>CM076258.1:14506833-14781833 GCA_038380765.1 Odontothrips loti
GCCGGTGTCCTGAAGGGCCGGTGTCCTGAAGGGCCGGTGTCCTGAAGGGCCGGTGTCCTGAAGGGGGGGGGACGGTGTCCTGAAGGGACGGGGTCCTGGGGACGGTGACCTGAAGGGGGGGTGTCCTGAAGGGACCTGAAGGGGGGGGTGTCCTGAAGGTGGGGGGGGGTAGTCCTGAAGGGGGTCGTCTGAAGAAGAGTGTCTTAAGAAGAGCGCCTTAAGAAGAGCGTCCTAAGTAGGGTGTCCTAAGAAGAGCGTCCTAAGAAGAGCGTCCTAAGAAGAGCGTCCTAAGAAGAGCGTCCTAAGAAGAGCGTCCTAAGAAGAGCGTCCTAAGAAGGGTGTCCTAAGAAGGGTGTCCTAAGAAGGGTGTCCTAAGAAGGGTGTCCTAAGAAGGGCGTCCTAAGAAGAGCGTCCTAAGAAGAGCGTCCTAAGAAGAGCGTCCTAAGAAGGGTGTCCTAAGAAGGGTGTCCTAAGAAGGGTGTCCTAAGAAGGGTGTCCTAAGAAGAGCGTCCTAAGAAGGGCGTCCTAAGAAGGGTGTCCTAAGAAGGGTGTCCTAAGAAGGGTGTCCTAAGAAGGGTGTCCTAAGAAGGGTGTCCTAAGAAGGGTGTCCTAAGAAGGGTGTGTTAAGAACGGTGTTTTAAGCCCTTTGGTTCTCAACGCCCTACCATTTCGCGCAGTTACACAAGTCATGTGGATACAAGATGTCGCTCCGAGATAAGACGACTGCACTCTCCTCCTCATAGAGTGGATCAAAGTTTGTCTTTATCGGACTGCTGCTGAGGGCTTATTCCTCAAACGGTCACTTGGCAGGCACCGGGGAGGGAGAAGGGCGGCGGGGAGGGAGGCGACGGGGTTGCGGCTTGCCTCATGAGCCTCTTTTGGAACATGACGCGATGTCTATAGTGCATTGGAGAGAGAGAGAGAGAGAGAGAGAGAGAGAGAGAGAGAGAGAGAGAGAGAGAGAGAGAGAGAGAGAGAGAGAGAGAGAGAGAGAGAGAGAGAGAGAGAGAGGGGGAGGAGAGAGAGAGACAGAGAGACAGAGAGAGAGACAGACAGAGAGAGAGACAGACAGAGAGAGAGACAGACAGAGAGAGAGAGACAGAGAGAGAGAGAGAGTGGGGGGGGGGATAAGTGTCGAGTTCATTAGCCATAGAGAGGACAAGTGCAGTGGCGAGGGCGGAACTGACAAGACAAGACACACACGCACACACCGACTCACCTTCCGGCTTGCAAGGGTAGAGATTCATGTCGTTGAAGAGCTGCTGGACTTTCTCCGACGGAATGAAGGCGTTGGCCCCGACTCTGCCCGACCATGCCGAGTACAGCTCCCTGCGAAAACACACACATACACACACAGATTTAGAGCAGAGACATCGTCAGGCAGCACTGCAAAGCGGAGGGCTCGTAGTTGTACCTCAAGATCTTCACAGCTAATCCGCGAATCATTTCCTATTTTAATGATAGTAAATCGTTCGATTATATCTTGAGGGCTCAGACGAGCGAGGGGGACCACACCACACCGAACCAAATGCAGCGATGCCCTCCTCACCTCGTCCCCCTCCCGTCCCTTCCCTTCCGCCCCGCCCCCCTTCCTGCCCCCTCTCATTGGCACCAGCGACTGCCAGCGACGCGGCGCGCGCGACAAGAGATGCATGGAAGGGAGAAGGGGGAAGAGGCGGCAGCATCGAGAGAGTGGGAGTGAGACAGGGAGTGGGCGGAGAGGGAGGGGGGTTGGTTAGCGCGAAACTTATCGCCGGTTCTAAGGAGCGGACCCGTTTTTCCGAGAAGCGCGGCTGAGCTCGGCCGGCTCGCCAGGGCCCGGCCCTGCTGCGCGCGCGCGCGCGCGCACACACACACACACACACATCAACATACATACGCACATTCACGCGCAAGGACGGCACAACCGTCACGATAATGAGTACATTCACTCTCACAAGCAGCGGAGTAGATGGCGCGGCGCCGCGGCAGGATGGGCATTCAGGCGCCACAACTTTCTACGGCGACTGTACCGCGCGGCCCGGACGCCGCCGCCTCACCTCGGGGAGTGCGATGACCCCCCCCCCCCCCCCCCGGGGGGCGGCCGCGGAAGCGGAGGCGGAGCAGGCAGGGAGCAGGCAGGGAGCAGGCAGGGAGCAGGCAGGGAGCAGGCAGGGAGCAGGCAGGGAGCAGGCAGGGAGCAGGCAGGGAGCAGGCAGGGAGCAGGCAGAGAGCAGGCAGAGAGCAGGCAGAGAGCAGGCAGGGAGCAGGCAGGGAGCAGGCAGGGAGCAGGCAGGGAGCAGGCAGGGAGCAGGCAGGGAGCAGGCAGGGAGCAGGCAGGGAGCAGGCAGGGAGCAGGCAGGGAGCAGGCAGGGAGCAGGCAGGGAGCAGGCAGGGAGCAGGCAGGGAGCAGGCAGAGAGCAGGCAGGGACCAGGCAGGGAGCAGGCAGGGAGCAGGCAGTGAGCAGGCAGGGAGCAGGCAGGGAGCAGGCAGGGAGCAGGCAGGGAGCAGGCAGGGAGCAGGCAGGGAGCAGGCAGGGAGCAGGCAGGGAGCAGGCAGGGAGCAGGCAGGGAGCAGGCAGGGAGCAGGCAGGGAGCAGGCAGGGAGCAGGCAGGGAGCAGGCAGGGAGCAGGCAGGGAGCAGGCAGGGAGCAGGCAGGGAGCAGGCAGGGAGCAGGCAGGGAGCAGGCAGGGAGCAGGCAGGGAGCAGGCAGAGAGCAGGCAGAGAGCAGGCAGAGAGCAGGCAGAGAGCAGGCAGGGAGCAGGCAGAGCAGCAGGGCCCACACGGCAGGGCGCCTGGAGGGTAGGCAGTCACGGCTCCGGCGCGCACCCGTGTCGTGCGGGCTGGCCTACCCTGGCGCTCGCAGGCGCTCACGGAGCAGCGGGGATGGGTGCGGGTGCGGTCACCGACATGGGAATGGGACATCGATTGCATCGCTGCTGCTACTGCTGCTGCTGCTCAGCCAGAAAAATGCAGTCCAAAGGGTAAGCATGGCCGGCCACCACCGACCCCCCTCTGATAGGCATATCTCCGTGTGGTGCACGCCGGGCCGGCGGGCACAGCAGCAGTACGATAATACGAGGCGTGACGTCACCGCCCCGTCGCGGCCGTGATGTCACCTGGGGCCGCTTGGGGCCGCTTGGGGCCGCTTGGGGCCGCTTGGGGCCGCTTGGGGCCGCTTGGGGCCGCTTGGGGCCGCTTGGGGCCGCTTGGGGCTGCTTGGGGCTGCTTGCCGCCGCTTGGCACCGCCTCCCAACCCCCTCTGCCGCACACACCTGTACCACACACTACTCTAGTTTGGCGCGGCGCACACACGGCGGGCGTGGTGGAAGCGCGCTAACCAGCTGCCGCGCGGCGGTAAGCGCGTGCAAAAGTAGATGGCGCGGTATTTGAGCCCGGGCACCATCACGATTACTCTATGCGCGGGGCATCGGCCGGAGAGCTGGGCAGCGGTCCCATATCTACATAGATATCGCGATAGACCCCATGAACCGAGCCCGCCTTACCCCGCTCTGGAACGTGAATGTGCGCGCGTGTAGGCGCGGCCGCGGGGCGTATGAAAAAGTGCGCCGCCCACCGATGTTCACATTCACATTCGCGATACGCCGCCGCAGATTTGTGTCAGACAGCGGTGCGAGCTGCGGCGGCGTGGGAGCGAGCGAAGCGCGTGAGAGAGAGAGAGAGAGAGAGAGAGAGAGAGAGAGAGAGAGAGAGAGAGAGAGAGAGAGAGAGAGAGAGAGAGAGAGAGAGAGAGAGAGAGAGAGAGAGAGAGGGAGAGAGGGAGAGAGGGAGAGAGAGGAGAGAGAGAGAGAGAGAGAGAGAGAGAGAGAGAGAGAGAGAGAGAGAGAGAGAGAGAGAGAGAGAGAGAGAGAGAGAGAGAGAGAGAGAGAGAGAGAGAGAGAGAGAGAGAGAAGGCGGACAGTGGGCGTTGGCGTGTGCGGACGGAGCAGGTAACCGAGAGCCGTGTGGTATGAGAACCTCGGCCCCCGTTTAGCACCATCCAGACCGGCCCCGTCAGTCCTCGCCGTCGGCCACAGAGCACCCCCCGCCCTCACACACATTACTCGTATCGTCTGGGCCGACGACCGGCAGCCTCCGGCGCCTGTCCACGTGTGGCGCGCCGCGATACTCCCACGCCGTATCGGCACGGGCCGGGCACGCGCCGGACACGCGGCGACCGCGTCAACATCCGCGTCTGGCTGGCCACCCCCACCGAGCCGAGCCGCCGCAACTAGCCGAACCCGGCAGACAGGTGAGGAGGTCTCTGCTAAAGATACTATAGCGAGTGGGAGCCGGCCCCGGTCAGCGAGCGAGCAAGCGAGCGAGAGAGCGGGGACAGGAGAGAGGCAGTTCACTTTGTTGCTTACCGATTTTACCGAGAACCGATTTTGAGAAAATAGTTAAACAAAAAGCAATATTTTAAAAGTTGGGGCCAATATCGAAGGTTCAATTTCTTGCGAAAAAAGAACACCATAAAAATTATGTATCGGAGAGGATTGAAACCGGTGCACATAGGGAAGGGGTACTGGGTAGTGATGCGGCCCCTTGGGGAGAAAGATAGAGGGAGAGCGATCAAACCGGTGGAAATATCCGCCGGCTGGTGGGGGGCTGGCGGGGGGCCAAGGTCGGCAGTGGGTGGGTCACAGCCGGCCTAGAGAGGACCGGCACAGCGTCAGTGACCGCCTCACGTGTAAACAACGAAGGCTAGCTTTACGTTCTCGGCGAGGAGGTAACAACTTCGGTAATCCGGCGGACATGGTTGGGGTCATTCGGGGCGATCCAAGCCGGATTACCGCCAGGTAATCCGAGGTTTATGAAGAAAATTCCGGGTAATTCGGGAGAATCCAGGGATAATCCGTGGGTAATCCGTGGGTAATCCGTGGGTAATCCGTGGGTAATCCGGGGGTAATCCGGGGGTAATCCGGGGGTAATCCGGGGGTAATCCGGGGGTAATCCGGGGGTAATCCGGGGGTAATCCGGGGGTAATCCGGGGGTAATCGGGGGGTAATCCGGGGGTAATCCGGGGGTAATCCGGGTGATACGATTTTGCCGTGTTGTTTACCCCCTCGGTTCTCAGCGTGTCCACCCTGTGCCTTTACAAGCGACAATTAATTAAGCGACAATTTTCCACACCACACGCAGCGGCCAGACCCAACGCACCAGCGCACCCGGTACGGCCGGCGGGCCGCAAGGCTCCCGGGACGCAAATATACGAACGCACAAGGGATGTGCAGATGCAAATCTATTCTAGGGGTGCGAACGGCGACGGCCTGGGGCCGGCCTCCCCGACCTCACACTCGAACTCAATCGCAGTCCGAGGCCGGCCGGCGGCCCAGTCCGTTCGGGTATCGAGTTCACGGTCTCGGCACACATTATTCTCGTGCTGCCAGAGCGGGGGAAAGACAAATGCGCGGCATGACCGCGCGTGGCACGCCTGTACGCCTGGTGAGTGCTGCCCAGCGACACTTCCTGGGTGGGAGGGGGCGCCGCGAGGCACCGCGAGGCACCGCGAGGCACCGCGAGGCACCGCGAGGCACCGCGAGGCACCGCGAGGCACCGCGAGGCACCGCGTCAAGCTCCCGGACACAAAGCGAGCCGAGTTACCACTCCACACTCGCTCCCGAAAACTACCAATTCTTTTCATCACGCGGCAAAAAGATGATAAACAAAAATCAGGAAATTAAATTTTGAAAAAAATGGAAGTCCGTCGGGGTTAGGGTGGGTAGAAACTCGAAATCTCAGCCGTCCCACCTCGCGCTACGGCTTCGCGGAAATGCGGCTGAAAAGCAATCATCGCCATCAGCATTAACGACAACACACCAGCAGCAGCAGCAGCAGCAGCAGCAGCAGCAGCGGCGGCGGCGGCGGCGGCGGCAGGTGGGCGGTCATCGAGCCGGAGCACCGACGGGCACTAGGCAGTGAGTCATCACCGCTTTAATCAGAATGTGAAGCGGTCACATCGTGAGAAATAAGAAAATTGGGAACCGGAATAATTTTGCGCCAAATAATATATCGACGCGCTCAAACGAGAGCAGCATGGGCGTCCGTAGTGTTTCTAAAGTGCGAGAGCGAGAGAGAGAGAGAGAGAGAGAGAGAGAGAGAGAGAGAGAGAGAGAGAGAGAGAGAGAGAGAGAGAGAGAGAGAGAGAGAGAGAGAGAGAGAGAGAGAGAGAGAGAGAGAGAGAGAGAGAGAGAGAGAGAGAGAGAGAGAGAGAGAGAGAGAGAGAGAGAGGGAGAGAGAGAGAGAGAGAGAGAGGGAGAGAGAGATCCGCCCCGCCTCTGGAGCTGCACTCCGACAACACGGAGGTGTGGTGTGGGTTCAGGGGCCGCCCACCCGCGGCCACGCCACGCCACCGCCTTCACCAAAAGGACAAGCGGAGTAGCCCACACGGGTCAGCGCGCTCCGCAAGGCCGTGAGCGTGAGGCCCGCACCACTATATTTCACTCTCCGCAACTCGCGCACACAAGGCTGTGCGCCCGGACGCGGCCACAAACACTACCACCCCGATTTCTGTGCGACTGATACCCCCCGCCACTCCCCCACCCTTCCAACCTTCGAGTCGGTATGCAAGGTCAGCTGGACCAGCGCGGTCCTTTGCCGCCGTTTGGCGCGCCAAATAAACAAAGCAAACAAAATAAAAACTGTTCCCCTTCCGACCCCCCACTACTCCAGAGAACGACGTACCCGGGCGACATACTCGGCAGTGACGTGATAGAGGAGGTTCCCATAGCGATAGCAGACAGACAGACAGACAGACAGAGAGGTCCTCTGTTGTCAGCGCGATATTTCGTCCCACATTCTCTCTCTCTCTCTCTCTCTCTCTCTCTCTCTCTCTCTCTCTCTCTCTCTCTCTCTCTCTCTCTCTCTCTCTCTCTCTCTCTCTCTCTCTCTCTCTCTCGGAGGGGCGTACGTGCCGGAGTGCGGGTCTCGGCACATTCTGGCCCGCTGCAGAAACAACCACCACTTCCTGTCCGAGCAGAAGATGCTGGGAAGCGCGCACGGGTACAGCCGGGGAGGGGGAGGGGGGGGGGAGGGAGAGACTCTTGTTGCACAGCACTGGCGGCGGAGTGTCTGGGCCGGACCGGCGCGACGTGCCGAGGTAGACAGAAGTCATTCATGGGAACGGGCCCCGCCGCCGTCCACACACCGCGCCGAAAACAAACTACAGCCACTACCTGTTGACATGTTGTTGTTGTTGTTGGTGCTGCTACTGCCGCTGCTGCCACACGTGTTGACGATAAAAGGCAAAGACGGGAAAAAATGTGAATAGTAAAAATTTGCCGCTGCCACCTCTAAATATCACATAATCAGCAGCAGCAGCAGGCGGCGGTGGGCTGCTTTTCGCCACGCCGCGGCCGCGTGCAGCACACACACACAAACACTCGCGCGCGCACTCACACTCACACACATAGCCAAATCACGGGGACGCCCGGGTGATAACGGACTGATAACAGCTCGTCCGCGACAGGCATTTTGGAAAATTTCGCGCGTTTAGATTTTCACAGACTTCTGGTTTTGGAAATGGCGGCAGCGTCGCGTCGCGGGAGGTCAGGGTAGGCAGCGCGCCGAACGCCGGCGTCGTGCGGGACTGTCTACCCGCCGCAGCTCGGGCGCCATCATGGGCCGGTCCTAGAGAGACTCAGCCGGTCCGCACGGCGTGCCTTTGAGAAATCACCGTTGCGGAATACGGAGGTTATCGTCTGCAACACGCCCTCTGTGGAGGCCCGCAGCACGGCGTTACCTCGCTCTCACCAGGCGAACCACGACGATAAGAAGAGCCAACAGCCCAGGGGCAGGACCTGGCTGTCCAGCACGTAGCTGGGGGCCAGCATCGCCACGGCCACGGAGCGCGTCAACGACCACATTCTCACTGGGGCCCGACCCACAAGGTGCGTGCGTGCGTGCGCGACGCGCGAACGATATTCGCAGATTCGGAGGCGACGAAAGTCCCCGCGGGCTCGACTGCGAATAACCGGGGCGCGAACAGAGAAGAGAGCGCGCTCTCGAGAGCTGTTGCTGGCGGGCTGCGCGGTGCTTAGCGACTAAAGCCTGCCTACCCCCCGGCGGCCCAGCCAGGTACCGCGGGAGAGATAACAAAGGACCCCCGCGATAGCTATTCTTATCAGTCACACACACGTGCCCGCGTCTCCGACTAAAATTATTAATATCTGGAGCATGTGTGTCTCGCGACGCGGTGGCGGTGGTGGTGGCTGATGGTAAATAATGTTATGTTGGTGTGTGTTTTGGACCTCACGCCGCGGCAGGAAGCGGCCGGGAGAGGCGAGGCGGCGGAAACGGGAGGCATAAGCCGTGTGAGAGCCGAGCGAATATCGTGACACTGGCGACGGCATCAGGAAGCCGTCAGCACATCCTCAGATAGAATCACAACTCCGACGAAACAAATATATATATCACGTCCCGGTCAAAATATAAAAAATAAAAAATAGCACAGATCGGACAAAAAAATCCCCCCCCCACACACACACACACACACACACACACACACACACACACACACACACACACACACACACACGTTTCCCATTTCGGGTCCAGAAAGTGGGCGCGAGAATTTCTGCGGAAAAGACCGACAAGAAATGACGCGCCTGGAAAATATATGTGCTGTTCTAGGCACAACTGCTATTGGTTGATTATTGGAGGAATCACACATTACGCGATATTTTAATCATCGACACCGTCTCTCTCCCTCTCTCCTCTGCTTCCCTCTCACTCCTACCAGTGGGGCCGGGGCGGGGTGCCGGTCACCGCCAGGGCAGCGCCCATGCCTCTGCTTACCCTAACTAAAAATACACCCCGGCCTACACGAGTCGGGTGCTGCTGCCTCCGCCGCCGCCGCGCCGCTCAGCCGCTCGCTTCTAGCTTCTAGTGCGCCGCGTGCTCTAGAGCGGTGGCTGCGGCGCCCTGCCTCAACACCATCTAGCGTCTAGTGCATTTTTTTTGGCACAAGCGTGTTACGTAGTTTAAGCACGGTCAGCGGCCCCGTTTACAGACGGCCCCGGGAAGCGAAAGGATCTCAGCGACGAGGAAGAAATGAAAATCAATGCCCGATTCGCTTCCTCCAAGGACGCCACCGCGCCGCAGAATACAGAGCGGACGGACGGACAGACAGACAGACAGACAGACAGACAGACAGACAGACAGACAGACAGACAGACAGACAGACAGACAGACAGAAGGTAGAGCGCGCGGCGCCTGCCGCCTTCGGTCCAAATAAGAAAACCGCGTGCGGAATCTGACAAAATGACGCAGTGAAAGGGAGAAGCGGGAAAAGGACAGAGCGTCGGCGGCAGCTGCAGGTAGATAAGGACGGAGACAGGCGCAACGCAGGCTACCAGCACCAAGCCCGGTCCAGTTAAATCGCAACGACCAGAGAGTTCTGCGCGAATTTCGTTGGGAAGCTGCAGCAAAGTAATTTTACGACTCCATTTTTACGATCAATTTTACGACTAAATTTTACGATCAGAAACAAACATTTTTCCACTAGATAAAATGGAAAAATGGAATAAATTTTGACGAAACTTTTTGAACGACGGGTAAGTGACGAGGGCGGCTATCTGCCTGGATGATATATCCGTCCCGAAAGATTCAGAATCAGACTCACATGGCCAGGTAGTACTCTCCCATCGCTACGGAGCCGACAGTCTCTCTGCATGCACTGGTCAGCCACAACAGTCCAGTCCACGCACCGCTCCACTACTGGTGACCACCCACCGGACCCGACCCGAGCCCTTCCGCGGACCGCCACGCACGCACACACACACACGCACACACACACACGCAGCCGTACGCACACGCACGCACGGGGCACACGGTCACACAACACCGTCGCGGCCTGCTCCGGCAGCGACGGCTCTCGTGTCACCGGAAAGCTGACCGATTTCCTGCCTTCATTGAAATCCAAATCGACGCGACGCGACACGCAGAGCAGGTTAGCGTAGCGCGAAGCCATTCACAAGTCGACACACCCATTCATTCAGATCGATTTCATTCATTCAGATATTCCCGTCGTTTGTTTCGATTTCACCCATCTATCCATTTATTCATTCATTTCTATTTGACACCGCCATTCGTTGCTTCGTGTCGATTTCGCCGTATATTCATTCATTCATCCATTCATTCATTCATTCATTCATTCATTCATTCATTGGGCATTGGGCCGCCCCCGGCTGCGGGGTTGGTTTCCAGAGGCATGTCGTCGGCGGGCCGAAGAGCGCAAATCGCCGTGTCTTCCCACGCTCAGCTCACGGCGCGGCGCACACCTCGCGCGAGGCTAGAGCCGCCAGCAACAGCAGAGGCGGCCATCTGGTCAGCCAGCACCGCGGCGGCATAACTCCAGGCACCGTCACTCAAGTGACACTCTGCCCCACTTGCATCTTATCTCACAAGTCACGTGACCGATTCGCGCCAAATCGCACCATTAAATAAAAGTCAGATGTTAAAAATGGATTTTTAAAAAGTAATGTGGAAGTGAGTGAGCCGGCCGGCGGCACACGGCCCACGGCTGCGGCAAGGAAGATGCGGGGAGAGATTAGTTCGGCATTTAAACCAATTATTTACTCGACAATTATTTACCGCAAATCAGCGAACACCGCAGACAGAGGCAGACCGCAGAAACGGAACAGAGCCCCCGGCTGCGGCGGCAGCGGAAACGCACCGCGTAAGCGGTTGGGAGATTATTAAAAGCAAAGCGATGGGAAAGGTGGTAAAGCGGTTAGAAGGCCGTGCTTTGGCACTCGGGGCGGAAAGAGACATTCGAAGAATTCGAGGACCATTTCACGTAAACGCATATACGCTCATACCAAAGAGTCGTACTTCCCTCCCGGACCGACTCCAAAGGAGGGCCCAACGCCCACAACGTCTAGAGTCAGGGTAACAGTTAAAAGTAGAACTTAACTCCCCGACAGCATCAGAGGGGCCAAAGAAGAAATTCGTGCGGTCCTACTTACATTGGTACATCCATGCAGCACAAACATCCACACGCACGCACACACAAAGCCAAAAGCAGCGGGACCTGGTACTCGAACCCGCGGCGCGCGTGTTACCTGGCGATCCTGGCGGTGCGCCTCGTCACAGGGCGGCGGGCCATGGCGAGCGGGCCCGCGTCCACGTCAAGACTGCCGGACGGCTCCGGGGACCACGACGCCGACGACCATGACGATGACGACGAGATGGAGGAGGCAGAGGAGGTGGTGGTGGCGACGGTGGCAGCGGAAGAGACGGACGAAGTAGAAGAGGAGGAGGAGGCGGTCGAGCCCGTGGAGTGGGGGCGGAGCAGTGGCCGGCCCCTGGCCGCTCGGCCGTGCCTCCGCAGCCGGACGCAGACGTCGTCCTCATCCAGGTGGTGCAGGTGGAGGTGACAGTGGCCGATGTCGCCGGGGTGCCCGTCGACGCCAAGCCTCAGCCGCGTCGGCCGCGGCCTCGTCGGGGGCTTGCGGCATGGCTGTCGGCCGCCGGTCTTGTGTCCGACTCTCTGGCCGGGGGGCTGCCGGGGCTGCCGCTTGCTCCGGGCGCACCGAGCCGCCACGGCGTCGTCGGCGACCCTCAGCGCCCTCAGCACCCTCCCGGGGTTGCAGAGTCGGCCGACGTTGCGCCGGCTGCCCACCACCATCGGGGACGTCACACGTCCGCCATGGCACACATCACGTCCTGGGGGAGCAGAGCACAGCTACACGGTGCCCTTTGTGTACGGCCCGGGGCGGTTTTTAGACTGGACTGAGATTTTATTTTCATTCATCCAGGCACTTTAAAAAAGACTCCCTGGAAATACAGACTCTCTCTCTCTCTCTCTCGCTCTCTCGCTCTCTCGCTCTCTCGCTCTCTCTCGCTCTCTCGCTCTCTCGCTCTCTCTCGCTCTCTCTCGCTCTCTCTCGCTCTCTCTCGCTCTCTCTCTCTCTCGCTCGCTCTCGCTCTCTCTCGCTCTCTCTCGCTCTCTCTCGCTCTCTCTCGCTCTCTCTCTCGCTCGCTCGCTCTCTCTCTCTCTCTCTCTGTCCAAGACATCGCCACGGCACGAGCGACGAAAACTAAAAAATATCCGCAGTCGGTAGGACTCGAACCTACGCTCCCAGAGGGAAACTGATTTCTAGTCAGTCGCCTTAACCACTCGGCCACGACTGCCGCGGTGGAGGAACCGAGGAGCGCGCGCACCACATGCACCGGCGCGCGCGCGCCGCTACCACGTTCGGGTTCGGGTTTGCCCGCGCTCGGAGGGGAGGGGAGGGGAGCCCGACTGGGCCCGACGGCGAGTGGTGGGGGAAGAACGGGACAGCGGGGGGACGGGGGAGGAGCGGGCAGGAGCGGGCGCCAACAGGGGGGCGGCTGGGAATTATCTGCGGCCATCAACAAAGCCGGCCACAGCTACGGGCAGCAGCAGCCCGCGGCCGAGCCAAAAAAAAAAAAAAAAAAAAAATGTTGGAAAGTATAAGTTACGAGCACCGTGCCAAGGCTACCCTCTCCTCAGTCTGCGGGGGGTCACGGCATAGCGATATCAGAGCGCTATCATCGCCGCGGGGGGGCCGGGTCCGGGCCAGGTGTATTCGGGGCATCACCGCCGGCATCCAGGGCGTGTTTACCGTTCCCGCGGCACTCGACCCAAGGGCGAAAAATGTTGTGTATATCCAGTACTGGCCGGTATTCGAACCCGCGGCCGGCGGCCGGCGGCCGGCACCTGGCAGCCGCAGCCGGCAGCTGTATGCTAAACACTACCGACCCGCCGCCGCCGCAGCGCCGCGGCCATAAACCAGACGAGAAAACGAGCGTCAAGACGAACCCGCGAGCTGCGGTACTATACGCGGCACGGCACGGCGCGGCACGGCGCGGCACGGTCTGCATACGAGCGGCCTGTGCGGAAACGGACCGGCAGGCAGACAGCGAGCTGGCAGCCCGTGCAGCTCCTCTGCATGTTGCAAAAACAAGCATCACCATAAAGAACCAGCCGGGCCCAGCCCAGAGCTAGAGGCATCCTGTCCTGTCCCCCGGCAGGAGCTGGTTAGGCAGCCCGACCGACCCTTAGTCCCAGAGCGAGTCGAGTATTAGTGCATGTATGGTGCTGGCCGAGGCCTGGCATGTGGGTGCCCCGGGACCCCAGGGTGTCTGTGGCTGTGCGGCTGTCACGCCGAGCCGAGCCGGTGTCGGTGCCTCGGGCCAGGTGTGTCCGAACCCGAACCGGAAGTGGGTGGGCGGCTGCTAAAACTCGCGCCCAGCCTCCTCCCTCCCGGCGCCACACCCCTGGCTGCAACCGACGCAGGGAATTCCACATAATAGAGAGGGGATTTTCTTTTCTGCGGTCGCGCGGGGTGGCAGCCCTTCAGCGCCGCGCTGTCCGCGGTTGGCTGCACTGCTGCGCCTGCACCCGGGTTGCTGTCATGTCGCCGTCGTGTCGGTCGTCAGTTTGGCGGCAAAACAAGCGTATCCTGAAGGTGACTCGTGCATTTGGCATGCACCGCGGGGGGCCGGTGCGGCCGGTGGCCAGGCGACAGCAGGGCACCCCACGGCCCCACGGCCTCTGCACAGTACTAGTCGGCTGGCGAGGCATGTCCACTCTATTCTAGCGTCCGGCCCGGTCCCGGTCCGGCGGCGGCGCGTCACCCGGCAGGAGCCGGTTAGGCAGCCCGACCGACACCCGCACACTCTCGGGGCGCACGAGGCCGGGATCGCAGAATTTCTCATTCCATCATCGAGTCCGCAATGGCGGCGGCAGCCGCAATCGCAACGCCATGACTCGAGCGCTTTATTTAAGCTGGCCGCACAATAACAGGCAGCAGGCGGCGGCAGCGGTGTGCGAACGATGAAAGAGAGACAGAGAGAGAGAGAGAGAGAGTCACAAACCGCAATGAAGTCACTCAGTGAAAACAAAAGAAGTGCGGTGCGCGAGGGGGTGGGGGTGGGGTGGGGCAGGTGGTGGGGGTGACACCTACACGCAGCACACGCAGCGGGAAGGGGATGGGATGCGTGTTGGAGTCCAGCCTGCGCGGACACGGCTCGGCCCGCTGCTCAGCCGCAGTCGCAGCCGCAGCCGGCGCTGGACCGCGTCGTCCCCGTCGCTCTTGTCATCCTCGAAGGGCGGCGCGGTGGCGGCGGCGTCCTCGTCGTCGGGGAGGTGCACGTCACGGCGGCGGCCTCAAAGCGCGCGGCGCTGGCCGGCGGCGGCTCGGCTCTGGCTGGGCGCTCGGCGTGCGCGCGGCTCTGACGGTGGGCCGGGGCCTGTTCGCGACGGGATGGCCGCGGTCTCACTGGGCTGGTGTTGGTGGGATCCGCGGACGGGGGCCGGGGCCGAGCCGGGGCGGGGAGGGGGGGGGGGGGGGCACGGCCTCGGCGCCGCACCGGGGACCCCCACCCAGCCTCACCGGCGACCACAAGAAGGCCCCCACTCTGTAGTGCCCTTTCCCTTCCCCGGCTGGACACGGCACTTCACCACGGCTGCCAGGGCACTGCCCTGCCTCAACGTAAAGGCCGTTCACACGATGACGGCACGGGCGGCCCCCCACACGGACAGGAGGATAGAGGGCCAGGGACACTCGGAAAGCGGAGCAAGGGCGGGCGGGGCGCGATAGACTGATAGAATGGGGTGGATAGATGGATGGGTCGGCTGCCCGCCGTGCGTTAGCGGCAGAGGCGGAGCAAGGCGGAGAGGAGCAGCACCAGCAGCGCCCGCCACAAACCGCCGCGACAACGACCACCCAATTACTTTGGCAAATTTGCCGCCGTGGTTTGAACGGGCGCGCGACACCGACACACCGTGTGCCGACGGGCGGGGGAGGGGGGGGGGGCTGCCCTCATCAGCCAGTGCTCACCGCGGAGGTCACTGGGGGGGGGGGGGGGGGGTAGAAGGGAAGGGGAGGGGGAGTGTTTTCAAAATATTCAGATCGTCGCCTTGAATGCTGATGCCGGCGACCCATCCCCCTCCAATTCCAAATCCGCCAGATCACTCCGACTGTGTGTGGTCGTCGACAAAAAGAGTGTCACGCTGCATATATACAAATGTAATTCATTTTCCTTCCACATCATTTTCATTCGTTCGTTCGTTGTTTTGGCGATTGCTAGGCGCCGTCGATACCTCTGCACCAGCGGGTACCACCGCGAGTACCACCACGGCTCGACGCTCGGGGTATCGACAATCTGTTCAAACGCCGGCGGAGGCCAACAACAACCCTACTCGTACTCACCTGCACCGGGGCTGGGGCGGACGATGAGGCTGCGGCTGGGGCTGTGGCGGGGCCGGGGCCGGCGTCGTCGGGGACCTCCACAACGCGCTGGCGGCGCTGGCCTTCCTGGCCAGGTTGAGTTGCCCCAGGGCGAGGCCGACGGTGAGGCCGGCGTGCGCCACGCTCACGCCCACGCCCAAGCAGTGCGCCGTGCTGTAGCCGGGTCTGCCGGGGCCGGGGGGGCCCGCAGGCACAGGGCCGGGCCCGGGCCTTCGGCACCACAAGATGGCCACCATGCCGGAGCCGCCCTGCACGGAGGCGCGCGGCGTTTCTCGAGCGCCGCGGACGCGGCCGCGACCACGGCGATGGCACAGGTAAAGGATTAAAAACTCGTCGAGGTAGTTGAGCCGGTAAAACCAAGAAGCAGGCGACATGAAGTTGTGGCAGTACTCCATCAGCGCAGGGCCGGGGCCGGGGGCAGGGCTCGGCTAGCGCTTTATGTCGCCCGACGTCGATGCGCGGCGCGGAGCCACGCGGTTAAAAACGATACAAAAACAGTTTAAAATGGTGATTATTTACATATGGGATCACTATGCGGACGGCGGGGAGACTCATTAGCGGTTCTTGTCCACGCCCGCGACGATCACCTCGACCAGTCTCACAGAGGCCATCGGAACACGACAACACTATCACAACAACAACAGCACAGGCACGAACGCGGAGCCATTCGCACGGGCCGGACCGGAGCTCGCAGCCGAAACTGACGGCCGGCCAGGCTGGGTGGGCGCACCCGGCCCGGGCTGCGTTCGCGTAAACTAGGCGAGGGCGGCAGCCGCTCTGTCTGCCCTCGTCGCTCTCACCGAGGGCTGCCGCTTCCAGTGCGAGAGAGGGGTGAGAGGCGGATGCGAGACGTCTTCGGATGCGCCCCGCCCCGTCCGGCCGCCACGTCCCGACAATCGAGGGATGAAGATTTGGGGAATATTTCTAATCAAAGTGCGGAAGCTTGCAGAATAATGATGACGCATTCTCCCGGATGATCTGAATTTTCATCGTCATTCATGATGTGGAGACTGGAAACTTGAAAGCGACGTCATTGAAAAGATGCATTTTCCCACGACGACGAACAAACGGTGCGAAAGCACCGCAAATCGTGAGCCATATTTCCACCTCGCGCGACCCGGCTGACCCGGCAACAGCCATACTTCCTGCAGAACAGCCCGATGATTGGCAGCTGCCAATAACGTACACTTCCGATCCGATTTATTGATCTTATCTGATCGATGATCACCGATACGCGAACAGCGTGTTATAAAACGCCTCGGGGGTGAATCCGCTTTGCGCGCTGCGGCCGACTCCAGGCGCGGCCATTACAAGACACTAAACACCGTCATTAGAGAACAGTCAGGAGAGAGAGATAGAGATAGGAGATCCGTCATTGCACGCTCGCCCATGACCAGTCTCCATGGACGACTCATGGACAGAATGCGTTGCAGTCTTGTCGGCCTGTGGTGCTTGTGGCCCAGCCCCAGCGGGGCCCTGCCTTCCGGACACCACCGCCGCCGCCTTGCAATCGCCCCGGGGCCGTGTAACGTGTGCTAATGGCTTCATTAACCGATCTGGATATGAAAATGGATTTGCGATCGCAAGTTGCGACTGCCGCCGCTATTCATAGTCTGCATCGACGGGGCGAGTGCGATCAGAAATAGACCGGATCGGAATCGCCGGTTTTCGCGCCTCGCGCCTCTCCCACCCCTACACCAGTAATAACCTTCTCTCGGTCGGTAAGTCTTCCGCGTCCTTTGATTGTAAGCCGCTCCCCGCCCGGGGGAAAAAAAAACTTTCTGCGTGAATTCGACTAAAATTGTGAACACGACAGGGCGTGAAATTTATGAGCGGTTTATATCAACGCCGATTCACACACAATGACACCGCGGCATTCTCCGGACATAAAACCCTGCCGAGCCGACTGCTGACCACTTGGATTTCTCTTCGCGTGATTTAACAGGCGTGCCGATTGACGTGGCGGCGATGGTGAATAGGCGGCGGTGCGGTTTTTGATTCACACTCCAGCCGACCGGGGGTCTTCTAGGAGCCGTCCACAAACATCGTAACGCACAGCTCTCGATGGTCACAAGGTCAAAAGGTCGATCGCCCCCGGCCGAGATTAGAAAGGCGGTATGTAGTGGGACTTCCCTCCCAATTTTTCCTCGTCCTTCCCCGCAACGTCCTGCCTGTCATCTAATCCACCAGATATATATATATATATATATATATATATATATATATATATATATATATATATATATATATATATATATATATTCGAGGGGGGTCTCGTCTGGCTGTTTTGCCTCAAATGAAGCCTATGCCGGATTCTCTGATAGGCGAAAATCTCTCTCTCTCTCTCTCTCTCTCTCTCTCTCTCTCTCTCTCTCTCTCTCTCTCTCTCTCTCTCTCTCTCTCTCTCTCCCACACTCTCTATCTCTCTCTCCCTGGGCAGATTAATAGGGGAACATGTGCCTTACGTCATTTGTCGATTCAGTCCTCGTTCCATTGTGACAAACCCGCCCCCATCGTGAGTAGATTTGAGACGAGAAAAAGTACACACGTGGTAAAGTTGCGTTTCGAAAAAGAATGGGACTTTTTATCCGTCTTGTCCAAATGTTTTCCTCGATAATATTCTAATTTATTTTGACGGGAATGAATTATAATGAATGTTCAGGGTAGCGCACGGCGGGGGCCACTCGAATCCGCTTAATCACGTCTTTCTAAATTAGCAATGATGAAAGTACACGCACAACCTTGTTCATTTTTCTTTCCGACGAGAGGCATTTCGCAAGTTCTCATCCACCGCGCTGGCGCCGTGGGTTTTGAAAGTTATCTGGTATGATCCTAATCCTGCTGTTAATTAGCTGGGAAAGTGTGCTCATGAGTAGAGGCGAACGCGAAGAAAACAATAACAGTGATAATCTCGTGAATGTAATGACCGAAAATTTTATCGCAGATTTCCCTCTTGAAATTAGTAGAAAAGAAAATTTTCCCCGGGCTTAGCAGTGGGCTAGAGGGCAAATGTCAGGCGCGGGCGGACGCAGCGGGCGCTGCTCAACATAGTCATGTTTGTATTTTCTCAACGATGACCATACGCGAGAAGGAGGGGGTCAAGGGACTGATCGTAACCCATAATAACAACAGCCGTGACGGCAGTGGTGTGTGGAGACTGTGCAAGTATGAGAAATCGCGTGTCCGCAGCCTCGCCTCCCTTCAAAAATCATTCGGTTTTTGCAGTGGGAAAACACGTGGTTTCTCATACTTTCCCCGGCATCCTCCTTATCGTTGTGACTTCGTACTTCCGTTTCGAGCTCCTCCGGAGGACTCTATTCGACAACGACAGCCGACAGCACAGGTGTCTCGTGGCGCACACCTGACACTTTTGCCGCGTGGACGCGTGCACCGAGTGTCTGCGGCTGGCGGCTGGCGGCCACGGGCTATCGCCGTCGCCGTCCGTCTCTCGCTATCAGCATTTGTACCAGAAGAGAAATGAAGTCACTGGTGAACTCAGCGATCAACCGGTCGGGTCGGTTCGGGAGCACGCTGCTGCTGCCGCCGCCGCCTAGCTCTGCTGATGCGGGCTGAGGTCACCCCCTCGCGGCCACAAGGCAGTGGGGGTGGCCGGACGCGGATGGACGCACAGCGGCACACCGTTCGTACATTGTGGCACGGCGGTGAGGTGGGCGGGCGCCAATGAGTTGTGTGCAGCCGAGCCGGTAGGGTTCAGGTACCGGCACCGCAGATGACGTACGGGAAGACCGTCAGCCTTCACCTCCCAGGACTGTGAAAACTCAAAACTACAACCATGACATTACGGATCGAAAACGGTTTGTTGTTAGGGATACCTATTATCCTGCATTCGCTACGACGTTACTCGCACCGCCACTGCCAAACTTATGGGTCGCTCAAGGAACCACGTGGCACGTCCTCAAAGGTACACAGAACATCACCGTGCGCGTGGAACCATCTGCGGGAGTCGAACCCACCAAGCCAGAGCAGCCACAAGGGTATGTTGACTGAGGCCCGCGCCAATAGAGTACTCCGGAGAAGTTCGAGATGGAAGTGAGAATTCGCAACGAAGAAGAAGAACGCTGTGGAAAATATGAGAAATCGCGTGTTTTTCACCGAAAACGAGTGATGTATTCTCATATATCCCTAGCGTATTTCTTCTTCGTTACGAATTCTTCCTTCCGTTTTGGGCTTCCCCGTAGTACTCTATAATTACAGTTTGCTCCAGAGTACCACCCTACCACATGTGCACGCTGTAGAGGGTTCCAAGACAGGTCACGTGGTTCGCGGACGTGTGCTCCCTTATTTCTGGAGACCCGGTCCTCGCATCGCATCGCCAGCGCCGTGACCCCGTTTTCTGTTTTGGCCCTCTCTGACCAACCAACAACTGAAACAACCCCTTGAGCTGGCCGGCAGGGGCCGGCACCGGCAGCGTCAGTGTTGGTTTGGGCCGGGGTGTTAACACACGTCTGGTGCATGCCGCGGTCACGCTCCCAGGCCCAGCAGACTGTTTACAGGAGCGCTCTCTCTCTCTCTCTCTCTCTCTCTCTCTCTCTCTCTCTCTCTCTCTCTCTCTCTCTCTCTCTCTCTCTCTCTCTCTCTCTCTCTCTCTCTCTCTCATTATCGGCTCTGCCCACGTGGCTGCATAGCACAAGCACGGGTTGAAGTGGGTGGCGGCATTTAGCCGCGCACACCGCACCGGACCAGCACCAGCCGGCGGCAGGGCAGCGGCAGCACCACGCTCCTGCCAACGTGCTGGCCACCGCCTGCTGGCTCCACCACCGTACCCTCCACGCAGACACAGCCGCCCACAGCTACACTCGGTCCAGCCAAAGCTGGGCAGCGGCCGCAGCACACAGCAAGCGAGCAGGGCTCGCAGCGGCGCCGACCCCCCACGGGAAGGACTATAGAAGAGGCAGAAACGCCGAGACAGAAAGAGACGGGGGATTGCGGGATTGCCTATCCTACAGAATGCGCGGCGTTTCTGCCTCACCTAGACACTCCGCACGGCTCCTACTGCTGCTTGCTGTCCCGCTGCTGCTATGCCGATTATCGTCGTGGGACGTAAAAGGTGGGCAGGGTTCGCCGTTACGCCAAACTGATGAGGCGGAGCGAGGACTCTCCAAACCTAACCTACATAGAATCTGTTGGGGACTGTCCCGCCTGATCTCGCCCCTCCGCCACAGGCGGGATACGGTAGCCGGGATCGGCCCGGGAGTAGCGCAAATAGGGACAGGTGGGTAGGCTACCCCGCCCGGATTTTTCATCGGTTTTCGGGTCACGGACCCGGGTGTCCTGGGACTCTGGGACTGGCTGCCGTCCCCGACCCAGCTCGCCAATCGACTGGAGGGGTGGGTGTGGGCGTGGCGTGGTGTGGCCAGGCGAGGTCGTGTGCGAACCGCCAAATACCGCGGAGCGCACAACCCACTCGGCGCGAGGAGCATTCTAAATGGCACAGGGCCTGCCCGGCCCGCCGATAGCTTTCTAGTGATCGGAGAAAAAAGCGAATCGAAATATGGAGATACGAGATAAAATGAATGAGTCCTCATACGGTGCTTCCCTCTCTTCCCTGATGAAGTCGATGCCTCCTTTCCTTCGCGCGCGCCCATGGCCTTGCAGCGTCGGACAATGGCGAGCCAGAAAAGGCCAAGTCAGCAGCAGACGACGTCAACTAAAGCTTTAAAAAAAGAAGAAGAAAAAGAATGAGGATGGACAGGGCGGGACTAGACAATTACCACGAAGATACTGCGAGTGCCGAGTGGGGCACCAAGTACTCTGGTACCACCAAGTACCACCACCACCACGCCCACAGATGGACTCGAGGCCGGCCGACACCCTCTGTCCAACCCTCGAGGCCTGCAGCTGAGCTCGTGGAGTTATTGTCGCACGGGGTTCTCGTGAACTGTGGTGTTGTTCATGGAGTGGCAAAGCGGTGTGCCTGGACTTATGGACTTGCCCAGTCGTAACTATGGCGGTACATACTATCCACCACCTGAGCTCACGAAGCTCCCCACCCCCACGTCCCCGCGGCCCATGGACTGCTCATCTGACATGGCTGCACCCACGGCGACGGCACATGGCGATTAATCAAACGGAGACAAGCCATGCCGGACCTACACATGTCGTGTGCCTCATGGCACGTAACAGTGCGGCCGACCCCATGGCCCCCATGGCCTCGGCCTGGACCCAAACAAGCGACGGAACGCAAATGGCAAAAAATAAGGCGCTGAAATGAAACAAAAGTCGACTGCAATCGGAAGGGAAATGCACGCAGGGTATGAGCATTTTTTTTTCTACGACCAAAGGACGGGGGAAACTGGCATGAGCGTGTTAATCACGGCAGTGCGAACACTGGCGAAAACACTGATTTTTTTTGTGATGGCTCTACTGTCGGACAACTTTCGGATTTACGGTCACTTTGAGTACTGCTCGTTTATTTCGGTCACTGACTGTCTCGCCCGGCACTGATCGTGATGGTGGTTTTGGGACGGCCCCTCGGGCCATGCCATGAGGCCACACCGGGCCGGGCCGGGGCGAGCCAGCCGGCAGCTGTTGCCTCTACGCCTCTCCTCTTCCCTCGACCAATGGGAAGCCGGCTGACGTCATGGCTATACGTGCACACCGCGGCACGCTTAAAAATAGAAATAACGTCATGCGCGGAGAGAAGGGGGAGAGGAGTGTGTAAGAGAGGGAGGGGGGGGGAGGTGAGTGAGAGAGAGAGAGAGAGAGAGAGAGAGAGAGAGAGAGAGAGAGAGAGAGAGAGAGAGAGAGAGAGAAGGGGGAGAGACAGAAAGTACGTGGATGTGGAGAGAGTCATGCCTAGACGAAACGCGAGAGAGAGAGTGAGAGAGAGAGAGAGAGAGAGAGAGAGAGAGAGAGAGAGAGAGAGAGAGAGAGAGAGAGAGAGAGAGAGAGAGAGAGAGAGAGAGATTGGGGGGGGGGGGGGGGGGGGGAGTGACGATGGTGACGATATGAAAGTGGTGGCAAATGAGGGTTGGGTGAGAGGGAGGCGCGAGAGGAGGCTGAGAAGGGGAATCGCGCAACGCTCTCTCTCTCTCTTTCTCACTTGTGGCAACAAAAACGCCGTCTTAAAGGAATAATAAAAAAAAATACATTGGTACTCCAGAACTTGAGATGGCGGTCTGCGGCAACCTGTTTCAATGTGATGTCTAATGGGTTGCCTACCGTCACGGCGTTCTGTTCACGTTCCGAAATCACAGTAATTTTCGCTTTTTGTTCAGCGCAATTTACACTCTTCAACTTATACTACCGTGGAAAGGAAATTTTGAGTCTCATCCCTGTCAGTTGCGACAGTTTCACCCCACTTGCTTTTCTTTTCAAATGGACCAAAGGGCAGTTGGCAACCCTCGTAGCAGAAAACAAAGCAGAAGCTAAAGGCCCGAAAGGTTAGGTTCTCGTGAACATGTTTACTGTCCATCCGTGTAAAACTTTCTGGTCCTTCTTGTCACGTTGTGGCGCTGCCAAATCCCTTCTTGAGACGACTACAGTCACGCACTGGAGACATGTCCATCAATTTCCAATACTGCTTTCATATTATAAAGAAGATGGCACATACACATCTTGGGTACCTGATGCTGATGGTTCGCCCACAGACTTCAAAAAATATGGAGAGAATATCAATTCGTCACCACGGTCAGTGTGAAAATCTCTTCAACCAGTTGTAACCGGGACGGTTTGAAAAGATCAACGTTTGATTCACAGGTCGACCACCAACAAAGCAAGCCCATTGTTCGCCGCACATATGAAAAACAAATTTAATTCATTGAAAGATTCTGAGGCCAGTTTTCAAGATAAAATTATGACCTATTTACCTGAGGGGTGTAGTCAGAAAAAATATTTTGATACAATTCTAAAATTCTTACAAGAGAGACGGGTAAGTTTTCACAAATATGGTAATTTGGAAGGATAATTTGTTTGGTATTCTATCATTTATGTTCCAGCTTTCAGAGGCCTTGGATGTTTTGCAAGTGACCATGTTAAAGAAGGATTGTGTTAAACCTGAATATTACATTTATTCAATTCTTATTAAATATTGCGGGCTCGTTGGCAATCCAGATATGGCTTTTAAATTATATACCGATGTAAGTCAATGTGCATATTTTTCTCTTCATTTGTTAATGTTGTATTATGTTATATATCTTAATTTTACCCTTAATGTTTCTATATGTAGATGATAAAGCAAGGCCTCTTTGTAGAGAAAACTGTTTATTTACACCTGATCCTCTCTGTTGCGAACTGTCCATCCCCTAATGGTTTGAAAGCCGTAAGGCATCTATTGGCTTTTATGAATGAAAAGGGTGTTGAGTTGGAAAGAAAAACTTGCTGGGCAGCACTGAGAGGTCAGTTGCTCTCAAAACCCAAGTTTTTTTGTTTTTTTTTAAAGACCAAGTATTTTTGTAAATGCTTCAAAACAAATGTTAACACAATACTTTTCCTTTCAGTATTTGGACAGTGTGGAAGTATTGAAGATGGCATTAAGATATTGGACTACATGGAGACTAGAGAAATGTTTATCCCCTCACCTGTCATCTCATATCTTTTTCGTGCCTGCGTCTCAGACAAATTAAGTGGTTTTCGATTTGTATTGCTTCTTTACAAAAAAATGTTGAAGTTAAAAATGGAACCAGAAATCTATCAGTTCAACAACTTGTTGCATTGTACTAGGGACTGCTCTTTCGGTGATTTTAATGAATTTGTAAGTGTCCTCAAGAGATTTGGTGTAGAGATTGAGAATGAAGCATCAGTAGAGAAGGTATGTATTATCACAATTGTCCTGTCCTAATCTCTCTCTTGGAATGATGTCTGCATGCATTTCTTTACTTTTGTTTCAGAAAACTTGTGAGAATGTATCTCCAAATACTTCTTTCATAAAACAGCCTCCAAATATTCTTTCCGATCCCCCTACTCTTGGCTTCCTAAAAAGCCTGAAGAAAATAAAAACAGCTCAAGACAGGTGACCTATTTTTTTTACATAAGTCTGATATTCACTGTGTTTTGTGGTTCTGATTTTTTTTTTTCTTTCAATTTTGTAGACTTTTTCTTCTTGGTGGTGCTGAAGGAGTTATCAATGAAATGGTGAAGTACAATGTTAAACCAGACTGTAGTGCCATTTCTTACCTTTTACAGTGTGGTCCCTCCACCATTACTGCAGAGAAGGTAACAAATAATGCAGTTCTTACAGTAGAAAAATATCATCTCTGTTTCATACAATCTTCATCTTTGTCTGCACAGAAACTCCTAGAAATAGCTGAGCAATTAAATGTTCCTTTGAGTGTTCGTTTTTTCAATGACATAATACGGCGCAGGGTCAGAAGGCAGGAGTACAATGAAGCGAAGGTCTGCTTTGTCATGTTTTAAGGATCTGATTCGAATTGATTTGCACTGCAGCTGACCTAATCACATAATAATTTTGTTTTCTGGTAACCCAGGAGGTTCTGACCATTCTAAAGATGAGGGGACTTCATCCTGATAAATACACATTTGATATTTTATCTATGACATGTAAAGATGTTAATGCTGCATTGGAGTTGCTCAGTGAGATGACTAGATGTGGGTTCAAGTAAGTACTAAATGTGTCAATTTCAGGCAGAGAATTGAGTGCTCTGTGTATCAGTGCCATGGACTTGGCCTAAACTTAAGCTCACTCTACATACCAGGTTTATTTGTAACAATTGTAATTCTTTTTGTAAATTACAGGCCAAATGTTATACTACTCAGCTGTTTTTTGAATAATGCTTTTACCGATTTTCAAATGGATTATGTCAAAGTAGTACTTGACATAGTTAGCAGTGAAGAATTGAAAGTTGACTCCAGATTTATCTCAAGCTTAGAATATTTTTTCAATAGATGTTTAAATTTGCTGCCCATGGTGAGTGTTTATCATCACATACAGAATTACTTTTTGTTTGAAAAATCTAAGATTTTGTAATCAGGAACTTATGCTATTCTTCAGGCTCAATTGAATGGTTTCCCTCTAGACAAAACAATTGGTATCCAGAAATTTTGTAAAAGGTATCCTGAGTGGAGATCCACCATTCAAACAAAAAATATGAATTAATTCGTAATAGTAAGTTTGCTTGTATGACAAATAAAAAGTTTTGTAAGCGCATTACTTATTTGCCTCATTTTTCAAAATGGGTGACCCTATCCAACCAAGTACTTGCATGATCTAGCTCCTGTCACACTAAGCAACGCCACTATAGTTTTGAAAAACGTGCGCGCTCACTGTGCGTGACGTGATTTCATTTGTTTTTGTTTTTCGTCTGCTGGTACATTGGTTAGATGCCTCTTTAGACTTGGCTCAGACTAGTTTACGGTTCTGTCCATTCACCGTAAGATGGCATTTCTCCAAAATGGTCTACGCTCGTTATTTCCTTCACTGTTTCTACGTTCGCCCCGTGCTTTAGTCCAGGTAAGGCACACGGCGTATAATTCCGAGTTGTAGAAACGAAATTCTAACCCAAGTTCCATTTTGAGGAAATTACGGTTCTCTGTTAATGTTGGGAGTATTTCTGTTGCAGGCGCAACCAGTTAGAACTAAGTTTGTTAATCGCATGCAATTGAAAGATCAAAAACGTCGAATGATGGTGAAACATATCGGACAAGAGAGGTTGCTTCTTAATACCATATATCGCTGCAAAGTACTTCCTCCAGAAGTGCGGGTATGTTTTCAGAAACGATCTAGTATTTATAGAGTATAACGTCGGTTTGCTTGTACTACACTCGCTGGGGCAGTGCTCGTGCATAATTTCTTTGCTTGTGTTTCAGAGTGTAGCCCACGAAGATGTGAAAGCGTTACCACGCGATTCTAATTACATTCGACTGGTGAATCGATGCTATGCTACTTCCAGACCAAGAGCACCTATCACTGAATTTAGAGTAAGCAGAATTGTCTTCAGGGATTTGGCAGACAAAAACAAATTGGCTGGTGTCCAAAGAGCGATGTGGTAATGTATGCAAGTTAAAATAAAAGGCGGATTTTCAGATAATGATTCCCTATATGGTTTGATACTTTTCTTTTCCCTCTCTGTACTACCTCAAACTCCTTAACTGTGGCAGGCACCTTCAAAGTAATAATAAATTGTACCAGGTGTTGAGAACTGACTGTATAGCAGACATTCGGTTTGACAAGTGTCTAACACCAGCACAAGTAATTTAAGATGTTCTAGCCGTTCTAGCCCGATTGAGAGCACTGGTCTAATGCAGCATAGCAAGAGTAAATAAATGTAAAAGATTTTCAAATGTGTAAAATTGTGTTGGTGATGGTTGGGCAGACAGTTTACAAGTATTGTTTTTTTTTTAATAACTTTAATTGCACAATAAAACTGTACAGAGTAAAGAAAATAGGAATGAGGTTTTAATCGAAGAGACCTGAAACAAGAAAAGGTGAAGATTAGCACACCATACTACAACTTCAATTTTAAACCTAGCTCTGAAACAGTATTTCCTAGCATTTATGTAGTGGACATTTCTACAGCACATGTATGATTCCATCTGCTGTCTATCATATAGAGCACATTACTTTTCCATGCATTTTCCCTCAATGTTGCCATGGAATGACAAAATCAACTGATGTGCATGGACTGAAAATTAAAACCTACTGTATCTGGCGTTTCTTAGATTAATGAGACAGCCCCACGAACCTTACACACAGCCAGAAATGATGTGCCCACCCTTAGCACACCGTCCCAACAATTAATATTGAGTACAGCCGGCTTAATAGAATGGGGTAGAGAAAACTTTAAAACGTAGACATTTGTACCGCAATTGTAAAATACAAATTGCTAGCAATCTTTTCAAAAATGATTTTCTCAGGTAATGCGAGTAACTATTGTAGTGGACATTTCTACAGCAGGTGTATAATTACATTTGCTGTCTATCATTTAGAGCACATTACTTTTCCATGCATTTTCCCTCAATATTGCCATGGAATGACAATATCGACTGATGTACATGGACTGAAAACTAAAGCCTACTGTGTCTGGCATTTCTTAGATTAATGAGACAAACCCAACAACCTTACACACAGCCAGAAATGATGTGCCCACCCTTAGCACACCGTCCCAACAATCAATATTGAGTACAGCCGGCTTAATAGAATGGGGTACAAGTGTTTCAAACACTAACGAAAACCTCTGCCACACAAGAAACCTACCGAAGCCCATGTCATCGTCAGTCTCAGGGTCGCTCTCAACCTTCTTCTTCTCTTCCTTCTTCTCCTCCTTGGCAGCACCACCGGCGGCGGCAGCAGCAGGGGCAGCTCCGCCAGCAGCGGGGGCAGCACCAACACCAGATCCAACGTTGGTGATCAGGTCCTTGATGTTGACTCCTTCCAGAGCCTTGGCGAAAAGGCCTGGCCAGTAGGGGTCGACCTCAACACCTGCAGCCTTCAGGATGGTCTGGATCTTCTCACCCTGAGTATCACAGAAACTAAGCGTTAATGCATGGTCTGTGCTCGCAAGACTTCAGATGTATAAAATTGTGAGTTCTGAGAATGTAAAGTCTTGATAATCTGCGCATATCCTAAGCTAACACCTCCGGCGTACCTAGAGTACAGCCGTACGGAACAAACCACAGTAAAGTCAGTGGTGACAAAGTATTAAATATAGAGGAGAGTACAGTGGAGTGCGCAACACGCGGTGCTAGATATTACTCATTGCACAAAGTACACCACAAGGAGGTTCCAGCTCACTTGTACCAAAGAACGTACTCCACTACAAATTACCGTCTAAATACCATACAACGAGGACCACGTCCACGACAGCGGTCGAGAGCGTGGTTGGGACCAGTTGCAACCCAACCCCAAGCAAGTGAAAAAATCTGAACGCGATGAATCAACACCAGCAGGATATCGACCGAAGGCCTCAAAAAAATGGTCTGAACTACGACTTAACTTAAAATACACACACGAGACGCGGAACATGGTGACGTTGTGGGCGACCGCCAAACACGAACGCCGGACAGGTTAAGTGCACTTACCGTGACCGCGACATCGTCGTCAGCCAGAATCAGGGCGGAATAAACGCACGCCAGCTCGGAGGTGGTAGCCATTATTATAATATGTTGGTTTATTAGGGCGGATGCCTAAATTTAAATGTGCAAGTCGCCGATACGGCCTTAGCTCCGAAGAGAACAAGCACGGTGCTACTGTTTCCAAGCGGAAAGAAGGAGTGGATACCGCAGGATGTTGGGACGCGCGCTTGCAGCAAGAGATTGTGGAAGGTGCCCTCCGAGATTCTTTCCGGTCGCAGTGGTCGATGGCCTGAGGATACGTTCTTGATGTTCCGGCTAAATGCGCGGTCGGCTTCAAAACAGAAAAACAGCAGAAAACAAAGTCACACACAACCTATCACAACAGAAACAGACGGCCACAGGAGAAAATAACCTGGGATAAAATGAGTGACAGTGCGAACAATTTTGCACTGCTTCCGTGGGAAATACCAGTCACACTCCAAAATTTCGTTCCCGAATTCTGTCGGTATTTCGTTTTTAAGAGGCACGGTATTTTTATTGCCTGGAGATTAGGCGCAGCATTGATTTTAACTTTTGATCACAATGCTAGAAATTTATCAACACAGAAGCCACTGTGTAGTCAGGTGGGAAGCGTTGTGAAATTTTTTATTCACATTTCGTTTAAACTTACCTGTCACCCTTATACTCCTTGGATTGTTTTAGGTTATTTCATCAAAGGAGTGTATTTTGGATGTTGTCATCATAAGTAACTGCATCTATTTTGTGAGCTGTAGCGGTCGGTTTCAAGTGCTTTGCTCCCAGGAAGGAGAACGGTCAGAGTTGAGATATATTCTTGTAGCTGTAAGATGAGCTAATTTTCTCGAGTTTATTTACATTTCTGCTTACAGATTGGAACATCTGGCAAAATGTCAATCATTTTTTCTATCCAATGCCTTTGAATTGTCTCCTCTGAAAAAGATTCTGTCTGTGAGTACAATACCTGAGGATGGCCGTACAGACCTTCAGAGCATATTTGCTGTGGTGACATGCTCCAAGGAAGGCAATAAAATTGATGCAGAGCTGTATTCAGTTTCTCAAGTTTCATTCAAACCAGAGTGCCGACTTGAATTTATTATTCACATCAATAATGACAGTCACTCAGCAGTAGGCTTGTGCTCATCAGCTTTCTTGACCTTCACTCAAGCCAAATTAATCTTTCCTGAATTTAAAGATGCTGAAATTTTGATCTTGGGATTGGAGACAGGTCAATTATTCTGTGTGCCATTTTACATTTTCACCAAAAAGTATGCTATAAGACCATCAGCCAGATTAATTTACCAATCCCATTGGCCAGTAGTTGGACTTGCATGTCCACAAGGTAAGGAAATATATGCCAAGTATTATGTTGTCAGTGCTTTGTTTAACAACTGAGTATAATGCCTGATAATTTGATTACAGAAGGTTTCAATATACATGTATTCTACCAAGGTGGGACTTTCCTGAGAATTTCACCACATCCCAATAATTCAGATCAGTCAAACCATAGCTGCTTGTCATATAACTCTTTTACACTACCACATCCCATAAAGTCCTTTTCAGTTTCCAAAAATGACTTCTTAGTTGTGGCTGACGGCAATACAACAAATGTTGTAAGAGTGGTCACCTCAGCACAGGTAGACATTCATACAATCCCCGTGCGAGGTATTTGTTTTAAATAATTGTACCATGTCTGCTTTTAGCGCAAAAACAAAATTTAAACTGGAGGCTGTACTCTTATTTTCCTTTCAGGAGTTTCAGCACTGACTACAGTATGTGGTGAAAATTTAATAGTTGCTTCGACCTTTCACAATGTTTTCTATTTATTGGATCCTTCAAGCTCTCTGCAAAGGGAACAAAACAACAGTCCACCATGGACAGGTGACATTTTCAGTTGTGTATAGTTTATCAATATTGGCACAGTTTATTTAATAATTTTGAATCTCTTCAAGGATGTGACCTTGATGTATCACTTCAACTTGTACAAGATATGAAAAGTCAAACAGAGCTGCTTTCAAGGTTACGGAAAAAACTTGAAGAAGAGGATTGTATCATCACAGGTCAGATAAGATTTCAAGAACACATCTTTGACTTAGAAGTTTTACCTACTAAGGTATATTTTAATTATGAATTTGGTTTGTTTTTCAGCACTGTCCACTGCTGTTAGAGCGCCATTTTTGGCCGACAATTTTACAATCTTTGTTAAAGTCATGAGAACACATGAAGAATATGAAACCCCAAACATTGAAGAAACCACAAAACCAAATATTAAATTTGAGACACACCAGCAAAGTTATCAAGTATCCATTGAAGTAAAAAACAATTCACCAGAAGACTTCAATCCATCGCTGTGGAAGATACACATTCATATAAGGAATCAAGATGGAATGTCATTATCAAAAGTTGTCCATTTATCAAGGCCATTTAACCAAGAATCTCCATTCTCTGCAACTGTTACTGTGCCATATCTCCAGGAACAGTTTCCATTCCCAGTCACAGTTGATACAAGTTTAATTGCTGAAATTAAGGATGAAGAAGCTGAAAGTCTGTGGACTAGAATTCGCTTCAATACTGTCTCTTTAGATATCTCTCATTTCTTTTCAGTATCACTTCAACCTCCTCAAAATACCACTGTAGATGCTCCAAGTGTGTCAACTTTTTTAAACCAAATGCAATCCCATTTTATGGTATCAGCTCCTAACAATGAAAGTATTGAAGAAAATGCCCTAATGACTACATATGTTATTCCTATCCTTGAGAAGTTTCGACAACCTCAAACCATCATTGCAAAAATATTGTCCAACTGTCAGCACCGGCATAAATTTGCTTCAGACAAAGATTTATTCAGTGAGTTTCCATTATCAATTGTAATGGGCTCTTCTATTTGGTCACCTCTTACCCTCTTTTCCCCCCCTATGTTGCAGATCAAGGCGATAAGACAGTGATATGGTTATCAGTTCTTAAGAAATCAGTCAAACTAGTGTTCAGAAAATCATGTGCCTCTTTGTCCATCAGCAGTATCAATTTGCCAGTATTGCATGCAGTGAAGCTATGTTTAGCCTCAATGCTAAATGAAGACTTCCACCAACCATCAGGTCCTCCTGTGGCAGATTCTACACATCCCAAGGCGAAGGTTAGTTGTAATAAGTTTCATTTGACGCCACCTAGCCACAAGCACCTCACTCATTTTTATCCCGTTTCTTTTTGTTTGAAAAAGAACTTGTATGCAGTTTTGGAAACCCTGTCACTTGATGAGTTTCAAGATGCAAAACAGCTGTTAGTCATCCACCAAGATCTTCGAAACAACGTTTCTTCACAGATATACTGAAGAGAACTTCCTAATCATTTGTTTTCTAATCAAAAAATAATATTTTCAGTGTTACAATTTTTTCAGTGTAATTTTAAGATAAGTTAAAGCAATTGTGTGAAACAATTAACTGCTTTCAATGAAATGGAATCAATAATTTATATTTTAGTGATTAATGAACAAAAATATTACACATAGAAGGAAAATTGACGACTTTATTAGCATAGAATAATATAACATCTCCTAAAAGTTTCTCCAACAAAAGTATTTGAGGTAGCTCATGAGGAAGCAACTTCAAACACAAAAGATACAAACTTCTTTAACTTTCCATTCTCTTTTTAAATGTTCATATAACTTTATAAACATAAGTTGGGATTAAAAATGCAATTTACACTCATAACCTCAAGCTGGGAACAATAGATAACATGGAGGACACAAAAAATACTGTAATGGAAGTTTCAGGGAAAATTTAAAGTCTTTGGGTAGCTGCTGCAACTAGCAACCAGTGAGATGGGCAGCCCATCACCAGATGCTAGATGCTGTCCGCGACGTATAGACCCGCTAAGGTCTGTCAAGTAGTGAAACCCTGACGCGTCTAACATGAACAAGTACATATGTATGCACCAATAATTTGTAACAGAAAACAATGATCGAAATAATCTCAATAAGGTAGGAGAAAATTCACATACGAGGATGTAAATGCAAAATACTATTGACATAATTAAAACATAACATTAAGATAAAACTTTTGAGGTATACAATACAAAATGGCCATCACTGAAAAATATAAATTTCCAAGCAGCGCTGGCAAAGATAATGTTCATCTAGAGAAACGAACAAAACACCTTAAGAGGCGATTTTCTAGTCACAGCCAGTTCTAACAGGTTTCACGTTAGGACTTGAGAATGCTGTTCAATAAATACATCCTAAAACTGACAAATCAGTCCATGATTTGAGAAATTGAAATTGCCTATTCCTGTTAAGGACACCAAAGTTCATTAACACACCTTGTTCCATAACAAACTTTAGAACATCAGTATGTAAAAAGAGATTTAATTCAATCCACTAAGCGATGTTTGGAAATATATTCACATCACTTCCTTTTTGGATAGTTTCCAGTCTCATGGAATCATTGACTAGTCAGGCTGTACATATAACAAGGCCCCAAAGTGAGCAAATTATTGTAATTTAAGTTTTGTAGTCCAATGCATTCACAAACAGAAAATGAGAATAGCCTGTCTACCACCCGGTTAAAAGTCTTTGTGTAGCAGTAACTTCTCCATGAGTGGTTAATACCGAAACATCAGGGACCAAATAACAAAAATCTTAACACTCTAGCCACGAGTACAAAAATAAAAATGTAAATATACACAAAGTTTGAGACTATCATTCTACATCACAAGTGGCACAGAAAATAACGAAATTTTTCAATGTATCACCGCCATGTAAGTACAGAAACACAAAAAAATGGGCAAATTTTATTGAAAGACTAAGTAACTGTTAGACCAGCAAAAACCTGAGTCTAAATCTGCAGTTAAATTTACGAAGTTTGCAGCAACTGCAACTTTACAAAGGAAACCAAACACTTAGAGAAGTGTAATGAATTTAAATCTCCTAGTCACAGGAGAATCCTACATATACATCAATAAACTGGAATGATGAACCAAATATGCCCGAAATGAATGAAAGCATGAAGAGATGGCACACTTTTATAAATTGCACAGTGGATTGCTCTTAAAAGGCCTCATAGGCTGATTCAACAGGTGAAGAGGCAGCTCCATTCAGAAATTCCTCTAGCTCATCCCGACTGCGTTCCTCAGTGTTTAGTTTCCTCCCAGACTTCTTTTTTTTATCCTTTTCTCTATCCTTGTCCTTCTCCTTTGACTTTTTCTTCTGTTTTTTACTGCTACCTTTATCATCAACCTGCGGGATTGAACGAACATGCTTCATTAAAACTGATGGGTGCAAGGCAAAAGGTGACAAGAAAATGCGATCGCCACTCTACCTTATCTTGATCTTTATCCTTTTTGATTTTCTTCTTCTTGTCCAATGAGGTCGTAATATTTTTATCATCGTTAACTTCACTGTCTCTCGAGCCTCTGGATGCGATATCTTCACCGCCCTCTGGGCTTCTTCTCACCTTGCTGTCAGAGCTAAGCCATGCATCAAGGGCGTCTCCAGTTATGTTGGAGACCTCGCCATCAAGCGAGAGTGACCCTCTGAAATTCCACGTCAATATGAAAAACCCCACAAAAAGTCTGAAATACAAGTTTGATCACAACTGGCATACTTACTCATCTTGAACAGATTTCTTGTCAGTGCTAGAAGCTGTTGACAACTTCCTTTCTGGTAATGGTGATGTCAGATTACTTGGAGAGACTTTGTTTTCTGGTAAGATAATATCATCAGCAGGATCATTTTCAGTTTCAATATCAGCAACAGACACACCAGGTAGAGGCTGTGTTAGGTCTTCATCTGAATCAATATCATCTTGAAAACCAGCAACTAAGGGATTTCCATCAGGTTCAGCATCACTATTGGGACAAAAAGAATTCATTGTAGAGTTTGCACCTTTACAATCTCCTGATATGTCATAAATTAAAACTTGCCTATCTGAGTCAACAGACTGCTGGTGTGAAGAATTTTGACCTGCTTGTGGAGCAGAATCCTCTAAAAATGATCGATCAATGACACCACCATCAGGCACAAACTCTTCTACACTAACCACATTTCCAGGGCTGCCCTTTATTGCAACCTCAAGAGGGAGATCTGACCGCTTTTCTGTTTTTTAAAAGGACAAAATAAATTAGTTGCAATGAGAGAAAGTAATTTGATTAGAACTATTTGAGCATCCTAAACATACCATTTTCAACAGCCTCTTTCTTTCCAAAAAATTTAGACATGAGTCCAGGCTGTTTCTTTCCAGAATCAGCTGCACCATCCAGCGAATCATTTCCGAGATTCTGAGATGCAGCCTTGGGTCCAACATTAGGTGACACTTGATCAACAATGGGTTGACCTCCCCCAATGGGATAACCTCCACCGATAGGGTGGCCAGCACCAATGGGCTGGCCCCCTCCAATAGGTTGACTGATGGTACCAACAGGTCCAGAGGAACTACGGCGCATTGATACCTCACCGGCTTGGTTTACTGGGGCCTACACACAGACATCACTTCTATCAGCAAAGTCATTTTAAAACAAATGTGTTCTAAATAGACTTGATAAACGATCTTAGAACTGACCAGTTGGTGAACACTCCCAACAGCATGACCTATACCAGAAAAAGACTGGGCCTGTGTCCCTGAAGATTCAGCTGCTTGCCGTCGCTTATTCACAAGATTTTCCAGAAACCTGAATGGTTCCCAAAAGGATTGTGAGGAAAAGAGAGGAAATGCAGCCCGAATAAAATGATTACATTACATAAAAGCACTTACTGGTTGTAGTCAGCATCAGGCCCAGCCTGAAATACATCCAGCTCAGCCACAGTGGCAATTGTTTCATTGCCATTTGTTTCTAGCTGAGCGAGAAGGGTCTCTCGCTGCAGTTGAAGAAATGGCAAATTCAAGAACTTGTGCAAATATTTTAAACCAAATCCATTTCGCATTGATGACTCTGCATACCGTATCTGAGCACTTCCTTCCGGCCTTTTAGAAACATTGCAAAAAAAGTTGGCAAAGTAACAATGAAATAACCCACAACAATTCTTGCCTTTTCTGCAATTTGGTAAAAGGAAAAGACGAGGGAAACAGACCTCTGCTGACTTTCTATATAGTAGATAATGTGATCCGGAGTGATGACTCGGTGGTGTGACATGTCACAATGATTTGCAAGGACAAGTACAGGGATGTGAGCGGGCACCTTTGGTAGTTCTCTTTGCACATATTCAAAGGTCCTGGAAATTATAAGGATGAAACAAAATTGCCTTGAATCATCCAAGGAAGAGCCACAGCCAAGTCAAGTAAAAATGTTTTATGTAATGCTTACCAATTTTTGGTGATGTCAAGAACCATTATGACACCATTTGTACCTTTATAGACATCAAGAAATTCAGCATCCAGGGCAGGTTCTTCAGGCAAGTCAACAGAAGGGCCTGCATTTTCCAGCTTCAAGCCATCAATCCTTTTCTTCTTCTTCCCACGATCAACAACATCCCATACTTCAACTTTGACAACATCATCTGTTGCTTTGTAGCTCCACTGAATACTAGCAACCTTCAAATTAAGAAGCAAGATAAGCATAATATAAGTAATGTCATGAAAAATGGAAATGTGAAATAGTACATCATGAATTTCTACCTGAATTTCTTCAGTCGGCGTGTACTCCTCAATGAATTTTTCTCCTTTCAACCGATGAAAGAGAGCAGTTTTGCCTACATTTCTGTCGCCTTTAATAATTATTTTCACTAGAAAAATGTTTTTAATGGTTGTTAGGTACGAGATTTAATACTGCCTATTCTGTGAATCAATGCATGGTCAACTTACTGTTGTATTGGACTCCACGAGCAAATTTGCGCTGAAGATTGTGAGCCATTGACTGGAGACCGGGCCGAGGGGCTGGAGGCAAAGTTCCAGTGACTGGGGCCTCCCCCTTTCCTGTCATTCTTTTTAAAGCAGCAAACATTTTTCAGCAGATTTACCAGGCACCTGGGTGACAATAAACACAAAGTTAGATAATCACCTTCATCAAGCCATCATTCCAGATGACGTTAAGAAAACATCTAGTCAAAGCACCTTTCTATTTAAGTATACAGAGAGCGAAACGTAAAATCAGCGATGTCAGACTGTCAGTCAGCTGATTCGATGACAAAGTTGACTTCTAGGACTTGTTTGAGAAAAACCTAACCTTATGTTAGAAGGACAAAACAAATTTACATTCTAGAGGGGAGTGGAGATGACCCTCCATCTGACTCATAAAAACCACTAAACATCTCAAATACATTCGCCTTTTTTAGGAGATGACAAATACATGTTTTCACTGATTAATCTCCATTTTTCTCCCTTCAAAGTAGTGACAGCTGCCAAAGGGGCAGGGGCCACAGCCACAGACAGAGAAGACACCTATCGGTAGAAAACGGAACTAAGGGGAAAGTAAACTGCGTGTGTTACTGGGTCAACTGTGACAATTAATATTTATAACATCCGTTCGATTCGGAAATTCATTGAAAAAAAAATCAGCCACTCGATTTGACATATAATAATATTGAAGGAGAGTGAAAGTATCCCCTGGTAATCCGGATGGTGCAATCCATTTGTTTGTTTTGGTTGGTAATCTTCTCCCCCCCCCCCCCTGCCGCCTCGGCACATGGATGGTGAATGGGTTCGAGTTGTTGTTTATTTTCGGTTGGAGTTGTTGTTTATTTTCGCTTTCTCCGCCTTACATTCAAAATATCTTTACTAGTTTACCCAGCAATGAGTGCCGAGGTATGTATAGAATAATAAATGTGTACCCACTGTTTACAATCAATGCCGGCAAATGACATCATTATATTCCTCCTGCTGCGTACGATGTTCACAGAAGAGAAGATTGCCGTTAGGCAACGAGGTACAGCAGAAAAAGAAACGTTTGCACTCTCTGACTGGTCAAATAACAGCCCAGTCTCACTTCCTCTAGTAAGTTAAATAAGCACAACTCCTACAGTTTGAATATTGACAGTATCCACTATCATTAGAACATTTTCCTGAACAGTTCTACACCGACATGTACTTTATTAGAAGTTTGTACCAGAGAAACAGTCAATCTTATCATCTGTGAGAAGCTGGACTTCGCTTTGTGTGCCGGCAAACCTAGTATTGGGCGGCATTACAAATTTACAGATTTGACACCGACTGCTTTAAAATTGCAGGTAATGGATAGTGGTTTCCGAAATTTGGTTGTACTTTTAGAAGTTGTAATGCAACATCCATCAATTTTTCTTTCTTTTCTCTCTCCTTGTTTGATGTAACTTTGATTTTTAGACAGGACCAGTTAAATGTTTCAAGGTCTCTAGGAACACGACATGTTGCGAAGTAAATGACGAGGATGAAACATATCACCCCAATTGTTACAAGGATCTTACCACTATTCAGGTAAAATACTCTGTGGTTTTAGAGGTAGATTGAATCCTAACTTTAGACCCATCTCATGGAATAAATTGCTCGTAGGGTACGGTGACTGAGGTGAATTTCAATCTTGGAATTCTTACTCTAAATAATTCAGTATCAGTAATAACTGGCACATGTTCAAGAATAGCCATGGTAACATTGCCCCAAGAAGGCCAAACAGTTACAGTCTTTAATGTGCATAGAGTCAATGTAAACAAAGAAAACGCAACATTCGTAATGTGCGTCAAAAGTTACCTCAGGTAAAAACTCTCAAGTGCCATTGTGCCTTAGCTGGCTTTTGCTTCTTGATTTGTGAAAAATTTGTTCTGTTCTAATGTTTTTCTTCTTTAATTTTAGTGTGGAAGAGGAGAGTTGCTCTAAAATATCACCAATTAATTGGAGTGGTGTATTATTAACTCTAGGGGATAGAATACGAGACTACAGATTAATACTGTGGCTACAGGATTGCTCTACTTTAATAAAAAACAGCTTTAGTGATGAATTTCTTTCTTCAAATGGAATTCCATTGTAAGGCCTTATTTTAGAAAGTGGACTGTTAAATGTCTACTTTTGGGTGTTATCTTTTCTTGGTTTTTCAGGTGTGAATGTGACAATTTCCGCTTGCATCTGCTGGAAAGCATTACTAAATTTGTAGTCAAAAAATTCAATGTTCCCAAGAAGTCTGTCATTGAGGAGTTTTTTTCCAGCGACCACATGCACAACTGTGGGTCACTGAAAAAGGTGAGTTGAAATTTAAGTTTTTACTCCTTTATCATTTAGATGGTTGTGTTAGTGTTCTGAGCCTTATTTTCTATCCGACAGGAAATGATTCCCATATCTTTATTAAATGTATTGCAATTTGCTCAAGTCAATCCTGGTCTGGAAGATGAGCAAGATGGAGAAGGCTCAAATTCTTACTGGCAGTATGCTGTAAATAGAAGTTCTGACAACCTGTTGATTGGTGTTGTTACTTTCCAAAATCTTAGCCATAGGTTGACATTTACCGATGCTTATGGTTCTGTTGCCTGTGTGGTGAGTCCTTTTCTCCTTATATTATTGTTTAATTTACACTACCAGACTTGACATGTTTCACAGCTGTGTTGTCTCAACAGATTCTCCCAAAGGATGGCCAAATATTGGAAGGGAAAGACCTAGCCAGAATAGTCAGAAAAGTTGTTCTCATATCAGAATATCACATTGTCCATGAAAAATTTTGTTGGCAGGAGGAGAATAAGGAAAATACTCAAGAGCTTTCTCATAAAGCATTGAGATGCCTAGCTGTTCATGTGGACAAAATTCTTGTTATGTCATCCTTTGTGAAGGATTGGAAGTCTCCAACTAGTGCTGGTGAGCATTTTATTTCCACTCCAAGGAGTGTGATCAAGTATATGTTTCAAGTATTCACGCCAGGTTAAAATTATTCAAAGTAGCTCCTAGAAAATTCAACTTGGCTTGAATATTAGCTGTGTGTGTTGAAATTGCCAGTCCCAGTTGCCAATATTCGTCATTTTGACCATTGCCCAGATTGTCAACATTATGTTGGGTTTGATCTTGACCCTGAACATACACGATCTAGCTCATAGGTAATGTGTATTCAAGAAAGAGAGTTCAAATGTGCTGTTTTTCTTCTCTTCCATGTATCTATGTCCTAGAAGCCAGCAAAGATAGTTCTGACAATGACTCTTCCCGACATAGTTTGGGTGACAGTTCCAAGAGAGCTGTTTCATCTAATGAAAAAAGGGTTGATTGCCCAGAAAGTTCATGTGTCAGCCGTTTGAAAGGTCCTCCCTTGGGTAAATTCATGTCTCAATATATTTATGTACAAACGAAAACAACTCCCAGTGCTCCAAAAGCAGGCAAACCAGCAAGGTGATATTATAATGTACTTCTGAATCAGTTTGCCAGTGAAATTCTACAGCAACTTTAATATTGCCTCCTCTTTCTTAAGGTGTCACATTCTGGTATCTCTTCTGGGTAGTATGTTCACTAGCTCTTCTACTAGAACTTCACCATCAAGAGCAGGCACTCATACAAAACCCATCTTCATAGCTCTAGAAGGTCCCCTACTTGGAGTTCACCCCATGATATCAGTTAACACAGTATATGAAATACGATTCCCACTCCCGTTTGACAGGAATTTCTTCCAAAATGGGTAATTACGAGTAGCACTTCCAATTCTTTTTGTACTATGAAAACCCCATGCTTTCAGCTGCAGTCAGAAAAGTTTTTTTTCTTCCTATTTTCCCCCCCATTTTTTTCAGGCTTCAACTTTCAACTATCACTGGAATGCAGAAAATGCTTCCAACCACAATGTGTGTAACATTACCTAGTTCTTGTGAAATTCATCTTGTCAGCAGCTGTGATGTTCCCAGCAGCAGTCTGAAATTCAGAGACTGCTATGGGTATGTCAAACTTTCATTCAACTGTCCTGGCTTTTACCTTTCCTGAGCTGCAGTTGCTTATATTTAAAAGCTATTCATGTCTTCAATTTGTTTCCAGTATAGTCCAGGCAGTTGAGGGAGCTAGTATCAGGGAGCTAATTAACATCAAAGGATACATTGTGGAGCGTTATCACCAGGATCCTCGATTTGCCCGTGAAAAAATTAATCTTAAAGCCAACGGCTTTGGGATCCCTGGTTAGTGATCATTAATGTCTCTTATTCCATTGACTTAGCAGACTTAGTGCACACTTGATTATTTAATGACTCATGTTTTTCTCTTGCAGGATGCAAAATTATAGCTCTAATATTGCGTGATACCCCTCCAGAGAGTCAAACGGGCTCCCCAGCCACAATTTATTTGAGTAATTGGTCTGCACTTCAATACCCACTTTCGCTTGTGCCTGGTGCTAAAGTTGTTTTTCGTTTTGTGGTCAAAGTTATCCCTAGAAGCGAATCTAGTGGGTCAGTGTATTTTCGTACATCAGTACTTTCATCGGTTGAAATTCTTGAGCTGCAGAAAAGTGAATGGTGCGATGAGTAAGGTTCTTGTTTTTACTTTTAAGTAATATTTCTCTTTAGTTTTGTATGTGTTGTTATGATTCTTATTTACTTCAAACCCACTCTGTTAGATATAAAGGCAAAGAAAATTTGCTGGGTCCCAGAAGCCTGCTTGTGGACATCTTAAGTGAGAATATTGTAGGCTGCAAGTGGATGACCATTTCCATGGCTAATTTGAGTAAAGTGACCTTCTCTGCAACCTGCAGTTTTTGCAAGCACCCGTATGAGAGTGGTCGCTGCTCATTTGTTGGTTGTTCAGCCCCTCGTAATCCCTCCATTTTCTCCCAAGCTTGGTAACAGTGATTTGTATAATTGTCTTCTTAATTTTGTGGGGTTCTGAAATGTGATGTTGTTATAAAAGTATCTTTTTCAGTTTTAGAATCAGTGACTTTGGGAATGCTGCCAATGTGATTGTTCCTCATGCAATAGTAGAAAAGCTTTTCCTTGCTTCTTGGGAATCTGTGACACTATTGGCTCAAGCTTGTGGTCGTTTGGAGTACAACTCATTCGAGGTACCTTTGGTCAGGAAGTTGATACCTCCAGAATTTCCTTTTTTTCCTCATATTTTGTTGACTCATGCTTCTTTTCTCCCTTCCTTTTGAGTAAAGGATATTTCACATCTGAGTTTGGAGCAGAGAGTCTTCAGGGCATTCTGTAAAGGCCTAATGCACTCAGAAAGATTCCATCTGCTATGCCGCCCATTCAACAGTCGAAAAGGTAGAAATTGATATTACTAATACTTGTTGTTTTCCAAACATTTTCTTTGACAGTAAGTATAATTTCAATTTTTGCTTTATGTTTGCAGACAGTGATAAATCTTTTGCCCAACCTTTATTGTATGCTGTAGACATCTACCCTGTGGCGTTACACATGGCTATATTATGATATTCTTTGAGTTTATATCTCAATTTTGTTTAGTGATTATCCTGTGTTAAAAGTTTAATGTTACTGCTCTGATTACCACTGAATTTATGAAAAGTGAATAAAAAATTAACTACACATAAACCAATTTGGTGTGTCATATTTCATTTAATAACAGTTCCTGGTCCTGAAAGTGGAAGAAAGGACTAAATAAATGTATCACCTCATGGAGGCAAACTGACTAAGGACTGGGCGATAGACAAAACTCTCAATAAAACCTTTCTTTGAATTTTGCGCCTTTTGCGTGGTCCACCAACCAAAATTACGCGCCCTCTACTATGGTTGGGTATGGGTTGTTGGCGGTCGTTGTTTCGATTGGGTTTGAATCGTGTTGTGGTGTTGTCTGTTGTGAATCTGTAATTTGCGCCCCGTGAGATATTGAAATTAAAGGCAATTCGATAGAAAACCTGCTCTATCAGATTCATTATCATCACTACACGTACTCTTATTGAACGGGTACGTATATACGTTCTCCATTCTAATAAAAGGAACTATACATAACCTCAACATTGTCTTGTTTACTGTTTATCTTGGACGATCTGCTCCTTTGACTCCTCTTATTGACTTATAAAACGTTTTCTCATGATTGGAAATTTTGAGGTTTGAAAACTAAATCATTAAATCTTCTTTTTTCTTTTTTGTTATTGAAAGGTGGAATGCCGGAATGATACAAGATTTGTGCCTTGGTGCGCGGTACCCCAGCTTCAAAGCTTTAGAAGCTGCTATTGACAAGTTTTCTAAGGAAACAAATTCTGTGTACATTGTTAACCATAGCAGAACTGTTGATCTTGAGAATAAGAATCGCACCCCTGGTAAACAGATACCAAAATGCTTGAAGTATAAAAACATCAAATTTGCATGCAAACATTATGGGAAAACAAGATCCAGCAGCCGAGGGCTACGTCCAAATCAAAGGTATGAATGCCTCTCCTGTGTCAACATTTTTTGACTGTAGAAACATTTTGTACAGCTGACATCCATTTTGTCACTTTTTCAGCTCGTTTAAAATAGGCTGTCCTTCATTCATATATGTATCTGCCAATACAAAAGAACTGGTTGTGGAAAAATTAGAAACTTCACATAGTCATTCTTGTGACCCTGAGCTTGTGTCGTTGTATCCAGAAAGGCGCAGCTTAGCTCAGGCCAGATGTGAAGATGCGGAGGTTTGTCTTTATTTATTCCCTTGATATGGTATGTAATGAGTACACCAACCAATTGAGGTACTTAAATATTTCATGTTTTTAGGATGATGACGGAACAGGCATTTCTTTGAGAAGTGCTCGGGAAGACGTTCTTGATCTCTTGGCTCTTGGTGTGGAAAGGCGTCGTATTTTAAATTACGCTTGGGTCACTACAGGACGCAAATTATTTTCTGGTGACCTTGCTAACCTGGCAAAGGATCTTAAAGACCAGCCCCGTGAAGTGTCCACAGAAAGAGTTAATGCCTTATTAAATGATTTAACAGGTAATTAAATTAACATTTGATGGATTGGTATAATTGTGTGACAACTGACTGGATGAATGTTTTTTTCCCCAGCCATGGAGAGCAAACAAGTTCAAAACACATACAAGCCTACAACAAAACAAATGGGCTTGAGAGCAATGAAACGGAAAGTGCCTTTCCCAACTGATGCTGTAATTGTGAGTAGTTCGGATTATAGAATTGACAAATTGCTGAAAGCATACAGTGCAGTCAAGATGACAAAACATTGAAGCAAAAATAGAAACAATACAAAAGTTGTCATTCTTTCAGCAGATTTCTGTATTTTTACTGTGCTTTAGCATCAGATGTTTTACAATTATCTTTTAAATTTGTCCTCCATTTCTTTAGAAAGCCGAAGTTATAAGCAGTGAGGATTCATCTGAACAGTGCTATTCAGTGATTGAAACTGAGCAAGGTGAGCAGACCTATGAAAACGCTATGTACATATCTGATCCTTTGCAACTTGTGGCTGACGGAGAAGACATTCAGTATCAGTACGAAGGGCAAGAGGAAGGTGGTGATGGTACTGGAAATGAGAACGCCACAACTGCCTGGAGTGAAAACAGCAGCCTTGCTGATGTTGTCAAGTCTATTCTGGGTCCTAACCAAGAAGGTCCAGTCATCCTTCATGTTAATAATTATGATGGGGTTGCAGTAGTACAAGTTGCTGATCCTCAGAGTTATACGACATCTGATGTTCATCATCAGGTTGGAACTGTTCCTGGAGATTCCCAGGCAACTGCTAGCACAGGTTTGTTGCTCACTGTATACCCTATGGTTGAGTTGCTTTTTTTTCCTGATGACTGCTAATGACAACTCTCTTGTCCCTTGCAGAAGCATCTGAAGTGTCTGTGAATGAACACCCTACAACAAGACTGATTGTCAAAAGAACTCAGTCCCCCAAAAAACCCGTTGTTGTGACAGCTTTGCCAGCAGATTCAAAGAAGGGCCCTTCCCCACATGGAGGTCTTTTGAAATCAGCACAACTAAAGCAGCCTGTCAATACACAGGCTATTCAAAAATCATCACCGAAATATGAATGTCATGATGATAGGTTTTCTGAGGATGGATTGGAAGATGACTTGAGTGACTCCCAAAGTGATCACAGATCAGTGTTGGAAGAAGAGAGAACACTGTATAGAGTAAAAACAAAAAAGATAAGACTACAAATTGACAATTTAAAAAACTGCATTGAAAAACAAGATCTTGAGAAAAGAAAACTACAACTGGAAATAAAGCTGCTGAAAATGCAGGTTGAGGACAAAGAGTCTGAAGCCAAACAAGTTGAGTTGGTACAAAAACGAAAATGATTGTATACTGCAATATATGTAGTTGTACTGTATATAACATTACCCACTGGAACGGTTAAAGAAGTGTGTGTGTGTGTTAATGATAAATACTGTCCAAGACAGATTTATTAAAGTATGTTGTGTTTTAATTCTTTTAATCTCCTTTATATTAGTTTTCATTCATTTACTCTTCATGGTACCATTACAAGGCTTTCTTTTGAAAATGGCAATTAAGATACGAGGGGCTGGGAATAGGAATGACAGGGCGGATGTGTAATATGTAAACAAATTTAATGAACAGGGCCCTTACCCTATTAAACGATAAAAAGTATCACAGGGATAGAAAAACAGCTGTAAATAAACAGTATAATAATGATATAAGAATTTCTGGCCTCTACACAGCACAACAGATGTGGAAACTAATAATATGTATGTGCCATCGCTACAACAAAGTTTCCCAGCAAAACATGCATCTCAGAAAGACAATGCCATGCAAAAGGATATAAATATTTCAAAACTGTTGGAAAACCACCATTTAACGACTAGTTAAAGTATTACAGGACTATAGGAAGTTACAAGATAAAACAAGAACCAATTTCCTCAAAATATAGGCAAGGCCGTTTAGTGATGGGGTAAAAGCACACATGAAGCTGGCATGTCAAAAATTGAAAGAAATCTTTGTTATCTATATTTCATTAGTCTGATAATGAGGTCAGGTGAGACTCAAAACATTGTCTTTCACTTATCGTTCAAAGCAATCTGATTTTTATAATGCAACACACAAATGCAAGAAATTGTCAGGATAACTAAGGTGTTCACTCATCCACTGCAACGGAGTATCTGGAGGGGGTTCCACTCCATGCGTCATAACTTTAACTGAAAGTAGAAAGGTTCAATTAATGATACACGAGTAAGGTGCACCAAAATTCTTAGGGCAGTAATTTTCAAGCAAGCTACTACTACTACAAACCTTTGCTGGCATTTCCTGCATAAATTTCTTGCAAAAAGTGATAGAGAGTTTTCCTTTGACCTTCCTCGGTGACAGGTTTAACAAGGCGTTGAACGAATGGTTCATCCCCTTGGTACAAGCGGAATGGGATATATTTGAAGGTTTCATCATTTCCTACTTCCATAAGCTTTCTATTGACAGCCCAAAACTGATCAAACTTGTCTGAAACATACAATATAAAGTTCATCCATTCCATTTGATTAAATCCATTCTTTGATATTATTTTAACTACAGAATATACCAGCAACTTACCATTTTGTAAACCAAGCCATAACTGATTATGATCTTTTTTCTGCATATTAGAAACAACCTGACTTCTGTGTTTTAAAACATCAGCTTCCTTAATGCAAGACATGAAGTAGGATTCTACAGCCTCTCTGTGTGATTGAAGTGAAAGAGAATTATTATCAGAAGGTACCAGTATTTGGGTATAGCTAGAATGTGTGCAAAAATTATGTATTACCTTGATGGGCAGTGCAATAGTTCCGATTCAGGAAATTTTTCAAAGTGGACTGTTATACCCCATGGAAGAGATATTTCAGGTAAATAGAGATCATATAATACACCAATTGGATAATGCCTGGAAGAGATTTTGGGGGGATAACAAGCAACTTCTAAAAAGAACAGAACTGGTTCAGTCAATTGACTCACCATTTTAATGGTTGTCCATTGAAGTCTATCCACATTTCTGAGTCATGTTTATCTGGATGGATATATCTTTGGAAATGTCGGCGAACCTGCAACAGAAAATGCAAGACCCGTAAAAAAATTGTGCAACAGATCCAAGGATGTGATGCGATGCAGTGCACAAGTATAAAATAAATGAACACAATATATGGTACGCTGATAGTCTACTGTAAATTATAGTGTTCTCGTTCCGAGGGTACGACCAGGTGATGACAGATGCAAAGCAGCAGCGCAAACATTTGGGGAGACAGCACTATCAACTGAAATTGGCAGCAAGAGGAGAAATATTTCCTCAGCGACTGGAAATGAGTGAATCCGGGGGAATGCTACACAGGCACCTTCCACTTGTAACCTCTGAGACACGTGGATCAAGTCCTTCGACCAAACGAAATTGGGTGGCGAAAAACTACATCCGAGCTACGAACCTTGTCTGTGACTAGAGGGAAATACGATAACCTGGGCACCATCAGGTAATATGGGTCTGGTGCTTGCAGCCCGTTAACCTCACTGGAGTCGAGCTGGAAGCACACAGGAATCCGACCGTCCCAAATTTCACGAAGAACTTCGCGATCGTTCGCCATTTTGTGAGCTCGATTTTAGGAGTAAGGTGTCAGAATTATAAAATGACAATGCTCCGCAACTTTACAACTGACAAAGAAACACCTTCCATAATTTTCAAAGGGAAGGAGATATTTGTTTTGTTTGGGAGCAGGAGCAGATTACACAACAGGCGGTGTTACTTTGCAGGCAGCCAAACATTCTAATATGAAAGTGGCCGAGAAAAGTAACGTGGTAGATCTCTCTTTTAAGCACAATGCAAGGGTTTCTCGTCTTCTGCGGGAAACCTGATATGTCGATATTCTATTCAAAGGTCCAAACCGACTCTTGTTTTCGCCATATCTCGGTATTCGCAGCTATGAACGGCAGCTTTAAGCTGCTGTAAGTTACTCAAGATCATATGAAAAATTTAGCAAACGTCATCAGTTTTGGGGGAAATTAAAGTTTTCTGCTGTGTTGTACATTTGAAAGTGACAAACTAGTGATACTGTGTGTCCCTTCCCTTCGTACCCGTTTGTTTAGCGCTAGGGTACCATGGAATACCCCAAGTTACTGTTTGTAGTAATAAGTCTGTCCTTGTTAGTATGCTTCTCGTACGGACAGCGAGATGTTGAACCTAACCAAGATGTTTACACTATTGAAGGACGTATTTTCCCCCCGGATACTGGGATTCCTCCTTCATGGTATTCTCAGACTAGAATTTTAGCAAATGGAGGGGAGTATATTGCTATTCTGAGGTGAGTCTTTATTTTTTATTCCAGCATTCTCTTTCTACATGAGTTTATCTTTTGCTGCACTTGCTATGTTATACCTGTTTCATTGCTATTACTGTCTGGTTCTGTGTGTTTTATTGACTGTGTTTTTCCATAATCGTTTACAGGAAGGACAATAGCTTTGTTTTTAACAATGTCCCTACTGGATCATATGTAGTTGAAGTTGTTAATCCAACTTATTCCTATGAACCAGTAAGGGTTGAAATCAATTCCAAAGGAAAATTAAGAGCTCGCAAACTTAATTACATTCAAACATCAACTGTTGATCCTGTTGCATACCCATTGGCACTGACACCTCTTGCCCGCATCCGGTACTTCCAAATCCGAGAGCAATGGAGGGCTACAGATTTTCTCTACAGTCCTATGGTAAGAACATCTGAATACCTTGTTTAAACTTAAAGGGGCTGAAAGTTGATAGCCTACATAGCTTACTTACATTTTCACTTTGTGAAGTACATTCTGGCTGTTATTTTTACGTTGTTTTAGGTCTTGATGATGGTCCTGCCGTTGGTGATTATTATGATTCTGCCTAAGGTTATGAATGATCCTGAAACCAGGAAGGTGTGTACCTTTTCTTGCCTTGCCTGCTATTTTGATTAGTCAGTTTTAATTTACATAACTAATTTACTTGATTTTCTTCTAGGAAATGGAGCACCTTAACAGCCTAACTCGTTATGACATGCCAGAAATGTCAGAAGTGTTAACATCATTCTTCACAGGTGGTGAGAAACAGAAATCAAAAGCAGTCCGCAAGAAGAAAGCACAATGAACTTAGTGCTCACTAGAATACCAAAAATTGTATTCTCAATATCAGGGTGAAATCAGATGAGAAATTTATTTTCCATACTCACTCAATTTTTGTTTGTTGTTTTTGCATAATTGTTTAAATTTTCCTTCTGTTAAAATATGTAGTCATAATTGCTTTTCCCGCATTTTGTGTCTGGCATAATTTCAAGTGGAGTTCTTTCCTTAATTTTTTTTTTTTTTTTTTTTTTGTTCATCAGTAATTGAGACAACGCATTACTGCAACCATTTTCAATTAAGTTCAATTTTTACTGACTTTTTTTTCTCTGTGAAAAGGATCTGTTAGATTTCTTTCAAAAAATTGTGATGTAAACAACCATTAGTGCATTTGTGGACCATGTGGGAGATCATGGTCTGTGACAGAATTTGAAGTGAACATTTCCTCTCTGTGACTGTTGGTATTAAGCATCGTACAGTACAGTTGAATGGATCCTCCTTTTATATTGTGTGTTTGTAATGTGTGAAGCTAGTCTTGATGTTTTAATGTTACAAGTGCAGGTTTATGAATGTTTCAATAATTTCCTGATGTTAATGAATTATGTAAGCACCTTTTCTGTGTGTGAATATCAGTATATATCCTATTCTGTATTGATATTTACTGAATGTCTGTTGTTATTTCATAAATTTAGCTGCTTCAGTTTGAGCCGTGTATAGAAGACATAACAGAAGTGTTAAGAAAATGTAAAAAAATTACACACAGCAACACCCTTTTTTTTTTTTTTTTTTTTTGTAGTAAGATTTATTTAAACACTAGGACAGCAATTTCAGAGTTTTGGGAGAGAAATATTTGTTAATATTAAATAATGTTCTTTACAAGCTAAACTTAAGATTTATATTCCTCTTAGATTTCTTATCTCTATGGATGGCATGTCTGACTAGCCAAGCCATAAATAGGCTTTGATCAACAAGAATCTTTCATCAAGATTAAATTGTATTTTTTTTTTCTTGGTGTCTCTACATCCACATGGTTCATTCCTCTCTCCCTGTATTTGATCATTTTTTTCTTATTTCACCCACTTTGTTATGATTTCTGACTAAAATTTTTATAAAAATACAAAGATCTGCTGCTGTAATGGAGTCTTGAGCAAATAACAATTATAATTGAACCTGTGTCCAAAGCCAGTGGTTTGCCGGTTCATGAGTTAGGCTTCCACGTCAAAATTTCCCCTTAATGAACTAACCCAAACAAAACAGCAGTGATGGCTGATGGCACTCATCCTGTTCTCTCTTCACCGGCAGTAATGGATCGCTATGAAACACACTTCGACTGAAGTCCTCGCGTCACGATGCACACATTACGTGGAGACAGGTACCGCAGTAGCAGCAGCAACACACCACATGATACCAACACGCTGCACTGCTGCACCACCGGTGGGCGTTACGTAATATGTGAACGGCCCCTCCACTCACAGGGCCACGTCCCTGTACTTCCTGAAGTCGTCAGACGCGGCGCCTAGCGACGTCTTGCTGGTGGCGCCCCTGTACAGCATGCCGGGGTGCACGTAGGACGCCGGCACCAGGTAGTCCCTGCCGTACGCGTCCCTGTAGTACACGACCTGGTGCATGGCCATAGTGCCCAGGTCGGCCATGGAGACGGCGCGCCGCGGTCGATGGTGTAACCGGCGGTCCAGGCTGCGTGTCGTCGGCGGCATCATGTAGGCCGCGGGGCGGGAGGGCGCCGTCACCGTCTCGACGCGCCAGTAGTCGCCGAGGCGGGACCCGGAGCCGACCGCGGATCCCGTCATGGACACAACCCCCGCCCTGCTCAGGTCGACGAGGGACTGCGCCTTGCCCTTGCCGGCCCTGGACAGGCGGCCGGGCGATGCCACGCTACAGTCATCGGGGCCACCGGGGCCCGCCCGCATGGAGGCCGCCAGCATGCCGTCGAAGGCGGCCGCGTTGAACTCGCTGGCCGAGTCGGTGCGGTGCAGCGGGCCAGGCTGCGGCAGCGGGGCCCCCATTGGGGGCGGGGGCCCCATCGGATACGCGTACACCGAGCCGTCGCCCCCGTAGCTGAGGGGCGACATCGCCATGGCGGGGAGGCTCATGGCGGATGCCGTGGACCGTCTGGATGCCGACGACGCCGACCTGTAACCAGAGCAGAAGTCCCGCAGCTTGAGTGTACGGCACAGAACAGACACCACGGCGCCTGCGGCACAGCCTGCGGGGTAGGCTGTTCTGTCGAGCAGCCGTGCCGTGCGGGGCTGCCTACCCTCAGATCGCAGGCGCTCACAGCCGCGGCGCTGGCCCCCGCTGGCCTCGCTCACCTCTTAAGCTTGGTGCCGTGTATGGGCTGCAGGGGCACGGCGTAGGTGCCACCCGCCGGCTTGCCGTTGAGTTGGCTCATGGAGCCCACGAAGCCCTCGTTCTGGTAGGCCAGGCCGAGGGTGTGTCCGAGGCCGTGGCCGTGGCCGTGCACGGGGACCCCGCCGTTGCTGGAGGCCACCGAGCCGCGCCGGCCGTTGGACGTGGACATGGTAGACGACTGGAGAGGTAGAGAGACAGCAGCGACGAAATTAGAACACACACCGACAACTTTTGCACACTAACCCTTGCGGTTAGAAAGGGACAGAACTACCGTCCGACTATGGCGCTCTCTCTCACTCACAGTAGCGTAATTAGGGCTGATGAAAGGGGCGATGCGTTACGAGTTGTCTACCTTCGGGGGCAATGCTTTAAGGGGTGCCTACCTGCAGGGGCAAAGGGGCCCTAAAAGGGGGGGGGGGGGCAATCGCGCGGCAATCCCCCCCCCCCCCCCCAAAGTGCGCGCCTGCTCACTCACCATGTTGAGGTCCCGGAGCCTCCGCATGACCTCCGACTCCTCCCTCCACGAAGAGTACAGCGACTGGACACTCACCACGCCCGCAACCTGCGCGGGCCAAGCACGGGTCAGACAATAGCAACAGCAGAAGCAACAACAACAGAACAGCAGAAGCAACAACAACAACGTGATAGCCCTTACATTGATAAGGAGCCGGCAGGCCCAGCACGTGATCTCGGTCAGCCCGTACAAAGACTGGAGCCTCTGGAACAGGACGCAGCGCAACGCGTGTTCGAGTGTCACTGAGAATCACGACCATCGGCCAGGTTGATGTCTGCGAACACTCACCCAGTACTGCAGGGCCATGTAGAGCACCATGCCGGCCTCCGGCAGCGCCAGGGCCGCCACCCCGACGAGCCACACCACCAGGCAGAGACCGCGCCTCTGGAACCGAAACCGACAGACTTTTACGTCTACGATGTTGGCCACAGTGACCAGAAAAATCGCTGCACCAGAGCTGCGGTATTCGAACCCGTGTACGACAGAACAGCCACGCGTAACGTACCACAGTGAGGCCGTGCAGGAGCACTGCACACAGGACCAGGCTGACGAAGTAGCTGGCGCAGAGGAGGTGGGCGGGCGCGGGCAGCCCCCCTGTGGAGGGGACATCACGGGGTTAACAACACACAGCTTACATGTGTAAATTCGCACTGTGGCTCACAACACTAATTTGGTTGCTGAATTTGTCTTCTACACCGTTTTTCAAGTCCCCAAAACTCAAACATTTTCAAAAAAAAAAAATTGTTTTGCAAAAAGGTTTTCTCTGTTCACAAAACGACGTCGATAAATCACAAATGTTTTCATATCTGAGACAATAGTTTTTGTGATTTCTCGACGTTTTGTGGACTGAGGAAACTTTTCCGACAAAAAAATTCTCGAAATTTTTGAATGTCTTTAAATAATAACTGAGTTCTAGGGACCTTAGAAACTGTGTAAGAAAACAAAGTCAGCTGAAAAATATATGAAATTCAATAGTTCCCATGATAGTACTATGGGATCCCAAGGGCCAGAGTGCTAATTTACACGGACACGGGTCTCAACGCGATACAATACCTTCCGACTCGACGATCCACCATAGCTCCACGGTGAAGGCGATCACGTAGGCCACCTGCAACACACCGCAATACCCTTTAATGTTGACGAGCTGCGTGGGGGTCTGCGCACTCGCGTCCCTCGCCAGAGACTGAAGTCCCTCTCGGAGACTGGGACTGGACTAGGGTCCGTGCCGGACAAAGTCCCTTGGTACGGACTCGGCCCTAACCGGGCGTTGCGGTTAACGCTACGAAACGATGGTACAGTACGTCACGGCTGAGCGGAGGCGTCAGCCCTCAGGGCTCGGGGGGTCGGGCCAGCTTCTTGGGGCCGGGTAGGGACTGTACTGTATACTGCCTATGATTATTGGCTTTGTAGGACGGTGCCATTGCAGCGTGCTGCCGGGTCAGGCCGGCCGAGGCAACGCATGCTGCCCGGGTTAGACCCCTGCGCCGCGACTGTTTTCACGGCGGCGGCGGCGTGGTAAAAAATTGCCGGCGGCGGCGGCGCGCCACGGCGCGCCGTCAAAATTTCCTCGGCGGCGGCGGGGCCCGAAAATCGATGGCGGCGGCGGCGCGGCGCGGCGTTTTTCTGTTTTTCGACTGAAGACTAGCGAAAACCGACAAATTGGTTGACGTAAAATAATCAAAGATGCTACCCGTTTATCGCTGCCAAAAAATATATTTTCTCAGAACTACTAACCGCTAATCATGAACAATTTTTTTTTCTGCTACATAAATTTTCGCACAAGAAAAATTTGCTGCAACGAAAAGTTTGCCGACGGAAGTGGATAAAAAGGCCTGCGCGCCGACCACCACGCCGCCACTGAAAACCCGCGGCGGCGGCGGCGCGGCGCGGCGGCGCAGGGGTCTAGCCCGGGTGCACAGCGGCACACAGCCAGTAAATACCCAGGCGTGTAGCCACGGGGGGTGTTTTTGGGGTTAACCGACATGACCGGTAGATAGGGTAAGGAAACTGCACGACAAAACCCCTGAATGTAGGCTAGTGCGACCCCCCCCCCCCCCCCCCCGCCAGCAAAGTCTGGCTACGCGCCTGCAGACACCTGTCCCTGCCCAGCCCGCGGCCCGCACCTCAAAAACAACGTCAGAAACGGAGCGGCAAACTGAGTCCATCAACCTAAGAACAGTCGGGTCGGGAGCAACGGTCTTCCAGAAGCGAGTGGAAACAAATCCAGCCGCGAAATGTATTCCTCGATCATCGATGGGGGGGGGGGCTTCCTGCGCACGTGCTCACAAGGCGGTGAGTTTCATGCCGTGAATACATTTGAGAGGGCGGTGACTCATCGCGCTTTCTGCGCTCCTCCGTGACGCGGTGACACGTGGAGGCGGCGGCCACTGCTGCGGAGCATAGATATTTGCGCGATATTTGCGCGATATTTGCCTCCAGGCAATCGCGTGAAACTCCGTGGGCCGCGAGCGTGTCCGTCCCAAACGTCGAGAGCAAACGTTTGTTCCGAGTTAGCGCGCCGCCGCTAAAGCTACGCCACTGCTGGACGGACGAGGGCGTGTCCATATACGTCCTCCGGCCCGGCACTGTAACCGACTGCGAGTTCGTCGCGCGGTAAATTTCAAACGTGTTACAGGTGCGCGGCCGGCAGCTAGGCTCGGCTTCCGCTCCGCTGCCGCTCGCCGTGCCGCGCGGCAGCCCGCGTCTACCACGCCCCCCCCCCCCTCAAGCCCTCCAGAGGAATGCCGACTGCAATGCCGCCGTGTTGGTTCGGAGGCTCAAAATCAAAGCGCAGACGTCGCCGCTACAGTCCGTGCCGCCTAAGCTGTGGCGGCGCCCGGTGCCAGGCTGAGCTTAGGCTGGACCGAGTTGAAGGGTCCGGGTGGCCCGCGTGGCCCATTCCCGCCCGTTTCCGATCACAAAACGTCATTGTGAAGCCACCAATTTTGTAATCCGGCCGCCAAGCCGAGTCTGACTCGGGCCTCGAAAACTCTAAATGTGGTTGCAAAGTTTTCAGTGCAGCCCCTGTCGCTCACAGCGGTGAACTGGTCCCACGACGATTTCGTGAGTGATCCTATTGATTCCGCCGTGCGCTGCTGCACTTGTTCGGATGAGTGGCCGGGCTCCTGGGAGGAGTGTGGCGGGGCGGGGTGGGGCTGCGAGTGACCATACCAGGACCAGGGCCATTCAGGCAGGCGAGTGGCGACGCCGCACCGCACCGCACCGCGCCTCGGCGAGCCACACGGACGGGGAACCGCTACGCTGCTACGCTCCGCCGTGCTACGCCGTGCTACGCTGGGCCCGTCCCGTCCCGTCCTGTCCCTTCTCCTCACTTCCCTTCCCTTGGCGCTGAGCAGCAAGGCGGCAGGTCTAGGGAGAATATCAAGCAAGCTCACGTCCGATATGCCTATACGGCCCGGCCCTGCCCGGACGGACGCCTCGCCTCGTCGCTCCGCTCCGCCACGCTGCGCTGTGCACACCCAAGAAAAACGTTCCTCAAAACTCCACGGCCCAGGCCAGCGCCCCTGGCGGCGCGGCGGGTAGACTAGCCCGCAACGCACCGCGGCGTCGCGGATGCCTAACCTCCAGGCGCTCCGCCCAACCACACAGACGAGAGAGAAAGGCATTATAATGCGATACGGCGCGCTGATAGTAGAAATGGCCGTAGCAGGTGCCTGGCCCCCCGGCCCGTCGTCCTTGTCCGAGTCTTAAGTGGGGCAGGCGCTATGCCGATTCATTTGCCTACGACGCTCCCGCCCAATGGGTGAGTATTTATGTGTGCGTGTGTGTGTGCGCGTGCGTGTGCGTGCGTGTGTGGTCCGTACAGGCCTCGCCTCTCGCAGGCAAGCCCAGGAATGCCCCCCGTCCCCGGCCCCCCGGAGGCCAGGCCGACCCGAGGAACACGCTGAGCCAGTGGGCGCGGACTCGGGGAGCGGAGTCGAACCGTAGCCGTGCCCCGGCAGGCCTCCTCACTGGCGTCTCTAGCACACGCGTCTAGTATTTGAACCCCACGCACTTTGAGGTTATTTATTTTATTCATTTGCTGCTTCAAAGATTTTACCCCGAATACAAGTTGCACGCGAGTTCAAATACCGGGTGTGATACCATCAGCTGCGTTGCACTTGGCTGTCGGCGGCGGCGTACCTACTGTGGTGCCCCCTGAGGTACCCCTTGAGGTTCCCCTAAGGTGCCTCCTGCGGTGCCCCTTGCAGGGTCCCTTGCAGGGCCCCCTGAGGTACCCCCTGAGGTGCCTCGCCTGAGGTACCCCCTGAGGTGCCCCCTGAGGTGCCTCCTGAGGTACCCCCTGGGGTACCCGCTGAGGTGCCCCTGAGGTACCCCTGCGGCCCCCTGAGGTGCCTCCTGAGGTGCCCTCTGAGGACCCCCTGAGGTACCCCCTGAGGTGCCCCTGAGGTGCCCCTGAGGTGCCTCCCACCCTGAGGTACCCCTGAGGTACCCGCTGAGGTACCCCCTGAGGTGCCCCCTGAGGTGCCCCCTGAGGTGCCCCTGAGGTGGTGCCCCCCCCCTGAGGTGCCCCCTGAGGTGCCCCCTGAGGTGCCCCCTGAGGTACCCCCTGAGGTACCCCCTGAGGTGCCCCCTGAGGTGCCCCCTGAGGTGCCCCCTGAGGTGCCCCCTGAGGTGCCCCCTGAGGTGCCCCCTGAGGTGCCTCCTGAGGTACACCCTGAGGTACCCGCTGAGGTACCCTCTGAGGTACCCACTGTGGTGCCCCCTGAGGTACTCCCTGAGGCACTCGAGCCCGACCGCTTGGCTTCCTCTCGCCGGCGGCAGGCCGGCACAGCCCGCCTCAGATCTTAGCCAAACACCGCACCTCTACGGCTGTGCTTGGCAGTGCCGGCAGCGCCTCAGCCTCAGCGGCAGCCCGTGTGGAACGGTGGTCTGTAAATTTGTCGTCCATTTGCCGTTTTTCGGACGACCAAACTATGACAAAACAACGACATGCTATTACTTCAAAATAACGACAAACGTACGACAAGCGCATTTGTCGTCCGTCGATAGTAGTTTTGTCGTTTTTATGCCGTAAAACGGACCGCTTTTACTTCAAATTAACGACAAATTTACAACAGAACAACGATAAAAGTTTGACTGTTGGGTAAAAAGAAGGCGGGGGTGCGAATCGAACCCACGATCCGCCACTCCACATGTCAACGTTCCAAGCCACTCGGCCAAAGAGACTTGTAGGAAGAAATGTGGCCCCGTTCGTTCACACTGCCGAATGCCGTCCGGGAATTCGCTTCAGCACGCGCGCTCGATCAGCATGAGCGGATGAGTCCCAAATGAGTCCACATCCCCTCCCACAAGTCTCTTTGGCCGCGTGGCTTCGAGCGTTGACATGTGGAGAGGCGAGTCGTGGGTTCGACCCGCACCCCCGCCCCGCCTGCTTTTTACCCAACATAGCAGCTTTTATCGTTGTTCTGTTGTAAGTTTGTCGTTAATTTGAAGTAGAAGTGGTCCGTTTTACGGCACAAAAACGACAAAACTACTATCGACGGACGACAAATTCGCTTGTCGTACGTTTGTCGTTGTTTTGAAGTAATAGCGTGTCGTTGTTCTGTCGTAATTTAGTCGTCCGAAAAACGGCAAATGGACGACAAATTTACAGACCACCGTTCCACACGGGTAGGGCAGCCGGGTCGGGTCGGGGCTGTTGAAGGTCAAGGTGGCGGACAAACCGGACGAACCCTTTCACCCGCGCCCTGCCGTGCCGTCACGCCCTCGCCCCGTAACCAGCCCGCGTGTGTTGGCGGGAGTGTTGAGGTCGAGCTGCAGCACGGCGCTGGCGCCCCGCTGCGGGTATTAATGGGGGCGGCGTCAGGAGGCGGTGCGCCGACAGGATGACGTGAACCACGTGACCCGTCCAGCGCTGTTCCCGCGCACCCGCCTTGACCTTTTCTGATAGGAAGTTGCCCCGAGATACGAGATGACTCCATGTAACGCGGCAAATTCTCACAAAACGCCTCTTCAAGATAGCCCCCCCCCCCCCCCCGCCGTTAATTTTGAGCGGAGGGGGTGGGGTATCTTAAAAGAGGCGTTTTGTGAGAATTTGCTTCAAGATACCCCCCCCCCTCCTCCGCTCAAAATTAACGGCGGGGAAATGCTTTCGCTCAGCGCCCCCCCCCCCCCCGGAATGGAACAGCAGAGCAGTCCGGACACGCCAAGTCAATTTGAAAAAGAAAAAAATTGTCGATGGAAAAAATGCGATCTGACCGGTTGGTTGTGCATATTAAAAGGCGTCGGACGAGACATAGGCGTGGCCGCTATCGTACCCTGCTGGCCCTGCTGTGCCGCGGCGCCCAGGGGTCCAGCGGGCCGTGACCAGTTCCCCGAATCCGCTGCCTCCGGGTTCTGCTTTGTCTGCAGGCGCGCTTGTTCGCAGCTCTGCCTCTACTGGAGACTGTCGAAACTGTGCAGCCGAGAGAGTGCTGCAAGTGGGAGATGACACCCTGCAGAGCGGCGGCGGCGGCCACTCCCCTGGAGAGAGTGACACCGAGCGACGCAGAATGACGCTGGCTGCATCTCGGGAAAGTCAAGTCCACACGGACACTTGTCGCTCAGGTGCAGCCGCCTATTTCTCGGGGCCGGAGCCGAAGCTGGAGGCAGAGCGGAGAGAAACGATTGTTGCCGCGAAGAGCATCTACTCCACAGCCACTGCTCTCATGCCACTGCACTGCTGAGCACGCGGCGAACGGCGGGACGACAATCTACATTCCAGAGAGTGGAGCGGACCGTCCTGGAGTGGCAGCCCAGCCCCCCGGCCCCCGGGGCTAGAGAAGGCTGCTGGAGGCTGCTGGAGACGGCCCCGAAACCAACTCAGTCCAGTTCTGCTGGAGCACCCCGCGGTTCACACTCCGCTGTGAGTGTTTTGTCACATCTTTGGGGGGCGCGCGTTCGCAAACCACGCGACCATTTCCGAATCCGTTGCCATCACAGCGGGTGCGGTGCTGGGGGCAAACTGTCGTCGGCACGGCCTTGATGAGCCTCCCTCTGGTGTGGCTGCAGCAGGCTCGGTGGGTTCGATTCCCACAGACGGTTCCCACGCACTTCCACCCCGCACGCGTGAGTGTGGTCACGCGTGGTCACCTCGTGTCACGTGGTTCCTGAACGGCCGCTGCCCAGTACCCTGTACCGGCCTCGGCAAAAGTATTTCGCCTTCTTCTCCCCCCTCCCCCAATGACACAGTGACGCCGGCGTCGTTCATTAGGTCCCGCAGAGTCCAGCTCCAGCTCCAGTGTGACGGGGTCCACAAGTGAGGGCCACAGCGGCACGCGAGCTTTCTACTAGCGATGAGTAGCCGAGCGGGACTCGATGCGTAGCAATGCGTAGCTATGCGCAGACCCACTCCGCTTCTGTCCCGAATGAATGAATGAACGAACGAACGAACAAACGAACAAATGAATGAACGAATAAACGAATGAATGAATGAACGTATGAACGAATAAATAAATGAATGAATGAATGAACGAATCAATGAGCGAATTAATGGACAAATGACGCCCCTCGTGCCTTCAATTTCATATTGTTTCGTTTGCAGACGGTGCAGACGACACTCGAGCAGACGACACAGTAGTAAAACACCAGTGGGTGCGGGCGATGGCGCCTCTGTCCGCGTGTGATCTCATCTGGACCGCTGCCACCACGTCACGTCGCAGACTCCCCCGCACCCTTCCCCTCTCTCTCTCTCTCTCTCTCTCTCTCTCTCTTCCCCTCCTGCGTCTTCCATCTCCCTTTGTTGCGTCAGGTCCCTCCCGTCCCGTCCGGCCGACACAGCACCGCCACCACCAACGCTTTCACCTCCAGCTACTCAGCGCGTGGGTCCCGGCTCGGGTCCCGGCGGGTCCTGTGGCCTGTGGGCCTTCGGGGTCCTGGCGCGGAACAGTGACGAGGGCTTTGACTCGAGGACGCGCGGGACACCTGGCCGTCCACAAAACACGTGACGCCAGGGCCCTCTGGATCCGCCCCTGAGCTAGCGCTGCTGAGCACTCCTGAGCACTGCTGAGCACTGCTGAGCACTGCTGAGCACTGCTGAGCACTGCTGAGCACTGCTGAGCACTGCTGAGCACTGCTGAGCACTGCTAAACACTGCTGAGCACTGCTGAGCACTGCTGAGCACTGCTGAGCACTGCTGAGCACTGCTAAACACTGCTGAGCACTGCTGAGCACTGCTGAGCACTGCTGAGCACTGCTGAGCACTGCTGAGCACTGCTGAGCACTGCTGAGCACTGCTGAGCACTGCTGAGCACTGCTGAGCACTGCTGAGCACTGCTGAGCACTGCTGAACACTGCTGAGCACTGCTGAGCACTGCTGAGCACTGCTAAACACTGCTGAGCACTGCTGAACACTGCTGAGCACTGCTAAACACTGCTGAGCACTGCACTGCTGAGCACTGCTAGCACTGCTGAGCACTGCTAAACACTGCTGAGCACTGCTGAGTACTGCTGAGCACTGCTGAGCACTGCTGAGCACTGCTAAACACTGCTGAGCACTGCTGAGCACTGCTGAGCACTGCTGAGCACTGCTGAGCACTGCTGAGCACTGCTGAGCACTGCTGAGCACTGCTAAACACTGCTGAGCACTGCTGAGCACTGCTGAGCACTGCTGAGCACTGCTAAACACTGCTGAGCACTCCTGAGCATTGCTGAGCACTGCTGAGCACTGCTGAGCACTGCTAAACACTGCTGAGCACTGCTGAGTACTGCTGAGCACTGCTATGAGCACTGCTGAGCACTGCTGAGCACTGCTGAGCACTGCTGAGCACTGCTAAACACTGCTGAGCACTGCTGAGCACTGCTGAGCACTGCTGAGCACTGCTGAGCACTGCTAAACACTGCTGAGCACTGCTGAGCACTGCTGAGCACTGCTAAACACTGCTGAGCACTGCTGAGCACTGCTGAGCACTGCTGAGCACTGCTGAGCACTGCTAAACACTGCTGAGCACTGCTGAGCACTGCTAAACACTGCTGAGCACTGCTGAGCACTGCTGAGCACTGCTGAGCACTGCTAAACACTGCTGAGCACTGCTGAGCACTGCTAAACACTGCTAAACACTGCTGAGCACTGCTGAGCACTGCTGAGCACTGCTGAGCACTGCTGAGCACTGCTGAGCACTGCTGAGCACTGCTGAGCACTGCTGAGCACTGCTGAGCACTGCTGAGCACTGCTGAGCACTGCTGAGCACTGCTAAACACTGCTGAGCACTGCTGAGCACTGCTGAGCACCCACAGCGGCGCCGCCTCTCGTCCCCCTTCCTGACGCTGAGACCCCGTAATTTGGAGAGCCGAGGCAAGCCGAGCCGTCGGCGGCGGTGACATTTTTCGCTGGCGCGGGACGGCGGGCTAACTGTTCTCATACCGCGGAGGAGGCGTCGTCACTCTCATCCCAGAGACAGTCGTCGCCGTCCTTTTGAAAGACGCCCGCGTCTTTACCGTTCCAGACCGTTTCGGCCAGTTAGTGCGGGACCGCACTTGTTGAGCTCGAGCCCCCACCGAGTGTCCGGCCACCGGGTGTCCGGCCACCGGCCATCTGACCAGGTCTAAGGGCCGACCGGAGCGGAGGCCAGGCTGCCGGGGGAACGGGGACCGGGGGCGGAGAGGAGAGATAGGCCGGCGACGGCGACCACCTGTATGATGTACGGTGGTGAGAGAGAGACACAGCGCGCGAGAGAGATGAGTAGTAGTAAGTCAACTCGTTTTCCTCTCTTGCGCGTCCGTAGGCCTCGACATACACACTTGCATTGAAGTCTCCGCGGCCGGACACCCCCTTCCCTCCCCTCCCCCCTCCAGCAGCCATAATATATGGACCGGCAGCGATTTCTTTTCTAAGCTGGTTTGTTGTTGGTGTTGTTCCACTTGGGTGGTTGGGCGACGGGGGCTTTGCGGAGGGACGTCCACAGTATGTGACTTTGGAGCGGGAGAGAGAGAGAGAGAGAGAGAGAGAGAGAGAGAGAGAGAGAGAGAGAGAGAGAGAGAGAGAGAGAGAGAGAGAGAGAGAGAAGGGGGGGGGGGGGGAGACAGAGAGGGGCGCACCTAGAGTGAGTCACGGCAGCGTGCGTGTTCCCCGTGCGCGCGGACGGTCCCGCACAAAAGCCGCGTAAGTATGCGAAATTGGCGTGGCGGCTGCGCGTGTGGGCGCGGTCTGCTCGCGGTCTGCGCATGCGCAGCCCCGCCGTCGCTGCCGCCGGCGCATTGTCTCTCTCGCACTCGCGTGCGGCTCGGCCCGTAACCGTGTGGTCTTAGCATGAAGGCGCGTTTTAAGTCGACTGGGATCGAACCCACTCCTGGCGAGCGCAGAGCGCGAGCCGCGCTTGTCCGGCCGGACTGTTGGCGAGGCGAGCCGAGATGCCATGGCATCATGCATGATCCGGGCAGCCACACCGTCAATTGTTTGCTTCGATTGTGTTTGAATCCGCGCGCGCTAGAGGCCGTCGGGCGGAGTAGGAGGCGTGGCGGGACGAGCGTTGTTGCGAGCAGCGGTCCCGTCCCACTCCCCGCGCGGTGTAGACACTCGAGTGCGCATTCCTCGTTCCTAGCCATTCCGAGCCCGGCTTCGCAATGCCAGCTTCACTAAATAATATAGGCGATTTTCGCAGAGCAAGTCACGTTCAGAGATTCTGTTTTCAGTCAAAATACCGCGTTGCTGCTTGAGAGAGAGAGAGAGAGAGAGAGAGAGAGAGAGAGAGAGAGAGAGAGAGAGAGAGAGAGAGAGAGAGAGAGAGAGAGAGAGAGAGAGAGAGAGAGAGAGAGAGAGAGAGAGAGAGAGAGAGAGAGGCCTTGAGCGGGCCGCTTCCGTAAGAATCGGCTCATTCGCTTCGCCCCCAGACCACCGCCGCTGTCGGTCGCCATGGCAGAAGGCGCACCTGGTGGGTAGGCAACCCCAGCCTCGTGCACGCACCCGTGCCTTGCGGGCTGGCCTACCCTGACGCTGACAGGCGCTCGCCTCGATTTCAGGACGACCGGCCGGCCGGCGGTGCGAAGGGAAAAGCGGCGTCCTCGGTGATGCAACCTGTGTGAAACCGAACCGCCGGCCGGCGCACCTCGCGGCTCGTCATGGTTCTCATACTCGCGGTTCTCACCGGCGCCCTCGACTGGAACGCCGTAACTCGCGCTGCCAACCCAACGACGCTTAGCGGCGGCAGAGATTGTTGCTCTGATGTCAGCCACGGCGGCCCAGCCCAGGCCGTAAGGCCCGACAACAATTACTAACGTCGGCCCCGGGGCGGGCCGCGGGCACGTTCGGCTGCGGTGCACGGAGCACGCGGGCACGTGGTCGCACGTGGTCGCTCTCCTTCTCGCGGGTGCGTTCCCGCCCTTTCGTCATCCCGCTTGTCTTGAAAAGTTTTCAAAGCGTCCTCTCTACGGCACGTCGTGACTCTTTCAAGCAAAAAAAAAAAAAAAAAAAAAAAAGATTCGTTGTCGCAAAAAAATACTCGTAGAGAAGCAAGAAATTTGGTTGTGAGGACTGGAACTTCGTGTTCGCAGAACTCCGTGCTAGTTGTGCCAGCGTAAACTTAGCTCTCGTAACAAAATGTGTTGATTGTCGCAAAATCGAACGAATTTGCTGTGACCACTAAACATTTTTCTGCGTGTTGATCGTCGGTGCGTGGACGCCGCGGACCGCCAGTCCAGTCCCCGGCCACGAGGATCCTCAGCACCCGGCATAACTCCCACCGCTGTTGCGTCCGAGCCCCGTGGCCGGAGCCCCGTTGACGCAATGCCGGAGCCAGCCAGAGGCATTCCTGCGCCACTTGTCGCATTTCTCGCATTTTGTTTCTCCTCTCCGCGCCTGAGCCGGAGCCCGCGGCGAGGTATCACCTTTCGAACTGGTCGGTGGAGGCCTGGGCAGGTGCTGGTGCCGCCTGCCGCTCCCCGCTATCTCACACACTGCCCCAGTCCCACCCGCATGCCGCATGGCCCCGCCGGCCCCCGGGTCCGCGCCTGCGGTGCTGCCAGGGGAACCAGCGGAACTGGACACGCCGTCAACGACCCATAGTGTGCGCCGACACTACTTGGCCTCAGCTTCGACGATTTCCTAATCCTTTTGGGCGAGCTCGGCAAGCTTGCTGGCGTGCTGCCGTGCCAAGTGTGCGAGGGCCCTGGCAGGACGCTTACCAGCGCGTACACGCCGATGACGAAGGAGGCCACCGTGAGGCTGCAGCAGAGGCACGAGTCCAGGAGAGCCATCGTGATGGCAGCGTCCTTATTGGGCCCCGGCTCGGCTCGGCTCCGAAGCGGCCGACTCGGCTCGGCTCGTTGGCCCGACGGCTCGACTCGGACCGCGAGGGGAGCGGCTAGCGGCGGCTAGCCCGGCTCCATACGGCGCGTCGGATGGTCCGCCATCGGCGGTCACTGCACTATACTGCACTGCACTGCACCACACTGCACTACACTGCACTATCACTGCACTATCACTTCGGCGAGGACGTCATCGGGGGTCGTTGCACTTGACCGTCAACCACTGGCACTGTGATGATGAGGAGGACGCTGGGGGGAGCACTCCGGGGTGCACGTCGATAACATGATCGGCGTCCTCGCTGTACGCTGGACGCCGTCGTCAGGGGCGCCTCGCCCCGGCGCCAACGTCATCGTTGACGTCTCGGCGACGGCGACGGCCCGCCATGGCGGCACCACCACGCCCACCACACCGCGTCACGTGACCACACGGAGCGCGCTCACGCACACGCACGCACGGCCGACGGGCAGCCGCGAACCTAGCCTCGCGACGGCCCTCTCAAGACTGACGGGACGGGGGAAGGCCTGGGCGGCCTGGGCCGTGCTTCCAGGGCCCCCTCGCCCCCCCCCCCCCACCCCTTCCCGCCGGCCTGCTGCGCTGCCTTACGGACCCGCGAGCGCGCACCCCCCCCCCTCCCCCTTAACCCAAACAGCTGTTGGTCAGTCGGTGGTTGTGGGCCGTAGCGGTCCGGGCGCCTCCACTGCTCGTCCCTGCCGGCGACACTCTCTCAGGCGACAGCCGTACAGATCCATGGGGTATCCGCCATCCCCCGCTAAGATTCGCACCCCAGCCCAAAGGCCAAGGGCAACGACTCTCCTTAGAAACTATATAACTAGGGCTGTGCGGTGCTTGGATTTTCGAAACGGTGACGGTGTTTCGTTTCTCCGGTAAAAGCTCCGGTGAAAGGTGTTGAAGTCATCACCGGTGATTAGAAAAACACCGGTGATTGGAAAAACTCATTCAGTACAAAATAAAAAAAAGGTGACAAAATCTGAGCAAATTATTGTCTGTAGAGAAATACCACGCATACTAGTTTCTGATATATTTAGAGAATACTGCAAATGGTGCAAAATTCTAGGTAGAGAAATAGAACTAAATTGTATTCAGAGAAATAGCAGAGAAATACAATAAAATTGTGTCTAGAGAAATACTACACAATTGTAGATATACAAATTTTATTGAATTCACGGCTTTTGAACAAGATCTTTGTTCACGCCTAGAAAAATTAACCACTCTGCGCGTCTCCAGTAAGGCACGTCCTCAGATTTCTTATTACTAGGCCAGCAAAACTGAAGAGACACTCGCTTTCTATAGAGGTTGCAGTCCGATTCCGTTCCGCCGCCTACCGTCCGACCGTCAAACCGGTGATGTACGGTAAACCGATGATTTTCGACAAATCGGTGTTCGGAAATAAACCGGTGAGCGGGAACAAACCAGTGACTTTAAAATTTCGGTTAACCGGTGATTTTGGAAACGCGGTTCGGTGATCCGGTGATTGAAATCACCGAAAAAATCACCGGTTAACCAAATCACCGCACAGCCGTATATATAACTCTCCCATCTCTACCGAACCAGCCTCCACGGCAAAATCCATCAGTATCGGAAAGATTCTGGTATGACGAACAGCCGTGGCGGTAGGAGTTGTCTGACTGTTATTCGCATCACCTGAACGGTGATGTGTTGTTGTCCCGCGATGCTCACAGCTCACAGCTCTCTGAAACTGCCTGCACGTGGGCTGCTCAGCACTCCGCGGTGCACCAACTGTCCGCCAAAAAATAATTCTACTCATACATCCAAACTCTGGTAGTAGTGTACAAGCGGGTCGGAGGTTCGGGTTCTACCTTGGCATTCAAAGCGCTTCACCAGATCTTCTCTTTACACGACGTCGGCTGGTTATCTGCGGCCGCTTTATTTTGCATATGTTACATCCCAAACCTCTGTTCGGTGCGGAGGTTACAAACACTCGTGTCTCTCCTATCCACATTTTACAGGAGCCTATAAAAGCGGGGGGAAGTACGGATGGGTACCGGCTTCTGTGTTTATGGCGACAATGTGAGGTGGGGTCGTGTCAGGACGGGGCGGGGCGGGGCGGGGCGGCGTTGGTTAAAACCATGCGGAGCCAGGAACACCGAGTCCAGTCCGCTTCCTGCAGGCTGTGGGAGCGCGCCAGCCAGGTACGTTCGATTTGTGCACGCGATGAAGTGTGGGTGCGTGGCAAGTCGTTGTGTGAGTCTGGCTTATTGATTTGAGACTCAAGCCTCGGGTTCTAGATTCGGAGAATAGGGTTCGACGTGGAATAATACTAGTATTTGAGAATGCGCAATAGCGTAAACAGTTTATTTTTATACCTTCTGTACGCACTGTTGATCGATATAGTTGGGGTCGCTAGATGTCTCTCACTCTCGGGGCAGGGCTGTTGGTTCGGTCTCTATGTGGTCCTTTGCGTGCCGGGGAGGGAGCTCTGGTGTCTTCTGTGGTCTCCGTCGGACTGAGCCCAGAGCCCAGAGCAGAGTTCGGGGTTTAATTTATAGTTGGCGAATCGCGGGACGATTGGACGGGAGCAGGCAGACGGCCTGCTGCCGCCGTCGGTTGGTCGCGGGGTCCGGAGGGTGCGGCCTCGCGATCTCCCCTCGCGAGGGGTGTGACTCGCGCTATTGTCGAGCCACACCTGACGTTTAGCGGAAAAGAAGAGGGGGAGCGTATGACTGGTCTATGGTATGACTGGTTAGTAATATTGGTCTATAATAATGGATCCTAACGAGGTCATTCGTGGACAAGGCGTCTCCACCGCGCCCGGAGGGTTGGCAATACTTTCTACGTCCGCCCGGCTGGGCCCAGCCACGCCTCAAAGTCAGGCATCAGGCAACCCATTCTACGCGGTGTCAAGACTGGTCCGCTAGCCCCAGGCCGTAGGCGCCGGCAGGCGCAGGGCGCAGGCCCTCTGGCTGTGCAAACCAACAGTTGAAGCGTTGGAAGAGCAGGCCGTTTGTCGGCTCGGTTTCTAGTTTCTGGTTTCTTGTGCGCCTGTCCGTGACTCTGTCAGTTTAGAAAATCAGGTGCTTGAACCCGAAAACACCAAGACGGGTCAATGATCACGTGACCATACAAAGCCGGTTCTGCACGGAGAAAAAAGATCAGTTGATCCAACGCAAATCTCGGACAAGTAAGACTTTAGCAGCCTGGACTAGAAGCTGCAGGTCGGTTCCATTAATAATCGCTTGAGCGAACAAATATTTTGAGTTGCGGCTACATACAAGATAGGCGCCATGGTACTGTTTAGTTTCAGAAAGTCGCCCTGCCTGCTCAGAGTGCCCGTAAAAATGTCCACAACACCCAAGTCACATAGATTTCCCCGGTCGAAGTGATTTTGTTTTTCTGGCTGGCAGTGTGTCGATGTGATTTTATTTTTCTGGCAGTGAGTGTGGTCTGACTGTGCCGCGACAATGTCCCGGCGTGTGCCACCCCTCCGCACCGCTGCCGAGGAAACGTCGACAACGCCGGCGCGCAGGCCATGGCAACGCCTCTGCCTCACAGACAACAATTAAACAGCTTGCAGGCGGTGGTGGCAGCTGGTCGCCTGGTCGCCGCCCGCTCTGTTTCCGTTTCGAGTGGGAAAGGCCCGACTTGTCCCTACCGGGCCCTTTCCAATCGTCCTTTAGCTTTTCGGCCTGCGAACATGAGAGTTATATGTCTGAGGCGCGAGGCGCTGGCCGTGCTGGCTCTGCGGCAATCAGCGCCCCCTTCCTGTCTGCTGACTATCGGCCGTGCCCCCCACCCCTCCCCCTTCCCACCGTACCCTGCGAGTAGGACTGTCCTCAGGTCTCTGCATCCATCTCACTCCCATTGCCTCATCACTGCATTCGCACATTCTGATTTCCTGAACATGTGTTTCCAGCACGAACTGTTCTGGGAGTCCTCTGTCCCCCGCACGTTCATACTCTTCCAAGAGCCATCAGTGCACGCACCGGCACACTTTTTCCTGATTCTCCGCGCGTGCTCAAAAAAGGAGCACTTCAGTCCGCGAAGCACCACGTACGTACGTCCACAGTCGCATTTCCGTGGCTTCCGTGGCGCACATTTCACGCTCACATCGCGGCGGCGGCGGTGATGGCATTCCGTCGGCACCGTGTCGTGTTGTCGTGCCGCACCCCAGGCAATATCTCTCACGACAACACGAGTTGTCGTGCCGCAGACGGCTTCTTGATACCCGTTTGCGGCACGACATCACGCGTGCTCGTGCCCCAGCGTCGGTCTTATTTGTGCTCTGGTGCTTTGGGGTTCACATCCCATACTGACACGTGTTGTCATGCCGCAAGGGTGGAAAACTTCATTCATCCGACGGACAGCCTGGCCTATCCGGGGTGTTTCTGGGTTGTCCGGGGTATTTCTGGGTTATCCGAGGTATTTTTGTGTTATCTGGGGTTACCTGGTGTTATCCGACGTATAAGAGGCGTGTCCAGGATCGTACCAAGAGTCATTGCTCATGAAAGGAGGGAAAAGCTGCATTTTAAAAATCATTTTAGTTTAAGAATTTCTTTTTAAGAAGGCAGTGGTAAACATGTATTTTGATTTGTTCACAAACGTTAACAGGATACAAACAGGATACAAATTGATTAGATTTGGTGGAATGAATTAAAGCAAGGGATGCACATGAAAGGGTTTCCTTGACATGAATCACAATAAGTTAAAACCCTTACACACTGGGCGTCACACACTTTGCTTGACAGTTTACGCTTCCGCATGTTCGCGTAACACAGAGTACATCGGCGACCATTTTTTTCTGAGTGGAAGGGGTTTCTCTAGCAGTTCATGCCGGTACCTCTTGTTTGGCATGACTGGATTTCCACACATGCTATGGTTTCGCGGAATGCTAAAATCGACATCTTTGGCTCACCCAGTTCTTTTTGCCTCATGTTAAACAATATGTGAGAGTTTACTATGCTTACATTTATAAGACTGTCAATGGACAATTTACGGCACCACTTGATACCCTTTCTGTCCACCACTTGGTAACTTCTCATCTGTTGTAGCATACAACAGCCGGGGGTTTGACTAAAGGGGAGCCGTCATACCGCCGGCGGCCCGTGTCGACTGCTTCGGCGGTGTGTTGGGCACAGTGGACAGCATGGCTACGAGCAGCTGTCCCGCCAAACCATTATTTTAATGCCGTGCTGACACTCTCTGCCTTCTGTTTCTCCTTTCTGAAGCAGCTGATTTTTTATGGTATCTGGCACCCCAACCCTACGAAATACGGCGAAATAAGGTTCCTGTGCTGTCTGCTAGTTACTTTTTTTGACTCAGCGTACAATCCCCTCAAAATGATTTTTTACGGCTATTAGAGCCACCAGGATTTAGTACCGGGCCACCACTACGCCTAAGCCATGAGCCATCCCGCCATCAAGTTCGTGTTTATGAAGACCCTGTTGTCACCCAAAAACACCAGGTAACCCCGGATATACGTGGGTAGCCTTGAATACCCCGGATAACCCAGAAATTTCCCGGATAACCGAGAAATACCCCGGCACTTAGAAATATCTCGGATAACCCAGAAATACCCCGGCCCAGAAATACCCCGGATAACCCAGAAATACCCTGGCCCAGAAATACCCCGGATAACCCAGTAACACCCCGGACAACCCAGAAACACCCCGGATAGGCCAGGCTGCCCGTCGGATGAATGAAGTTTTCCACCCTTGCGGCACGACAACACGTGTTGTCGTGGGAGGATTTGCCATCAGTGCGGTACGACAACGCGCGTGAAAAATGTTCCCGGGCTAAAAGTGAAAGTAGGTATCGGTTCAGGTATTTGAGGTGGGTGCAGGCGGAGACGGTCAGTATGGGATGTGAACCCCAAAGTACCACAAGCACAACCGTTGATGACGTGCCGCAAACGGGTATCAAGAAGCTCGCCACGACAACTCGTTTGTCGTGAGAGATATTGCCTGGGGTGCGGCACGACAACACGTGTTGTCGTGCCGCAGCAAACGTGATAGCCAGGCATGGCAGGACACCGACACCGTCATTATCGGCTTTAGCCGCTTCGAGCGCCGTCCAAAGTTTTTTAAGCTCATCACCGAGGCTCAGGGACTCCAGTGCCGGGCGGGCGGCGGTCAGGAATGCATCGGCACGAGTACCAACACAAGGCGTTCAGCGACATGAGGCAAGCGAGTACATAATAATCATACACTGGTCATGTCAACGCACTGAATTTTTCATCACTCGATTCCTGTGCGTGTGTCGAGCAGCACTAATTGTATGGACGTATTGATAGACTCTGGCTCTCGAAGATTATCATGTCTTCATTTTTTTGGTTAAGTAGTCGGCGCCGTTTGATTTGTATAAGTGTCTTTGGCGCGTGGCATAAGAGAAAGGTGCTGCTTTGGGGCAGCTCCGGTGCGTGGCATAAGAGAAAAGCTGCTGCTTCAGGGCAGTTCCAGGGCGTGGCATAAGAGAAAAGCTGCTGCTACAGGGCAGTTCCATGGCATAAGAGAAAAGCTGCTGCTTCTGGGCAGTTCCAGGGCGTGGCATAAGAGAAAAGCTGCTGCTTCAGGGCAGTTCCAGGGCGTGGCATAAGAGAAAAGCTGCTGCTACAGGGCAGTTCCATGGCATAAGAGAAAAGCTGCTGCTACAGGGCAGTTCCATGGCATAAGAGAAAAGCTGCTGCTTCAGGGCAGTTCCAGGGCGTGGCATAAGAGAAAAGCTGCTGCTACAGGGCAGTTCCATGGCATAAGAGAAAAGCTGCTGCTTCAGGACAGTTCCAGGGCGTGGCATAAGAGAAAAGCTGCTGCTTCAGGACAGTTCCAGCAGGGCGTGGCATAAGAGAAAAGCTGCTGCTTCGGGGCAGTTCCATGGCATAAGAGAAAAGCTGCTGCTTCAGGGCAGTTCCGGCGCTTGGCCTAAGAGCAAAGCTGCTGATTTAAGGCAGTTCCAACGGTAGAAAGGAACAAAAAAAGTCGTGGCATATTTTCCATAGTTTACAATCGATTTTTCCTCTTGTATTTCACCGTCCTCAATGTACTGTTCGGCTTTTCCAGAATGTTTTATTTTATCTTCGGGGTGGTCTTGGCCCTCACTGCCCATCCAGTGGTCGCTCGGTGAGTAAGCAATCTCAAACGACATTGTGAACAGTGTAACTCGGCAGCCGTTCATGCAGCCGTTCATATTTTCTCACCTCGGCCCTGCGATAGCCTCCTCATATCTCATGAACTTGTTCTGCATCCGGTGCGGTAGGTGTCCGAACACCCGGCCCGTCAACTGCGGCGCCCCAACCCCGTTCCGCAGCGTGGACGGCTCCTGCAACAACCCCATCGACCCCACCACGGGCATGGCCAACACGCCGTTAGTGCGGATCCTGCCGGCGCAGTACGCGGACGGTAAGCGCCCCGTCAGGGTAGGCCAGCCCGCACGACACGCGTGCGTGCAGTCGTCGGGATTGCCTACCCGGCAGGCGCTACAGGTGTTGTGCCCGCAGGCGTCCACCAGCCGCGGCGGGCGCGGTCCGGGAAAGCCCTGCCCAGCGCGCGGCTGCTGGTGACCACGCTGATGCCGGACAGGGACGTGCCCAGCACCTCCACCAACGGGCTCGTCATGTCCTGGGCGCAGCTCGTCAGCCACGACATCGCCCGCATCCAGGCGGCCTTCCCGAGACGTAAGTCTCGTCTCTCTCACAAAGTATCAATGTACGAATTTGTACATGCACCATGTACAGAACAACACATACATACTTTATGTGCAAATATGAACGGCATCCTGAACGAAGCCCTTGTGCCGTAAGGCGAAAAATAGTCGGCCGCAGAGACATTTCCCCGGCAAACTCACGAAAAATAAAAAATGGGGAAAAAACGAAAATAATCAAATTTTGAATTGAAGCCATGGTACTCTTGTATCACAAGTGAGGGACCCTTCCCTGGGCTGAGCTGGCTGAGATAAACAGACCCTCTTCCCCCGCAGCAAACGGGCCGTGTTGCGCGTTCGCCAACGCCACCGATAGCTGCGACCGCATCCTGGTGCCGCCCAACGACCCCATCTACCGGCGCACCGGCCGCCCCCAGGCCACCTGCCTTGGCGTCGAGCGGTCCAAGTCCGCGCCCTGCCTGGTACAGTAACTTACCAAATGTAAATGTACAAGTTTCGTGCGTATTTAATCTACAGAATTACATATACGCGTACTTATATACGTGCACATACATAAAATGTAATTCTGTAGATGAAATATGTACAAAATTTGTAAATTTACATTAGCGGGGACAGGCTTCACCGAAGGGTCCAAGGGGCCTATGGTACTACAAGACAAGAGAGCGCACCGCCCAGCGCGGGGCTCAACGTCAGAAAGTCGGTGTCTGTCGGATCACCACTACCCAGAATACCCGGTATTCCTAGATCACCTAGGATTCCCCGAAAATACCCCGGATTGCCCCGGATACCCCAGGGACGTCCAAACCGGTCCAAACGCATGTCCACTTGATGTCCAGCCCGTTTCCCACGAACAGTTCGTGCGAAAAAAAAACCCTAAAAAGTATCCTAATTTCACCTGAACGAGGCAGGGAACGGGCTGAACATTCGGGGTTCGACAGCGGGACACTTGTGAGGGCCCAAATGGATGTTCAGCCGGCGGGGCCGTGGTTTCGAACCCCAACGTGGTATACGTGGTTTGTCTGTCCCCCAGACAAAGAGCCACGAGCAGACGAGCACGGTGACGCACTACATGGACTGCTCCTTCGTGTACGGCTCCGACCCGGCCACGACGCAGCGGCTGCGCGAGGGCCGCGGTGGCCGCCTCCGCACCCAGATCATCATGGCCGACGAGTTCCTTCCGCAGTCCAGCAACGGTGGCATGGACGCAGGTACACAGTCCGCACCCAGGAGAGAGGATACGGCGGGGAGTCGAGCCCAGGGGATAACGCGAGGCTTCCACTCCCACAGGCGACGCCCGGGTCAGCATCACTCCCATGCTGGCCGCGCTGCAGACGCTGTTCATGCGCGAGCACAACCGGGTGGCCCGCCAGCTCACCGCCCTCAACCCGCATTGGTCGGACGAGCGGACCTTCCAGGAGACGCGGCGAATCGTGGTGGCCCAGTGGCAGCTGATAAGCTTCCGGGACTGGCTGCAGTGGATCATTGGTGTGTGCGTGTGTTACAGGGGTCCGAAGGGGTGCACACTAAAACAAAAAACGTGCACTCCTAAAAAACAAAATCTAGATGATATCCACAAATATCAAAACAATCTGAAGAACTCAGAAAAAGTTGGAGATTTCGTTCTTTCAAAATGGAAAGATAAGAAAAAAGTCAGAGACGAAAAATGAATTCCGGTCATGTGTGTGATGTGAGTGCCACCACTCCCCACTTTCCCCCCACAGGCACGGACACGGTGCAGCGGAACTCGCTTCTGCCGTCCACGCGCTCCTACAGCCAGGACTACAACGAGACCGTGGTCGCGACCGTGGCCAACGACTTCACTTCGGCCGCCTACCGCAGCTTCCACTCCATGATCCCGAACGTAGTCTGGTGAGGAGACCGTCAGAGGCCGCCGTCAGAGGCCGCCGTCAGAGAGCTGTCATGTACTGTTTGGCGTGACGTGATCCCTACACCTCAGGCTCGGCGGCGGCAGCGGCGAGCCGCTGCAGGTCGGCCTTCTCAACGACGTCAGCTCCAACGTGATCCTAAACCCTTTGGGCTTCCGACGCGTCATCCTGGGGATGATCTACCAGCCCCGGCAGACCCAGGACCAGTTCATGGCGACCGAGGTGCGCACAACGGTTCAAATATTTGCAGATCCGGGGACCAACTGAAAAATAAATGAAAACAATAACAATCCCTCAGATCTCCGGCGGTCTGTTCCGGCGCTCCAACGCGTTCGGCGGGGACCTCATAGCTACGGACATCGCCCGGGGCCGTGAGCACGGGCTGCCGGGCTACAACGACTACCGCGAGCACTGCAACCTGCCACGGGCCAAGACATTCAGCGACTTCGGTGACACCATCACCAGCACGGAGGTGAGTAGGCCTGGGCAAAATTTTAATTAATTGAGTAGCAACTCAATATTTTTTAGCAGATGATACATTTATCATCAACTATAATAATAACAATAATATAAAGATAATAATAACAAGAATATAAAGATAATGTATCAGCGGCTTGTACTCTCATGCAGAGGCAGGAGGCGAGCACGCAGAAGTATTATACCGCACGGGGGGGTCGCGTTCTGCCGTTGGTGTCGCGCATACCCATTGTTGTCCAGAACGCCGCCGACTCGGCTCCGCCTGCACTCAGCTATGCTCGCTTGGCCAAGGGCCTCTACCGAAACCGAAAATTAACTATCCGGTTACCAAATTTGCCTCAGGAGATGTTCTTCTCTTTCAAATATCTTCGGCTCTCCCTCATAATACAACAAACGATAAATTCTGCTTTTATTTCAACTTTATTTTAAACCTTCCTAAACCCTTAAGAAACTGGACGACATTTAGAGTTGGTATCATCTGCTTCCTATTTAAATAGGGATTTAAATTTTTTTATATTGAGATCTCAAAATTTACAATATTGATGTGGTCAATATCCTCCTGCTCAATACCTCAATGTTGAATATTGAGGTATATGCCTCAATATTGAATATTGGTGTATAAGCTCAATATTTAATATTGATATTTGTGGCTCAATATTGAACAATGACATTGCGAGGTCCATACCAACATTGACGTTCAATGCTCACTCACAAATATGTATTCCAGTTCATATCTGATTCTGAGGTTCGGGCGCAGCGTTACACATGATATTGATTGTCACCCAAGGGAGTGTGTGCCATGACATCACGTCCGTCCCTTGACCGTGCTCATCTTGAAGTCAACTCTAAGATAAAGCCCAGTGTTCTGGCATCGCGCCTGACGGGGCACAATGCAGAAATGCTAATTTTCTGTGCTTCAAATGAGAAGCATTCATTGTCCCCTCCCGTCGTAGTTTTTAGGCACGGAGTGAACCGGAGTTGCCTTATAGTTTCGTAGCGGATTGGACGTTTTTTTAGGCACGGAGTGACCTTATAGTTTCACTCAAGATCGGACTTTTTTTTTTAAATTTCCTATGGTGCCCCTTACGCTAAAACCGAAAGTCTCTGTGAGAAGTTTTTCAGACCTTCCTGACTTTCGCACAGTACCCATACGAGAGCGTCGGACGTCATTTTAACCTCCAGAAATGACGCAGACAGTCTCAAAACCGAGTTCAAATTCAGCTTTCTCGCTCTATCCAATAGCGGAAGAAAAAGACAGAGCTAGCGTGCTCGGCTCATCAACTGGCTGCGTCAGTATCATCCATCCTTCTCCCGCCACGCTAAAAATCGGACCTCTCCCTTTCTTGTGAAACAGCCCTTATTGTTGATGTGCCGAGCCGAGTCGAGCCCTGGTTAAAAGGGAGGCAACTCAAGAGTCGGGACCGCTTCGGACCCTAGAGCATGCACAAGAGGCACAGGCACAACCCTCAGAGCGGAGCATTGTCGATATGCCCACCGGTCGGTGCCAGTGAGAACTAGGGGTTTAATTTATACGGGTGGAAGAAGTGCGCGGCGCATGTCCGCGACCAGCCAACCTATCGACAATTAAGTCTCGCCACGATTCCCCTCACATTTCCCGGTTTACATAGTTTCTTCAGCCGCTGTACCCTACGACTATTCGGCATACCCCGTATACCACGATGTCTGCCAACGCACCACCCATCCAGTTCTCACATGCAAGCTAGCGTACACACTTCAATTTAAAACAAAAAAACTTAAAGTCAACCACATTCACGTTCCCTTTGTAAATAAAAATTAACTACCAGCTAATCATAAAATTCTTAATTACAAAAAATAGTAAATATGAAAATTGCACTAGATCCAGTTTTGTGACACTCCGGGCCTACCAGTATTTCACGAAGTGTAATAGTATTTTTAGGCACGGAGTGATACGGAGTTGCGTTATAGTTTCGTCAGATTGGACTGTTTTTTTTTAGGCACGGAGTGAAACGGAGTTGCCTTATAGTTTCGTCAGATTGGACTGTTTTTGGTTTTTTTTCCTTCTTGGAAGCATAGCCCCATATGGCCCTCTGACAGAAGTTTTTCAAACTCTCCATACTATCGAAGGGTACTCGTACAAGACACGCTGACGTGTTTTTACATTTCAAAAATATCACACACCGTTTAAAAACGAGTTTTAAAGTCGGTTTTCTCACTCCTTTCAATGGGGAAAGTAAGAGACAGAGCACCTCGTCAACAGGCACCACTAGTCCAAAATCAAAACGATCTAAAAAATCAAAAATCTGTCTAACAGAATTACGGACAGTAGTCGTATTAAATAGTGTAGCGTGTTGTTACATTCAAAAAATATCATAGTGATCAGAAAAACCACTTCAAACTTCAGCTTGCTCTCTCCATCCAATGGTGATAGCAAGAGACAGAGCTACTGTTCCAACGCCTCTAGACGAGCTATGCTCGACTCGTCAGCAGGCTGCATCAGCAACCTCTGCCTGACTCAGTATCATTCTGTCCTTCTCCAGAGCACAGCCAAATCGGACGTCCTTCTTTTTTGTTGCGTAGCCTTTGCCGGGTACCCATTGTCGATGTGGCGAGCCGAGCCGAGGCACGCCGAGGCCCCGCTAAAAGGGAGGCGACTCAAGAGTCAGAACCGTTTGGGACCGGTGGGGGGGGGGGGACAACAGTGCGAGAGCCTTGCAGGAGGCTAGCGCTAGGCGGCCCGCGTATGAAAATACAAGCGTTACAGTGACCGCTACCTAGACGCCCTAGCTCTTCAACTACTCCCTCTCCCCCTCGAAGGAGATACAAACCACCCCGAACCACCCCAAAACTGAAACAAGGCTCAACCAAAATCCTCATTCCATGAATTAAAAAATAAAAGAAAGCAAACAAAACCAAGAAGAACAAAATATAAACTTAACGTCTATTTTAACCAAACCCCCGTGAAACTCCGGGCCTACCAGTATCTCACACAGTGGGATAGTATTTTTTTTTTATTCTCTCCATTCTATTTCGAATTTTTTTTTTTCAATATTGTATGACTGTACAGTGACTTCTTAATTATTTTCCCCCCTTTTTGAATAATATAAATATATTTGAATTGCATTGATTTCTAGTTTTGCAAATATCTCCACACCTGCTCAATTTAATGATTAAGATAGATCTATCTTCTTAAATTCTCAAATTTTATTTACATATTGAGATATTGAGCTCAATATTAATATTGAGTTGCAACCTCAATCACCAATATTGATATTGAGGTCAAAGTCAATTATTTAAAATATTGAGTATTGATGCTGAGATTGAAAGAACCGCCCAGGCCTAGAGGTGAGGGCAGGGCGGATACCTTACCGATCCCGCATCCAAGTCCACAAAAAAAAAAAAAAAAAAAAAATTGTTGCGGGCGCAGAACATCAGACTGCTGAGCCGTCTTTACGAGCACCCGGATGACGTGGACTTCATCGTCGGCGGCCTCGTGGAGCAGATCGACAGCCGCGATCCCCTCTCGTCCGTCACCTCCCCTGTCTTCCGCTGCGTCGTCCTGGACCAGTTCCGGCGACTCAAGTCCGGGGACCAGTACTTCTTCGACCACCGGGGGCCGGGGGCACTGTCGCAGGGTGGGTACAACTTAATTTGAAAAAGAAATTTGAAGAAAAAAGAAGAAGAAAATATTTTCGGGACCTTGCCTTCCCCTCTTCCAGCGCAACTCGCGTCCATAGGCAAGCAGTCGGTGGCCAGGATGATCTGCGACAACGTCCCTGGCGTCCGGGTGATACCGGTCGACGCCTTCGTGCGGCTGGGCGTCCTGAGGTGAGTGAGAGGGAGGGGGCCAGCACCCCACACGCCGCCGACACCTCCCCGTCGGAGTATGAGAACAAAATCTTGACAGCGTTCTGTGTGGGCTTGCAGCAACAAGGAGGTGAGCTGCAACCAGATCAGCGGCGTCGACTATTCGCCGTGGAAGGAGAACCGCTCCGGATAGTCCCCCCCCCTCCTCCCCCTTCCCCCTTCCCCACTTCCCACTCCACACCCCATACTCCCCACAACCTTGCAGCAACAAGGAGGTGAGCTGCAACCAGATCAGCGGCGTCGACTATTCGCCGTGGAAGGAGAACCGCTCCGGATAGTCCCCCCCCCTCCTCCCCCTTCCCCTTCCCCCTTCCCCACTTCCCACTCCACACCCCATACTCCCCACTACAGAGCAGTGGAAACAGTGTCGCGTTTCATGCTGATTTCCAATAAAGAGCCCCCCCCCCCCATCCCGTCGCTCCTCGCACTGACTTGTTCCTTCCCCAACACTCCACACGCATCACACAGGTGCAGCAGGGCCATCCCGGCCTGTCTCCAGTCACCGTTCGCGTCGCGTTCGTGGTCGCGTTGTGTCCAACACGAAAGTGTGCCCGGTGTGTGACCTGCAGTGTGCAACACCTTGTGCCCTGGATATTCACCTGCGCACGCACACGGGGGAGAAGCCGTTCGCGTGCACCGAGTGTCGGAAAGCATTCTCTCCAGCTGCACATCTGCGAACGCATGCCGAAAAGCATTCTCTCAAGCTGAACATCTGCGCACGCACCTAGAGCAAAGCTTGCCTTTGTTCTTCATCATTTGTCAACTTGTTTCCTTTCAGGCATCGAGTCACAAGCTGGACAGCGCGTTCGGCGCAGTCATTTACAACTTTGAGATTAGTGGCAATTTCCTTGCCACTCGTAAAGTCACCGTCACTAGCCCACATACTTGGATCTTTATCCAAAAAACTACAGGATATTCCTGTAGTGGAAAAGAATTTCATGGAATCTTGTGTAGCAAAGTCCTTCAGTTCTAACTTGAGCACTCTTCGACTTGCAGTCACTTTTGCTCGTAGAGGAGGATCACTGTCGCCGTCAGTCTCTTGCATGGCCTGGACAATGTCCCTTTTCTCTTGCAAGGAGCTCTGGTCGTCGAATAGTGAAAGAGTGACAAGCTTAGGGAAAGGTACCATAGGTGGGTCAGGAACTTATCAAGGGCTACCTTCCAGTGTTTTCCGACTTGTCTGTTCTTGTACAGTGTTTGCAGGGTTTCCAGGTCAACTCTGGGCGCCGCTACAGCAGAAGGAGCTCTGAACCACATACGGACATACAAGCGGCAGACAAAGACGGAGAGGGACAACAGTTTGGTATCGTCCCCAGCACTCAGCTCCAACTGCAATCCAAACATCCAGGTCTTGATGGCGTAAATCGCCCTCATCATCCATCTCGTCTTACTTAGGGCTCCAGGTTGCTTAAATTGGTAGACCGGTTTCCCAGGCAGAGCGCCACCCAAGAACAAAACTACAAGCTCCAATAGTTCACGGTAATCTCCCCTCGGCTGACGATCCTGTAGACGAAATGTAAATGTCAGTATTTGATAAGGTATTTTGTGATGGAATTATGTCTAATGTTCTTACTTGCAGGTGCTGAAGACAAAAATCTTGGATTTCGTCAGCTTCAGGAATAGCTTTCAGTTTCCGAGCGGATGCAGCTGTGCGGTAATTCCCTGGGAGAAGATATTGCAATGGTGAGTATAAAATGTAGTAAATCTTGTCCCCTATACCGTTAATTTTTTGTTTATGAAACGCACCTTTGTCAATTTGTTCCCAGGCTGTGTTGAGTGTATGGAAGAACGGAAGCCTTGGATCATTGGAAACGCCGAGCAGCTCAGTTGCTGCTGCCTCAAGAACAAGTTCATAAACGTGATGCCGGCAGGCACAGTGCAACATTTCCTTTCCCATCAGGTGTTCGAGAAGCGTGCAACATCCTTTGATGTGTCCTGTATTTGTGGATGGTGTGTCGAACACTGTGGCAACCGTCTTGGACACGACTCCCCAAGCTGACAGAAGTTGGAAGGTAGCTTGTGCTTGCGCTCGGCCCGTCCCATGGTTAAGCCGTGGTACACCCAATAACTGCTCTAAACCGACACCTGTTAATACCACAGGTAGTCGGTCAAACTTTTGGCCACCTTCAAGAGAGAACGAAAACATTAGGAGTGTATGAAACAAAGCACGCTTACGCATTCAGAAGCACTTAGTCGGTCGACTAGTCTCGTTTTCCCCTACCTGGAATATCCGCCAACAGTTTCCCGTCCCAGTGTGCGGAAAACGGCCCTGGCAAATTCTTTAGAATTTCCTTCAGTTTAGAGACTACCTCAATTCTGTTGTCTTGCCTATGGCGAGCTATAGAAGTTTTGGACACATTTGCTTTTAGAGCGACCACTCCCTCTATTCCAAGTGCGCCAGCAGCTGCATTCAATGCAGTTTCCACTGTTTGCTTGATTATATGGGCACTGAATGCGTCACTCGTTTGTGTTCTGTCCAAGGCAGAGGTAACTGCAGTGCTCAATACATTTATTTTCCTTCTCTTAATACTGTCTCTAAACTGCGGTGCTTTGAAATCTACGAAAACGAAACAAATGCAATAACTACGGGGTGAAAACAATTACATTTACTGTCTAACTGTTGTGTTTTACTAACCTTTATCTTCTGTTTCAGACGGTGCAGGCACAGCTGCTGCTTCATCAGGAACTACTTTCGTGGTGTGGACTTTCTTGAAGAGCTCCTCACAAACTTCGTCCGATCTTCGCTTCAGTCGCTGGTGTCCCTCAAGTCTCTTCAGTTTCTTAACCTTTTGTTTGACCCATTGAGTGTCCACTGCAGCCATCGATGCTTTTCTGTCTTCTTTCATGGACAAATAAAACTCCCAGTCTTCTTTAATTTTAATTCTTGACTGAGCATCTGGCGCCGCAATGTCAAAAAGCTTATCTGATGCCACAATAAATTTGTCCCTCTTCTGATTTGTTGGTCTTTTTATTGATCTTTTCAGGTCGATCCACTGATTGTAAAAATGAAGCAACTTATTTTCCACCCGCTTCTCTCCTACAGTAGGTATACCGCCTCTCACCCAAAAGGGGAGAAGGCAGTCAGCTGTCTGACCACATGCCGCACGGATAGAAACCGTCGGCGGTTTGTGCAGAAATAAAACATGTTGCAGCACTTGTCGAAGAGTTGGCAGACGGTTTTCTCCGCAGATCTTCGATGTCTCTGATCCGATGAGCCACGATGACGGCGCACCTTCGCGCTCACGCGGGAGAGAAGCCGTTCGCACGAACTCAGTGCCGAAAAGCATTCTCTACATCCGGAAATCTGCGCACGCATCTTCGCACACACACGGGAGAGAAGCCGTTCGCGTGCACCGAGTGCCAAAAGAATTTTCTGAAGCTGGACATCTGCGCACGCATCTTCGCACGCACACGGGAGAGAAGCCGTTCGCGTGCACCGAGTGCCAAAAAGAATTTTCTGAAGCTGGACATCTGCGCACGCATCTTCGTACGCACTTACCGGAATGATGTTAAGGGGATGTACGTAGTGAGTACCACAGTGCTACAGGTCTGAAGTGGTCTGAGGTGTCAAGATGCCGTTTGTGTGCACCGAGTCTCGAAAAGCATACTCTGAAGCTGGAAGTCTACGCAAGCACCTTGGCACACACACACACACACACACACACACATGGGAGAGAAGCCGTTCGCGTGCACATTGTGCCTAAAGGCATTCTCTGAAGCTGGACGTCTGCGTGCGCATCTTGGCACACACTTGGTTGTAAGTGAGTACAACGCATCAGGTCTGAGGTGTCAAGAAGCTGACTGCGACTACAGAAATTATTTCGTGCGCAATGGCGATTATTGCTTGTATCGTGGCATCAGGGGCGTAAAAACGAACCGAGAAAGGGAGTGGCGATGCTTTACGGGTTGCCTACCTTCGGGTGTAAATTTTCAATGACTAAAGACTTTTTTTTAACAATTGGCATTCTTTCAAAATTTATTGAAGAACAATCAAGTTTAAGTTCTGTTACCGGGGCCAGTCAGGGCACCAAGATTAAAGCCAGAACAAAATTATGGTCCCCTTCTGGGACCAAGGGGGTCCACTTTAGAAATACTGGCGCCGAGCTGAGTGTGGTTCATAACTTAAAACTGAAATGTCATTGCAAGTTTTCGAGCACCAAATGCGCCCTAAATTATCCACTATACCAGTATGAGAGAAGAGTTAAAAATAGGGAGCGAAGTGAGCGAGAAGCTAGAGGTCAGATAACTCAAAATTTCACAATTTTCAATTTCACAATCATTATTACGACAGGTCTACTCCGACGCGATAGGAATAACCGATATCGCGAGGCGAGCGAAAAGCTATGAGTCATGTAACCGCTCGGAACCTAAAATGTTACTATTTCTTCACAAACGCATCGTGACAACAAATTTCAAATAAAAAGTACGGTGTACAGTCGTCGCTTCGCAAATTAAGTTAGTCTAAGTTAGCCTTAAATTGTATATTTCTGGCTCTCACGTATTTTTCTTCTCATTGTTGCATTAGTTTAATGGCCTACAAAAGAAAACGCTTCTTTTAGAAGGATCTTTATTGAAGTTCAACATGCAGGATCCTTCTAAAAAAAGGGTTTTCTTTTACCGAGTACAACTATGCATCTACAATGTTTAATTTTTTTTCTTAGTCAGGCTTCGATTATTCGTTTCAATTTAGTAGAAGCCGTTCGCATACACTTTGTACCGAAAAGCATTCTCTCAAGCTGGACATCTGCGCGCGCATCTTCGCACGCACTTACCTTAGTGATGTTAAGGGGATGTATGTTGTAAGTGAGTACAGTGCAACAGGTGTCAAGATCTGACTGCGAGTACAGAAATGTATTTCGTGCGCAATATTGATTATTTTTCGTATCGTGGCAGCTGGAACTTCTGCCGTTTGTTTCCCACATGTATCGTCGGCATGACCACGCCTCAGCGCCGCCGCCATCCCGGGCCTGGGCTCACGGGACCACACCGCACCGCATGCCCCTGAGCGCCCGGAGGTAGGCAACCCAACCACCACGTATGCTAGGTGGGAGCTGTAGTCATCGTTGGACCCTGGCGCCGCGCCGCCGCCGGTCGATTTTCGCACGCCGCCGCCGCCTCCAGAATTTCGTCGGCGCGCCGCCGCCGGCGTCTTTATCGGCGGTGCGCCAGGGCGCGGGCTCTCTGAAGCCCAAACTTTGAAGGGCGGGCGTGAAAATTGTAAGTCGATATGAACTTAGCAAGGCCCGGGGCCTCCGGCGCGTAGGATAGTGTTTGAATTCGCCATTTATAATTGGTGAAAGATGCGATTTTCTCTGTTCATGGGCTCCGATTTTCGGTGGTTCTGTCCATTTTGCGTCGCTCGCTCGCTATTTTGTGTAGTCTTTATTTTTCTCAGTGTCGTTCTTAAATTGTTCTACCAGGTGTATCATTGGCCCCGGGCAGTTTCGGTTTTAGGCAGTCCCGCAACACACTATCTCCGTCTCTTTCTGGCTCGGCCAGACGCGTGAGACAGAAAGAGACGGAGATAGTGCTTTGCGGGACTGCCTAAAACCGAAACTGCCCGGGGCCAATGATACATCTGGTATAGTTGTCGAGCTTCTGTAAAATTTCTGAACATTATCATAATGAAAAATCAATCAATGTGGCGCACCGCGTTCCGCGTTCACACAATCACGCAATTCGCACAATCGGGGAATTAATGGAAAATATACCCTACCTCTCCCGGCTCTGGCTAGGGAATCCCACCCCAACGTTTGTGCCATCTTCGGAGTCGAGACTGTGTGTGCAACGCACTCCCCGAAGGAAATATCACTCAGAGGGAACCGGTTGTTTGTTGTGCCTTGTACTGCCAAGGTAGAATACCGTCGTACCCCCGAAATGGAACTCTCTCGCAAGCGAGAAGTGCACTTCTACGTCCCATACTCAAAGGACTTACGGTAGACAAAAGGTCGAACTCCAGACCTTTCGTCGACGATTGGCCGAAGCCCTTAGCCATTGGCCCTATTGGCCCCAGCCGAGTCTTGCCAGACACACTTCCCGGATCGGGGATCGAACCTCGGAGCCGTTCGACATCGGGGAGCGCCGCGGCCCTGAACGCTGACGCGTTACTGTCCACAGTTACTTTGGAGTGCACACATGGCGCCAATTCTCTGGGCCGTAGCCAGGGGCGACCGGGGTAGGCAACCCGCATAACAAACGCCTGAATGTAGGCAATTAGCAAAACATATCCCTCTCCGAAACCCAAGTCTACCTACGGCCCTCCCGTTCTTTTGGCATATTTTACCCTCCGTCCTCGGTCGGCGGACTTACAAAAACATTTTGCCTCGCGTGCAAAAAGTTGAACCTCGAATCCCTCGGACGCAAACCGATCCGCTAACCCCTGCGGCTACTGCGCCTGCTCGGTACAGACCGGACCGGCAGTGCGCTCTCGGTTCTACAGGCACTATCGTGCTGCATAGCCAAATCGCTGTCTCGCGCGGAGCGCTCTGTCCGCGCGCTGGGCCTGGTCAGGACCCTCGTCCCGTTTGCCGCTGTCTCTCGGGCGGGGAGCGACGAAATTGCCCGTCTGAGCCCAGGGTCTGGTCAGCCCTTTGGTTCCGTCGTTGGAGAATGCCCTTTAGCACCGCGCTGTGAAGGCCTCTCTCGGTGGTGGTTGCCGACCCCCGCGTAACCATGCGGCTACTGAGCTACGATGGTTCTCATGGAGCGGGGGATATAGTATACCATGACAATTCATAAGTTTTCTCGAAAAACAAATTCTGTTTCTTTCGCCGCAGTTGGTCTCATATACATACCTTCCGATCCACGAGTACCATCGTGGCTCAGTAGCGCTGCAAACACACACATGTTTATAAATACACACACACACGCGCGCGCGCGCGCGAAAAATAAAACTGCACCTAGCTGCGTGTTACGTGGTATGTGAACGTCGCCGCACGCCGCTGAACCCACAGCGGTCCCTAGCAACCACGACGCGGCGTCCGGGCTGTGCTGTGGGCCTGTGTGGGGCCCCCATGGGCGGGGGGGGGGGGGGGGTGCCGAGCCGGGAGCTGGAGCAGTCCGGAGAGCGGAGCAGAGCGGTTGGCCCGGGATTCGCCGGGCCGCTCTGCTCGCGCCGTGCCCCGCGGTCCCGGCTGGAGCCGCCCCCGGCCGCCCCCCGTCCGCCCCTCCCCGCCTCCCCGCCCCAGCAGCCACGGCACAAGGTAAAGGTAAATGACTCGACGGTGTGCTCTTGCCCTCCCCCCTCCTCTCCCTGGTGCCGGCCGCGGCGGTCTGGTCTCGGCGGCGGCCACAGGCGGCCGGCGGCATCCTCTCCAGCCAGCAGTCCGCCGCGAGGGGCCCCCGACAACGACACGCGCCGCCCCGAGTCCGCGCCGCGAGGAAGCCGACGGCGAACGCACTCCCCCGTCGTACTCGTCGCGGCCACGTGTGCCATGGGGTGACTACCCCGAGGGGACCAGTGTAGTTGTCGCGCGCTCTTTCTCGCTCTGTCTCCAGTGTATGCTCACCAGTGTGTTTGAGTGAGAGAGAGAGAGATCATGCCATGGCGCTGAACGGAGTGCATAAGTGGTCCATGGAGGGCCCCCGCTACGCGCCGTCCCACCACTCCCGCTCGCAATACGTGAGTTTCTTCTCGCTTTTAACGAAGTCTCGGGTGTTGGCGCCGGAGGGAAGCCGGTCTTCCCCAAAAGATCGACTGGAAACTAGGATGACCGAAATTTTGGTCAATTTTTAAGGCAGCATACTTGCTGAATTTTAACAAGCATTTCAAAGTTTTAAAGTTTTAAGGTTTAGTGTATATATGTGCTGTGAGGGGGCTTTCCTGTCCCATCCCCCTCGGTCTCGTGTCCTGTCCCGTCCGCTCAGTGCGAGAGAGAAGAACCGGCCGCGCGATAGAGAAAGAGTGAGAAGGAGGCAGTGAGTGGGAGAGAGAAGATGCGAGCGCGAGAGAGAGAGACGGAGCCGCGGGGATGAGAGACCCTGCGCGGGGCCATGTGTTTATCATCAGTCAGCGGGTGCAGTGATTATTTTTCGTCAATTTTGGTCACATCGACTAGAAATTAAGTATGCCCATCGGTTGTCTCAGTCCATTCAAAGAGCTTGTGTTTGCTAGAGTGTGGCTCCTCTCGCAGTGACGGGGGAATAACCAGCCCGCACCGTTCTCCTCGCGATGTGTCGGGGAACAGACGGGTGCTCGTCGTGGAGTGGAAACTCCGCGGACTCGAGCTTAAAGAGTTCCCTCTCACATATACGCGCGAATAAATGCATTACTTAAAGTGTCACTGAGTGATGGCAAATGCATTAGGTAAGCTGCGCTGCTCTGCCCTTTGGGCACCCTGGGCTTTTATAATGAATCGTGCGAGAAGGACAATGAGTTTAGTGTCGGAGGCGTGAGAAGGGGGCGATTCAATTTACACGGATGTGCAGTTGTTGTTTTTGTTGTTGTTGCTGCTGCTGCGGTGAGGAACACGTCCGCCCCGTGTTTCCCTCCGGATTAAGAGCCCCCGGGCCGACAGCGAGGCAATGCCCCTCGAAGCCAACCGCATGATGAATTTTTGAATATCAAGTTCCGCATAAGAAGTGTCGTGAATTCCCTGCTTGATCTCGCATTGCGTTTTGGCTAACGTTGCTCCTCGATCGTTTTTCTTCATTAAAAAGTGTGAAGCCGTTTCTGGTACTTCGAAGCAAGAAAAACCGAGAAAAACCAAATCCAAATTTCACACCGAGCCAACTATATCCCAACTCAAAACTCACAACAAAAAATCGCCACAAAAGAAAATATCAATACTTTTCTTGAAACGCCAGCGAAATTTACAAGGGCGTACACCCAAAATTTATTTCCGTCCTGATTTTGCATGGTCAATATTTAACTTGCCGTAGCGAAAAAAGCAGAACTGCAAAGCCTGCTCGGGCGAGGAGGGGGCCGGAGCCCCCGAGGGGGCACTCGCAGGCATGTGCAGGCGTGCCCCGGCCCGGCCCGGCTGATGCACATTCTTTCGCCGTCTACGGAAGACATTGGTCGCTATCTCCGACGCAATAATGCGCTCTCGTGCAGCGCGATAGCGCACCGGCGGCCCCGCGCGCCGCAAAGAGCGCAGGGATCTGCGCGATCGCGGGTTCGAATACCACCCGGGGGCTCTCGGTGCCCGGGTTCGAATACCGGTCGGCGCGTGGTTTTCCTCCCCGCAGAGCGGCGGCGGCACGAGGTCGGCGTCCCCGTGTGATGTGCGGCTGCTGCTGCAGCAATTACCTGGATTAACACCTCGAGGGCTATGCAGCATACGTCCCGCCCACCGCCTGCAGCCGTGTCCGCGATTGTACACGGCGAACACTTTGTGGACGGTATTCGAACCCGAATATACACTCCATTCCACCCCAGGAGCGTCCAGGTTCAAATACCGGATGTGGAGTGACTGATTTTCTTACCTGCGGATGTTATTTTTCCTGCGGCCGCACGACGGGATGAAGTCATGCTTACGGCGCGACTCTTTTACCATCTCTCTCTCTCTCTCTCTCTCTCTCTCTCTCTCTCTCTCTCTCTCTCTCTCTCTCTCTCTCTCTCTCAACCTCAACACATCATCATCTCTCCCATTTTGCCCCTTTATTAATTTTCCGCACCCCTTTTGCACCACTTACATTACACGCGAATCGCTGGCCGAAGCTTGCTTCGACTCCTCGGCCAGCTTGTTCTTCTGCGATCTCATAACAGTTACGCACGAGGCAGGGCCACGCCACGCCGCGCTCATGTTGGCGATGCTGTTGTCGATAGGTCTTCCTCAGGGTAGCAGCAGCGGCAGCGGCGGCAGGGTATGGCATTCCAGTGCCGTCCGGCCGGGCCGGGCCCTACAGCTCCTGCCGGGTCCCATTCAACGGGTCCTGCCCCGCTTCTGCTGCTGCTGCTCTCTCTCTCTCTCTCTCTCTCTCTCTCTCTCTCTCTCTCTCTCTCTCTCTCTCTCTCTCTCTCTCTCTCTCTCTCTCTCTCTCTCTCTCTCTCTCTCTCTCGCTTCCAGCGCCGATAAACAAGACAGATACCGCAACTGCATCCCGCGATACCGGGGCCGGGCTCTGCTGCAGGCCCGGGGCCGTGCAGGACTCGCCGTCAGGCAGGCCTACCAACCCGCTCGACATCATCAGCAGGGTGGCCTCGGGGCTTAACTTAAATAAGAAAACCAGGCCGTAAACTGGGGTTGTCATCCTCTAGCTCGTTTCGTATTTCGAATTCAAATCCAAGGGACAACGGCTCGAAATATCACGAAACCGCTCCTGGCTGATTCACTTTCAGGAATCGAAATCGCTTGTCGCGGTCGCCGGCGAAGGTGTCAAGGGCAGAGAGTCGGGGGCGTCGCGGAAGTAGGGCAGGGCAGCGGTTCGACGACAGCCAATCACCGATTGAGTTCAGTTCTGTGGCCACCCTTCCTGACAGCTTCGGTGCGCCCAGATCCAGTGCACTCCCGAGCTGGCTGTGGTCGGTCAAAGACGGTCAGAGATGGAGCGATATAGATTCAGAAGGAAAAGTGTGGAACGCGTCCCCGGTCTACTTGAGACTCTTAACTGGACGGCGACGAGGTGCGTGTGGACGCCCGTTAGAACGCCCGTCCGGTTGGCAGCCTCGCACTCCAGATGCCACTGCCGCCGCGGTTCAAATTTTGCCGCCGGCGCGAATGATGCACTGTAAAATGCAAATTTGCAGCGCGCGGCGGCGGAGGCATGCTGCCATGCTGCTGCCCCGGCGCTCAGGCGCATGCGCAGACTGGCTGGGTCAGTCGGTCTCCGTCTTTGGTCCGCTCCATTCACGTGTCAGAGCGAGAGAGAGCGTGTTTGCAACGGGAACTGGCTGCACGCGAGAGCCATTTGTTTCGCTGACAAGTGTGTGAGGAGGGAGTGTACGACGTACGCCCAGGACTGACTTTTCGGCGGAGGCAATGACCTTGCTTCGAACTGAGCGCAGCTGATCATTAGCGGGTCTCTCTTAGCGATCACGTGACACACACACACACACACACACACACACACACACGTTGGGGTGGTGGTGGTCCAGGCCAGAGCGTGGGAAGTGCCTCAAACACGGTGCACAACGGTAAACTCGGAGATTTATGGTCGAGAGACGAGCAGTGGCCTTTTGTGCAGCTACCGGAGTAGAGCTCAGTCAAGCGGAGCCGAAGGCCGGAGCCGCCCGAGCCGCCGGACCAGGGGTGGATCATAGCTTTCGGCGCTGACCAGAAGGCGGTGTGACACCGACGGTGTGAGGCGGTCGGTGCAAGGCGGTGATATCGGCCGTGATACCGCCTTTCAGAAAGTAGACGTTTTCAATGAGGACGAAAACGGAAGTTGACGAACGAACTATGCTGCCCACTCCCACACAGAACGAGGAGCAAGGAGGTGCGTGAAAAAGTAGTGTCACTGCCATAGAGACTCGCGTGATTTCTCATCCTTCCTGTCTTCGCTTTTTTTGATACTTCTTTTTATTATTCTCCAGCCTCCGTTTTAGAGCCTGATTCGAAACGCCTATTCTGGATAGTGGACTCCGGTCCACATTCTGCTAAGCGGAGTCGGATCTCCTCCCGGCGATGGCCATAGCGGTGCCGATGCCAACGCCATGACCAATGTGTAGAGGCAGGAGGCAGCGGGGTGCACTCCCTCTGCCGCCGTCCATACTCCACGTTCAGGGAATCCGCCGCGGCCCCGGGCTGTGAGCATAGCATTGTTCCGGAAGGCGCATAGGGCTCTTAAGGCCCCTCTGAGTGCATGTGTGTGTGTGTGTGTGTGTGTGTGTTTTATTGAGGAACGGCCGAGAAACATTCGCGAATTCTGCATTCGGATGGCAGCGGATGGCGGCGGTGGCGACGGCAGAGCGGTTTCCCGACGGTGTCCCGGCACCGGCAGCGCACAGAGCTGCAGAGCTGCTCGCTGCTCGTGCAACATGACTTGATCACGAACCCCCATAACTTTGGACAGTTCTCACTGCGCGCGGTCAGCCGGCCGACCGGCTCTGCTAACCGTAACCTCGCGCGCTCAACGACCTGCTGCTGCTGCTGCTGCTGCTGCTGCTGCTGCTGCTGCTGCTGCTCTTCCTCGACGTCCTCCTGCAGGGGTGGGGATTGTCCGTGAAGCACGTCCACGACGGTGTCGTCGTCGTCAGGAGGGCGAAGCGGTCTGCATGGCGCCTGCTGGGTAGGCAGCCACGGCCTCAGCACTCACGCGTGTCGTGCGGGCTGGCCTACCTCGGCATTCGCAGGCGTTCATGCTCGGCGTCGCCGTCCTGTTGTCCTGCTGCCGCCGCGCTGGCCGCCCCCTCCGATGCTGTGCTCACGTTCACGGTCCATCAGCTGACTGTTTCCGCCATTGTCTCGTTTCGAATAAGTAGCCCTCGGGTAAGGAACAGGGTCACCGCCGCCCTCTGCTGCGCTATGACAAAGTTTGGCGGACACACTTCTCCTCCATAGCCATACCGCTATGAGAAATTCTTTCGTGGTCGAACCCTAGCTGTAACATCAATATTGATTTTGTAAATACTTTTTTTCGGTACTGAAGACATGCGCAGTTTGCATGCGGCGGTATGCGGGGCTCGCTGCAGCGGGTGTGGTGGGGTGGTATGTTTACCGTTTCACGAAATGAGACACAAGCAGCGCTAAGGGCGGAGCAGACACTGCCGCCGCTGCCGTATCTTTTTTTATTTCTCGTCTCGTCTCCTCTCTCTCTCTCTCTCTCTCTCTCTCTCTCTCTCTCTCTCTCTCTCTCTCTCTCTCTCTCTCTCTCTCACTCACTCCTCCTGGCGCCGCCTGCCTCGCAGTACCGGTATAACAATTTGTCGGTTTGGCAGGGCTCCGTCCTAGCCTGGCCCCGCCCAGCAATTGAACCCCCGAAGTAGGGCGCCGACGAGTTTTTCATCCCGATCGCGACGACACGCATTTACCATCCTCTTCTCAGGAGGCGATCCCACCGGCATCAATTTTTTTTTTCCGTTCGAGAAAATTTGAACGCGTCAACACGGGAGGGGAAAAAAGCACTCGGAGGGAAGTTGATGACGAAAATTGGTGAGGACGTACGGGACAGGGCGGCGCGTTGTTAGCCTTTGGTTCCACGCGTTGTCATGTATTCGTAAGAAGCGGAGTCGTCCGGGCGCGGCCATCGGGGGAGTACGGGACTCCTGGCCGTTGGGGTAGGCCCAGCCGCAGCCCAGCCCCAGCCCAGCAGGCCCGGCGGGGCGACCGGTGGGAAGTAGGCTGCCTCGACACCACTTTCGGCAGTGTATGAGAAATCGAGTCAATGAGAGCACTTGACCACACGCCGGGCGGTCTGTTCTGCAGGTTCTGCACCCCCTCTGTGTCGCGGACAATGGCCGCGTGGACCCTGCCGCGAGCTGAATGCCGCGGGCCGTGGACAAAAGAGCTCCTCTCATTGGCTGCGGCTGTCAGCTGCTGTCAGCAGCGCGGGCCTCGCGGGCCGCCGGGGTCCGGCCGTGTGAACCAATGTGGCCCCGCTCAATGACGCGCCGCGCGATCTGATTGGCTGCAAACGCTGCGCTGCTGTCGCCGGCCGCTTTTAATTGGCGCGCTGCTAGCCGGCCGGACGGGCGGACGGTGCTGTTAACGCGCACCGCGTCCAGCCGCACTATTCGCAGAGTGCTCGCTGACTATTCACAGCGAAGCGGAACACGGGGACGTGCAAACAGCGTGCAACTGTGCCGTCGGAGGGACAAGACCACTCTGTTGTTGCGGTGCCGGGGCCGGGCCGGGGACCAGGGCTCGGGACCCGCCCCCGGCCCGCAGTACACCTGATGCACAGGTGCGAATGTGGGCAAGCGGACACTAGGCCAACGCCGACATCTGTGCGGAGGGAACTCAGCAGGCGCGGATCCAGGGGCGGCTCTAGGGGGGGGCGATGTACCGCTTTCTGCCAACTTTCATGCGGATTGTAACGCAAATTGCCTACATTTCGGGCGCTCCTTCGGGCGCCCTAGGGGGGGGGGGAGGGGGGGCGATCGCCCCGTCGCCCCCCCCCCGGATCCGCACCTGGAACTCAGGCAACCATGGGAGTGATGCAGGCCACCATGGAGGCGATGCATATGGTAGTACTACATCATAGTTGATGAATGGTACACCGCAGTTGACGCGGAGCAGCATCACAGTTGATGCAGAGCACCACGGATGTGATGCACTGGGTACCATGGGTACCACGGCGGCGCTGGTGGTTTACGACGTGACCATGGGCCCGGGCCGGACGATCCGGTTGCACGGAGAGCCGCGTTCCCCGTTATGCTCCTCTAAGTACACGAGGAGATAAACCTGACGAGATTCAGCATTCAGCCCGGGTGGGTCTGCAGAGGCTGCAGTGCCTGCAGAGCTGCACATGCTGCGGGTGACGCGTGCACCGGGGGGCAACTGCCCTTATGTAGGCAACAAATGTAGGCAACCGGCATTACTTTTCCGCCTGTAAGTAGGCAAAAGGCGGGACATTGCCCCTGTAAGTAGGCAAAAAGCAGGACTTTCCCCCCCCCCCCCCCATAAGCCGCTCCCAGATCCGCCCCTGCGCGAGCATCGGACGGGCCGGGCCATATGCTCGAATAACGCTGCTCTGCACCGGCGGCGTGCTGGTGTTGTTCGCTGAACGGCGGCGGCACGCGGCGGCAGCGCGCCCCCTGCCTCTACCGACCGCCGCAGAGCTCGCGGCATCGCGCCCGGAGCGCTGATCTGTCAGAATGCGCCTGTCCACGTACCACGTGACGCCCCGGTACAGTCCGGGCCAAGAGCAGAGCGTCGTCGCGGACGTGTTGCGTTGTTGTTTCGCCGCACGGGCATGGCACGCCCTACGCATACCGACGGCGTGCCGACGGCATACCAGCCAGGGCTGCAATCGGTCATCAGCATTCCGGGCCTGGCCTGGCCGGAGCTCCGCGCCGTTAAGGTGGGCGTGGCCGTGCGGGCGACACCGCCGCCTCGTATGACGGCCACCTGTCACCGTGTCGGCGGGGGTGCGGGCGGCGCGGGTGTCACCCGGGGCCCGGGGTGCTTCAGGCGCTAGTGCTTTGTGGACCACAGGACTCCTCTGGAATGAGCTCCAGTCCTGCGCCTGGCGCTTGCTGAGCGCTGACAAGCACAGCGGTAGGCAAGTCTCGCGGTGGCCGATTCCCAAGCCCGTCGCAGCCATGCCGCCGATGGACGGCGAAGGCGCCTCCGTCCCAAGAGTGCCCGGCGCGGCGCGGTCCCCTGCGGTCCAAGCTGGAGCAGTGGGTCAGCGTGGATGGTGCCCGGTCGGGCTAAGGACGGGTGGGAACCGAAGCGTCGGCCAAACGACCCGGCAGACCAGAGCAGACTGACATTCCCTGGCAGCCATGGGAAGACGACGGCATGCACAAAAGTATTGGTGCCTCGGCTCGGCCTTCTTCAGCAGGACGACAAAATGCATGGCGGACGTACGCCGCGCGGCGGAACCCGGGGAACGGGGCCGCCGAGCTGACGGGCGGGACGGGGGCCGGGGGCGAGCCGCAACGGTATTTGAACCCGCGACATGTCATCGCGGCCGGAGCACCCGCGCGGGGTGCCGCGGGTTCAAATACCGACGTCGTGGTGTTCTCTCACGTGCACCGACCTCTCACCTCACCTCTCGGCAGCTCATGTACGCACCTGGTCGCACCCGTTCCCGTGGAAACAGAAGCGACGCCACGAGTCCCGGCGCCCCCCTCCCCTTCCCCTCCCCACTGCCGCATGCGCGGCCAGGCTGCGTGTTACAGGACGAGCCGAGCTGAACGCCCTCAAGCAGCGCAGAGCAGCGCAGAGCAGCGCGGCGCGTCATATCAACACATTAAATCTGTTGGGACGTTGCGCGCAAAACGAGGGGGGGGGGGGCAGCACAGGATAAAAGTAATAACAAAAAAAAATAAGGCTAAATAATAAAAAGTGAAGCAGGAGGCTAAGACGATGCCCTGCGACCGCCACCGCCGCCGGCTCGGCTCGCTTTTTAATTGCTGCTTAAATGACAGTGATTTCCTGGACATTTTTCAAGCCCAAGACTGCCGCGTGCAGGCAGGGGAGTCGGCCGTGTGGTCTGCACTCTGCACGCCGCGCACACAGACACAAAAACAAAGTCCACTGAAAAAAAAAATATTGAACAAACAAAAACATCAATGCGACTGTCATATCATGTTGGCGCGCGGTGCGGCGGGAATAATAATGACATGTCATTAATGCGTGCATTGATGCCAACGCCAAACACCGCCGCGCACGCTGCGAATGTACATCCGCTAGTGATCCCGCAAAAGGCCTCCGCAACAACAGCAACAAAAACAACAACAGCCACAACAACAGCCACCGCCGAAGGAGCATCGAGTGGTGCGGTGATCCGCCTACAGATGTCACGTTCCCGTTATGCCCCAGGCCAACGAACGGCCGGATAGCCGGGCCGGAGGCGGCCCGGAGCCGCGTAACTCGGGTCGGACCCCCTCGGGCTCAGCTCGGAGGCGCTGGGCACCGGCACGCTATAGCCCCGCCTAGCCCCGCCTAGCCCCGCTGCTCCGACGTCAGTCGAACTCCCGCCCGCCTCGCGTCACTTTGAATACCCCCCCCCCCCCCCCCCCGCAATCGAGCCCTTTATTGCCATAATCCCGTCTATGGCCGGGCTGAATGACGTGTAAGTGCGATACAGGCAGGAAAAAAAAATCATCGAGAAAAAAAAGGAACTCGTACTACGTATTCGAACCTACGATTCAGAACAATATTTGTTTTAGTCTTGGACAATTTTTAATGACGTGTAAGTGCGTTGCGGCCTGAAAAAAAATCATGTAGGAAAAAAGGGGACTCGTACCCTTACTGCTATTCGAACCTACGATTCAAAATGATTTTTCTTTTTGTTTCGGACAGTTTGGAATCCAGACTTAGGGTCTGCTGATTTTTTTTTTTTTTTTTTTTTTTTTTTGTTTGCGCCGGGCGTGCGTTGGCGGCGTGCCCTGTGCCCGCCTGTGGCCGCGGGGGCGTGAAGCGCACGGAAGGCGTTTAGTGCGCGCATGCGCAGAACTCCGGACCGGAGCAGAACCGGCCGCGACAAGACTGTCGTATCTGTCCCCCGGGCCCGGAGCCCTTACTTCACTTTTCGAAAAGAAAAAAATTGTATTTTATTTTATGTTTTTGTTATATCCCCCCGCCCCCACCCCGTCCCCCTGTTTACTTGTGACACGGTACGTATAATCCGGCACCGTTAGTGCAAAAGGCGTGCTAGGCGTAGCCCATTGGAAGAGGGGGAGCGGAGGGGGGGGGGGGTGTTAGCCTGCCACTGAACGTCCCCCAACGCCACGCAAATGGGCGGAGCGCGCTTTAAAGTTGCGCCGAAATGGAAACCATTTTGGCGATTTGCTCCGCGACCGTGGAATGGAGCTGAGCGAGTCAGGCACCGGCAGTCCGTCTTCTCAGAGGACAGACTAAAGTTTTCTCGCCGGAGAGGAAGAATTCCCTGCCGGAGCCAATACTCACCTGAAAGCCTGCCGACCGAGGAAGTTGGGTAAAATGTACCAAATCAAGGAACATTCCTGGAGTATATAGTCTTGGAAGGGTTCTGGCCGCGTGACCGGCCGAGAGTCGGGGGAGGTATCCCGGTATCCCTCGGGATATCCGCGGAGTCAGCGGGCAATTAAAAGCAGCAGCCACGCCGAGTCGTGAGTGTGGCGGTGTGAGGGGAGGGGGGAGGGCGGCATCGGAAGGCGTAAGGGTATTCGAGGCCCGCTCCGACAGCCTGGCTAGGACCGCGTCCCCCCCCCCCCCATCCCCCACGACCCGGCACGCGACACAGGACCCCGACCCCGCCCCGCCCCGAGCCCACATAGCGGTCACCTACACTGCCACGAACCAACAAATATCTCGTTTCGGCTGCGTTTTACGTAAAACACCGTCTTCTGCGCACTCTATTATTTTGTCAAAGAACAAATATATGCGTCACTCTCAAAAAAAATTAAAAGATTAAAAAAACAAAAACATGAGAAAATATTTTCGTGAATCTCGCGATGAGTACTTGGGCTTGCAGTGTTTCACATGGAAAAAAAGATTAACCGGCCGCAACTAATTTTGAAGCTGATTTTTAGACAAGCCATGAATTTTGGTTCCAAGAACTGAAATTTTAGTTCGGGGAACTAGTTTTTAGTAGCACCAACGCCCAGCAAAAGTTTAGTTCTCAGAAGAAAAATTTACTGCTTGTCTGAAAATCGACCGAAAAATTAGTTGCGCTCACTTATCATTTTTCTCTGTGCACTGGAGTGAGAAGAGAAGGCATTCCCCACTGCGGTGGCGCTGTTTCGGGACGGCCAACGCACCGGGACGAACTTGAATCCCCAGCGAAGCGAAGGTGAAGGTCCTACCCGGCAGGTACCGGCAGAGGCCCCGGCCATAACAGCTTCTTACCATATCACGTAATAGTGGCCGACCGCGAGGGGGGGGGGGGGGAGGCGGGTCCACGGCGGCCGGGGCACCGTTAGACCATTACCTTGGTCCGGACCAACGTATGTTAATTTAGTGCCCCCCACCCCTCCCTTTTTGTCGTGACAGGTGCATGGGTGGGTGTGAATGGTGGTGCGCGCGGTGTGGTAGGGCCCCACGAGTACCCACATATAACTCTCTCTCTCTCTCTCTCTCTCTCTCTCTCTCTCTCTCTCTCTCTCACTCTCTCTCTCTCTCTCTCTCTCTTCACACACACACACACACACACACACACACCTCTTCGCATCATACAAGGGTCGTTCACTTCAACGAAACCACCATGAGGTTGTGTGTCCTGGTGGTGCAACACAATGTAATACCCACACATAATTGCATCCGGGAGGGGGAGGGGGGGGGGGGTCACCGCCCGCCGGAATCGAACCGACAGTTTTTTTTTTCTGAAGTTCTTTGTGAAGTGATTTCAGCCAAAGGCAAATCTGTGGCACTGACTGCAACCAGCCTAGCCCTAGACAGCATGTCCTCGCCCTGGCACTGACAGGTTGTCCGTGCTACCAACCCCTGCTCCCTGCAGACAGCGTGTTCCCGCCCTGGCACTGACAGATCGTCAGTGCTACCAACTCCTCGCCATCCTTGTTATTATGCCGGCCGGACGAGGCCAGGCTGTCCGTCCCTTCCTCTGCATTTTCACACGCCCTGTCGTTGCGTGCGCACAGGCTGGCAGCACTGCGGGATCATTGCGCGCGCACGCACGGACGGACTCGGCCAGTCAGGGTGGCCACACCACATCCTCTCTCTCTCTCACACGCACACACGGGCTGTCTGGCACAGACGGCCACAGCAGATCATCTCACCGGAGCAAGTGATCGTACGCGTTCCACGGGTTCAGTTGGCTGCGAGCGCCTGAGTCCACATGGCCAGGGCCGGCGCTGCGCTTCCCCTTTAGGGTTCTAGTTGCCTCGAAGCACACGACATGGCGTCTCTAAAACGGCGGGGCGGTTGCATTATTAAGCGTCGGAACGGAAGTGGAAGCGGGTCTGCCTCTGCCGGGGAGCGCCGCCACCTCCGCTCCGCTCCCCGGCCGGGATTCAACACTTTATTTCCGGTCTTCCCTTACTCGCCGTCTGTCGCCGCCGTTGCATTAATCTCGTCCCGTCCGAAAGAGGCATCTGGCCGAGATTTGAACCGCAGATACGCGGCTTATTTGCGGGGGGCACTCTCCGAGTCGCCGTCAGCCGCCAGGTTAGCCACCTTGCCGGTGCGGAGGCGCGTGGTCATTGTTAGCGCATGGTGGTGGTGATGGTGGTGGTGGTGGTGGTGGTGGTGGTGCTGCTGGTGGTGGTGATGGTGGTGGTGGTGCTGCTGCTGCTGCTGCTGCTGCTGCTGCTCCACTCAGACCTAGAGTCCGGTAACTCGAGTCCAGGGATGATGATTCACACTGCTCCGCCACTAGAGGGCGTCCCGTTCTAAGTAGTGGAACACGCCCACGGTACGCCGCCGTCCCGCCCGGCCGGGCCGGGACCCCCGTGGGTCCGTAGGTCCCCGGGGACGGCCGGGAGGAACAGTAGACGGCTTTCAGAGGTGGCGGCCGCGCCCCCGCCCGGCGGCCTCCACCCCCCTCATGCTCGCACGTCCCCGACGTCCCCGACGACCACGTCGGGGTCCCGCTAGGACCCGGGCCCCTCCCTGCTCTCTGTTCCTGTCATAGGAGGGTTCCGGTCGAAAACGGTGTATGACAAAGCGAAACGGGCCGCAGCCACTGCCTGCACTGCATGCCGAGAGGAGCGGCCGAGGGGAGTGCCCGGGGGGGGGGGGGGGGGGGCTGCGGCTTACGGACGGCCCCCCGCCGAAGCGCCCGTCATCGCCGAGACGCGCGCATCCACATCCACGGCGATGACAGCGCGTTCGGGGCAGATTCTAATCAATTATATCCTTATCATGATGTGTACAAGACAGGGTGACGGTGGGTGGGTGCCGTTAAATTAGATTGAGCAATAATAGAGTTAGTTAAGGCAGTGAGGTGTGTGTGTGTGTGTGTGTGTGTGTGTGTGACGTCGTCCGGAGGTTGGCAGAACTGACGCGTCGTGTTTTTTTAAAGTATTTTTTAAATTTTATTTTTGTGCGTGTTGCAGGGCGGCTCGTCCTGGGCCACGCGGGAGGCTCGGCCGGTGGACGTCTTCTTGGCCTTGGCGGTGGCGCTGGTGGTGATCGCCGTGCTATGCATCGCTGGACTCGCCATCTACCTCGGAGGTAAGTGCTCCCCGGGGAGAGAGAGAGATTGGGGGGGCGCAGAGAGAGACAAACAGACAGGGACACACGCGGGTGTTCTCATTCAGCCGCAGGAGCCATGGGGTTTGCAGTTACTTGCAAATAAATAAGTTGACCCACGTAGCGTTCTGCAAATTTTCTCTGGCGCCGTCATCGTTGTGCGAGAGAGACAAGGAAGGGGGAAGATGATGCGTGGAAATAATTACAGGAATCAAGTGCGGTGATTGGCTGCTGGCGGCTCGCGCTATTCTCTGCAGTGCACGGCCGCCGCCAAACACCCTCCCTGTCGCTATCCTTGTCCCTCCCGCCGCGTGGTCGCGGCCTCCCACGGGAGCGACAGAGACGGGGCTAAGGCGCGGGGGACACCAACTCGCTGGTCGCCACCGTGTCCGATTTTGATGAGAATGTGCGAGGAGTTGAGGTTTGATGTCTGCTTTTCTTCTTCTTTTGTTGCAGCGATGAGGATCGACGCCCGGAGCTGTGAGTATTGACTCCACTGCCAGCAACACGGTTTTACTAAAAAGTGTTTGGAAGAAATGCTGAAAATATATCGCACTAACGAAACCAAGTCGAGAGGCCTAGTTTTTGAGCCCATGGCCTGCAGGCTGCGGGAGGCGGTAGAAACGCTGTGTGAGCGAGTTCTGCCGCGCGCGGGTTCAAATACCGCAACTCGGCGTGGTTTTCTTGCCGGCCCGCTGCTCTGACACATTCCCGTCCCGGGTCCCGGACTGTTGCAGCCGACATCATGCTGGACGGGCGGCTGCAGGTGTCCGGCGGGGCCCCCAACGCGCCGCAGCTCCAGACCGCGCTGCTCAACTCGTCGTCCACCGCCTTCCAGCAGGCCGCGCGCTTCTACTCTAACCTGGTGAGATGAAATGGGAGCTCTTTGTGGCTGTTGTTTTTTCTTCTTCGTTTGTGTTTTCAGCATTTTGTCGGAGCGTGGCTACGCGTGCGCACTTGGGTGCCCCCAGAGCACCGTGCCCCAGAGTGTTGTTGACCCCGGCGGTGGCAGTGACCTACCGGATAGGGTAGGGAGGGCAGGGGAGTGCAGGCAGTGCAGCCGCCGGGCCAGACCGGACCACTGGACCTTTGGGAGCGCTGTTCGCGTTCGCAGGCCCTGGGCGAGGCCCCCACCCCTCTCCCCCTCCGTCCCCCCCCCCCCCCCCCCTCCCGGGCTCGTCGCACTTTTGGTGTTGTCCGGGAGGAGATAGGCGGGGCCGGACGGAGGGACGCGGCCACTCAAAGCGTAATCATGACGGAGCGATAAAGCAGACTTACCAGGCTCACTCTCTTACTTATTCACGCTCAAAAAAAAAAAAAATTAAAAATTAAAAAGCAATGACTGCCTGAAATTTTTTGGTTGTTCTTTTGACTCCATTTCCGACCAAAAACCCTCAGTCATATTAATATTTCTCAGTCGATCCAATTTTTATTCTTATTTCTTGGAGGGTGTTTGGAGATGGGAGATAAGACATCGGCGAACAGCCCCTTTCCCCCCTCCCCATTACACTTGTCACTCGCAAACATCTCATCTCGGGGCAAAAACTGTAACCGCCGGCCGGCCGTGCACGAACCACGTAACACTCGAGACTGCTGCCCGGCCGTCAGGGTCGGAAGCTTTCCAGGAGATGCCGCAGGCGCAGGCTCGATGGAAAACTATTTTTTTTTCTTTTTTCAGTCGTCTTGGCCGCGTAGATTGTACGTTACGTACTTTCTGGATGACCTCTCGGGCGGTGTTTACAGCGGTCCCGGGCAGAGAGCAGCCCAGCCGCACGGAATTAATTTACTCGTCTCGGGTCAGTCGCCCCCTGCCCACACCGCTCGCTTTGTGAAATTCGTGCAGCGCACTAAACAACTATGCTCCCTGTTTATTTGGAAGGGGGGGGGGGGAGGAGCTGAGTGAATCTGAAAACAAAACAAAAATAAGTCGCACTGCTTTAGGAAGCTGTGTAAAATGAAGTTAGTACTGGAGTTGCGGTGCTTTCCTTAATTCCAGGCGAGACAGATTACAATGTTTCATTTAAGGTCGCAAGCAAAGGGGAAAAAAACAACAACAAAACACACACACACAGATTTAAAAAAACAACGGAACACTAATGCCAAGGGCTGACATGCTGATAGTGAGATTTAAAATATTGTCGTATCGAGAGGCTGGGGTCGTTCGGGAAGTGGTTAAGCACAAGGCACGTAAAGAAGACCAACGAGACAGGGGTAATGGGCCTCTCTGTGCGCTCCCTCTCAAGTTCTTCTTCGTTTACAACAACAACAAGAGCAAACTTTGGACTGGAATACACCATGCCCTCGCTGCTGCACCGCAGTTGTGCGATACTTTACGAGACGCACGGCGTTCACGCCCGAGTCGGGTGCGTGGTGCGTTCAGGTCCAGGTGAGCTCTGCGCGTTGGTTTTTTGTGCTGGCGGAGGCAGCCTGTGGCAGCCTGTGGAACACGGAGAAAAAAAAATTAGTGGTCGCAACTCAATTTTTCATTTGATTTTCAAAAAGGCCGTAAATTTGGTTCAGAGAACTAAAATTTTGTTTTGGGAACTATTGGTTAGTTGCACTAACGATAAGTTAGTTGCTCCACTGAAGAGGTTACAGTGTGGGGGCGAGAATACATTTTTGCATCCACAAATAACTTTTCGATGGAGCAACCGACTTCTCGTTGGTTCAGCTAACAAATAGTTCCCTCAACCAAATTTTAGTTCTGAGAACAGAAAATTGCTGCTTGTCTGAAAATCAACTGAAAAATTAGTTGCGACCACAAATCTTTTTTTTTCTCCGTGCAGCCCGTGGCAGCCCGTGGCAGTGGCAAGCCTGTGGCAGCCCGTGGCAGCCTCTGTGGCCGGCTCAGGCAGGGTGTCGGTGCAGCAGCCGTCCGCCCGGCGCGGCGAGTTGGTCATCCTTTTTGCCTGCCTGCGTCGGTGTCGGTTCGGACGAGCAGACGAGCCGCTGGCACAGCCCTGCACCCTGCCCTACCGCTGCCGCCGGCCCCGCCTGGGCTGTATTCGCACGACGCTGGCATGCACCGCCTAGGCTGTATTCGCACGACGCTGGCCTGCACCGCCTGGGCTGTATTCGCACGACGCTGGCCTGCACCGCCTGCACGCGGCCCCTCGGCACGGCCAGGCACGGCGCACAACCACGCAGCCCAGCGGCTCGCGGTGCAGTTGCCGCGCTGCGCCGTGCCGCCGCTGTGCCGGTGTCGGTCCGGCCCTTTGTGGTTCAGGTCCAGGTCGGGACGTTGCGGCGGTGGCGGCAATGGCATCACGGACGTCCCGACGTCCCGTCGCAGCGTGCCGGGGGAAATATAGCAGTTTATCCCATTATGCAGTCGAGCCGACCCTTGGACGGACAGACAGATAGACAGTCAGACGGGGAGGGGGGAAATGCACGGCACGCTGCTTCTTAAAAAAGCACGCAGTACGCGCCGCTGAAAAGAAAAGTGAGTAAATGGAATGCCAATTATGGCGCGAGGCGAGGGGGCAAACAGAGCACAGAGCAGGCCGGCGGACGGACGGGGCAGGATGGGACTGGACTCCTCTGCGGGCTGATGAAGTGAGCAGGGGGTCAGAGAGTCGGTCCCGCACCGGTATGTTGTGTGCTGGCCGCTGTTCTGTTCTGTACCCGGCGACGGCAGCCTTAGTAAACGGACGGCCTAGCCCTGGCCTAGCCCTGGCCTAGCCTCCCTCCCCTCCGGCCGGCAGGTGCCGCCTGCTGCTGCTGCCTGCTGGGTAGGCAGCCCAGGGCTCCTCCACGCACGCGAGCCGAGCGGACCGGCCTACCCTGCCGGGCGCCCACCGCTGCAGTCTGATTCCGCAGCGCACTCTTCGTTGCTCTGTCTCTGTCGCACTTGTGGGGTTTCGGTGTGGGAGAGCGAGAGAGAGCCCCGGCTTGAAGTGTCCGTGTGGAATTAGCCTGCAGCTCCCCTATCTCTCTCTCTCTCTCTCTCTCTCTCTCTCTCTCTCTCTCTCTCTCTCTCTCTCTCTCTCTCTCTCTCTCTCTCTCTCTCTCTCTCTCTCTCTCTCTCTCTCTCTCTCTCTCTCTCTCTCTCTCTCTCTCTCTCTCTCTCTCTCTCTCTCTCTCGCTCTCTCTCTCTCTCTCTCTCTCTCTCTCTCTCTCTCTCTCTCTCTCTCTCTCTCTCTCGCTCTCTCTCTGACCTGCCCTGTCCTGCCCTGCCGCAGCTGGAGCGCGTGTACAAACGCAGTGAGATGGGCCCGGCGCTGAGGTCGGCGACAGTCCGCGGCTTCAGCCTGCGCAGCGCCACGCTCGTGGTCTTCTTCAGGCTGCAGCTGGACCGCAGGAGAACCACCACGTGAGTCCTCACCGCCGCGCACGTGTGACGTAACGCGCTGCGGTTTCCGGCACGAAGGGTTGGCTGACCTGCTCCTCTGCTCCGCTTCCAGGATCGAGGTGGAGGATGTGGCCCGCAGCATCCTGGTCCAGGAGGCCACCGCCCTCAAGCCCATCGCCTTCACGGACATGCAGGTGGACGCCGAGCACATCGTCATCAAACGTGAGGCCCCGCCGGCACCCGCCCTGGCCGCCATGTAGCTTGGGAGCTCGTTGTAATTGTGAGATGGGTCGTTTTCAGGACACGAGGATCACCAGGACGAGGATGACGCAGAGAGGAAGAACGTGACCGAGGCCGGTGCCCAGGGAGGAACCCCCAGTGCGCTGCCGGGAAGACCGCCGCCGCCGTCGGCCCAGCCCGGGCCGTCGACGGCAACCCTGTCCACAGTGACCACCCGCCCACTCGTACTGTCCACCCAGCATCGAGCTCACCCAGGAAGCCGGCGCACCTCGAGTACGACGACCACCTCCACAACGACCACGACCACCTCGGCCGCTCCACCGACGCCACCCTGGGAGGAGGCAACGCTGACGTTCTCTGGCACGGGTCCCCCGGCCACCGAGATCTCGAGTCGCAACCGCGTCGGCCCCCACATCCTGGCCGTGGAGGCCGCGGAGGACGCCGAGGAGATAACCACGCTGCCGCCACCGTCACCGACAGAGCCGGCCAGGCTGACGTCCAGCAGGCCCCTGCCGTCGCTGCCGTCGCCGCACCCGACCGGCGTAGTGGAGCCCATCGCCAAGGAGGACGTCATCGTGGACCCCTGGAACGCCCCGTATGGAGGAGCCGCCTCTCGACGGCCGCCCCCGCTGCTACCGCCCATCAAGAGCCAGGAGGAGGAGGAGGACGACGACGCGCAGTCCGCGTGGAGGCCAGTGCGGCCGACGCACCAGCAGCAGCACCTGCCGCACGTCGCCACGGGTACGCCAAGTCCTCGCTCCACTTCATCCCGAGAGTACACTGACCAGACCACTTTCAGAGTGAAATGGAAACCACCCTGGAGGGCATCATTCGACCCGTAATCACTAATCACTGAGCGAAAGGAGTTGTTAACGGCGTCTTGTGTTTCCAGGCCCCGCGGTGCCCATTCTGCTGCCCACGGGCGGTGACGACCTCCTCGACGAGGACGTGGCGGTGGGCGTGGCCGAGGTGGTCGCCATCCCGTCGTCCGCGCTGGAGGGCGCCGTCAACGTCAGCCCCGGCGGTGGCGCGCTGCCGGTGGTCCCGGACGACGCGCCGGTGGCGGCCCCCGCTCTGTCCGCGCTGCTGCCGTCAGGGCCGCCGTCAGGGCCGCCGCCAGCTCTGCCAGCCCCGCTGCAGGACAGGCTGAGCCTCAGCCCGTCGGAGGCCTTCCGCCAGGACATCCTCATGGAGCGGAGCGGCAACCACACTCGGCAGCCCGTCAGCGCGTACGCGGGTGACTTCGGCGTGCCCTTCGTGGCGAGCGTGTCGGCGGGCGTGGGCGTCCCCCCCGCAGCGGCCGCCGGTGCAGCGCCCGTACGGCCCGGCGACACCGTCTCCAAGATCTCCCTCATCGTGTCCGGCGAGGAGGACCAGTCGGACCCGGAGACCAGCATTCTGCAGACGGGCAGCGGTTCCATCGTCATCAGGGACGATAGCCGGGGCACCTCCACGACAACGACCTCCACGACGACGATGACGTCGACGATGACGACGACGACGACCCTTGCCCCCGCCCCCGCTCCTGCCCCGCCGCCCACGACCCCCGCTGAAGCCGCGCCCGCCGCCAAGCTGGAGGTGGCCAAGGCAGAGATGCGGAACAGCAATATCCGCATGCCAGGGCTTTTCGCGTTGCCCGACTTCCCGCTGCTGCAGCAGTTCCCCAATCTGCTTAGCGTGAAGAAGGCCGCCGCCGCCGACACTGTTCACCACGAGAAGGAGGTGCAGGAGGAACTCATCGTACCACAGCAACATCCGCAGCCGCAACAGCAGCAGCAGGCCACGGCGACGACGACCACCACGACGACGACGAAACCGGCGCCGCCCGCCTCCGAGGAGTCCGTGACCATCGTCACCCTGCTGCCGGTCCGGTCCAACTCGGGGCTGCGGAGGCCACTGCGGAGAAAACCGCAGATCCGGCCGGCTCAGCCCGCTCAGCCACCGGCGTACTCCCCCACGCTGCCCCCGCCCACCCCCGACCTACTCCCACCGACGCCCACCTCCCCACCGCCCACGCCGAGCCTGCCCCCGCCGCCCCCGCAGACCACAACGACTGAGGCCACACCACCGCCTCCGACGGCCCAGACGCGGAAGCAGGACGACAGCGCCAAGATCCTGTCTAGCATCAAGCTGGTCCTCGAGTCCAGGCAAAGCCACTACACGTCCACGCCGCCCACCGCCAACAGCACCGCTAGTGACGTCGGCAAGGTGCAGCAGTCCCAAGGGCCCCAGGGAGCCCAGGGGCACGTGGACAGGATCACGCACTTCATCATCCCCCCGGAGCGGGACGCGCAGGCCGCTTCCTCGGCGCCGGGCCCCGCGCAGAGGTTCAACGTGGGGCACATCGAGAGAGTCACGACGGAGGTGCCATCCACGACCACCACGACCCCAGTCAAGGAGACAGTCCAACGGAAGCAGCCGCAGCAGCAGCAGCCGATCTCGGTGACCAGCAGGACGCCGCCGCACCGCGGGGTGCCCAAGGGCAACAAGACGTCCACGCAAACCCGAGGACAGCCAGCCCGCCCGGGTCCGGGACCGTTAGGTTCGGGGACGGCCAGCGGGCCGAAGCGCGGCCCGCAGAAGGCCCCCGTCAAGGCCCCTCAGCGTGTACCCCGGCCGCAGCAGACCAGCAGCCGCCTCAAGGAGACCGTCGTTCGCACCAACGTGAACGTCGGCCAGGCCGGTCAGGCAGGCCGCCGAGCTGCCGCCGCCCAGGTGGTCCGGGCGCCGGCCGCCAACGCCACGGCGAGGACGTCCACGCCCGTCCTACCGCCCGAGCAGCGGGTCAGCATGGAGAGGGTTGTCACCCTGCCCGCTAGGAAAAGCGAAGTTCCGATGGTCCCCGTTAGCGTCAGCGTCAGCACCAAGCAGCTGACCGACGGGCCGGAGGCGCCGGCCCCGTCCGCGGCGGCCCCGACCACCCCCGAAGCCAGCGCCGCCGCCACCCGCCAGGGCAAGAAGGCCGTGGAGTGGGTGTATGGCGTAGGACCGGGGGCGGCGCCGTCGGGGGCCTCGGAACCCGGAGCCCGCACCGCCCCCGTGGAGGTAGACGTTGTGGCCGACGGGGCCCTCTATAACCTCGGCAGACCCTTCGGGGTAGAGTTGGTCGCGAACACTCGGTACCGGAGAGCGACAAGTGACACGGCGGCGGTGGCCACGGGGGCCCCCAGACCGAGGACGCCGTCAGAGTCACACCCCGGCCCCGGCCCCGGCCCCGGCAGTGTAAGTGCCAATACGCCATCCAGAACGAACTTTGATTATGAGTCGATCGGAGCGTAGTGACGCGATGCCATTTGTAAGTCATTCATTTTTTTAGTCAAATTCCAAATGCTATTTATTTTTATTCCCCCCGTGTAAATACTTAATTTATGACGCGAAATGTGTAAATGTTTGTAAATTTTCTTATATAAAGACAACTACGTATAATTTGCCGCATACTTAAAATCCATTGGCCGCTTAACTCTGCTGAAACCGCAGCAAAGACAAATAATCCTGGCAATCCGTTTCGTTCTCTCACTCGCTCCGCATCGCCGTGCAGACTAGACTCAAATGGATGACGTACTTGGTTACAGCTGCCGGGGGGCGGCGCCGGCGTGTCTGTGGGCGGGGCTGGAGTTGGGGCCCCGGGGGCGGGAGACAGGGGGGTGGCGAGTCGCAACCAGGGGGCAGTGGTCGCCGCGTCCACCTCCACCCCGACCAAGCCCACTGCTGCCCCGACCAAATCGCCGACCAGGACGCCGACGACGACGCCACCCCCCTCGAGGACAACGACCAAGTCCTCCATCAAGTCCACGTCGGCGTCGACGCCGAGGCCCACTGTCAAGCCCACTAAGCCCGCCGGTACCTTGACGAAGTCCACCTCCGCCGTGGCAAAGCCAAGACCTGCTGTAACAAAGACTAGCACGACAAACGCCATGTCTAACACAACGCGGACAACTCCTCCGCCCGCCAAGTCCAACGTCGCCGTCACCAAGAACAACACCAACGCGACGAAGACGGCGTCGTCGTCGATCAAGTCCGCGGCCAAACCGACACGGCCTAGCACCGCTGCGGCGAAGCCAGCCAAGCCAATGGCCATCTCAGCAAACAAGGCGGCGACCAACTCGACGAAGAGTCCGTCAACCTCCGTCAGCTCAAAGCCCACACCTTCGTCAACCAAAACCTCTTCGAACTCGACCAAAACATCGCCTCCGTCGAATAACAAATCTGCAGGCGCGAAACCCGCGTCAAACCAGACGAGACCAGCGACTCAGACCACCAAGACAGTGACGAAGACCACCGCGAAACCCAGCCCTGCAACGACGAAGACGACCACCAAGAGCAGCTCTGCAGCGACACCGGCCCGGACGACGGCGAGGCCGACGAGTTCCTCGTCATCGCCGGCCACCACTCCCCCGACGACACCCGTCCCGACGACACCCGTCCCGACCACACCCACCCCGACGACGCCGAAGACTGTCCTGGAGCCCAGCCCCCTGGAGAAAACGGAGGCGCAACGGAACCGCACGGCACAGCTCGTGGCCGCCATCCGGGCCGCGGTGGGGCTGCCGGCCAAGTCCGTGTCCTCGTCTTCCACCAAGCTGGCCGCCAACGCGGTAGACGCAGCACTGCCGCACAAGGTGCTGCACAAGGCGCCGGCGGGAACGGCTACCACCACCAGCGCCACGACCAGCACGACGACGTCCCCCGACAGCACGTTATCCACGTCCACGGCCGCGTTCGACGTGTCGCTCCGGGATGACACGAATGCCACAGGTACGTCAGGGCTCACAAGGGGCGCCTACAAGTGTAAATTAGCAATGCGGCCCATACTTTGGGATTCCGTAGTACTATCGTAGGCATGAACGAATTTTATGACTTCTTAGCTGAATTTGTTTTTACGCAGTTTGTAAGGGCTCAAAAAGCTTTAAAAAAAAAACACACAAATAACAACCAATTTTCATTGATTTTAAACATTTTACAGAGAATAGAAAAAACTGTTTCAGAAATGAAAATTTTTGTGATTCTCGACGTATTGAGTTTTTTCGAGTTTTGGGCCTCTTTAAGACTGTATCAGGAACAAATTCAGCTAAAATTTTTATGAAATTCATTCTTTTTTTATGATATGGCTCTATGGAATCCCGAAGTATGAACCACATTGCTAATTTATACGGCGGTGCCTCGCGCCTCGCGCCCCGCGCTCGAGAGCCGTCACGTTGCGTTATTTGTGACCGGGCCGCACCGGCACCTGTTCTGTTCTGTTCTCCACAGACTGCGGCGTGCGCTGCGGGGACGGGTCGTGCGTGGCGGCGGTGTCACGCTGCAACCAGCTCGTCGACTGCCTGGACGGCGCGGACGAGCGCGGCTGCTCGTGCGCCGACTACCTCCGCGCCAAGTTCATGCACCGCAAGCTGTGCGACGGCGTCGTCGATTGCTGGGACTACAGCGACGAGAGCAACTGCGGTGAGTACGGCCGACGGGGACGACCGCCAGGTTTAGAGGACGCCGATGACATGCTGTGCTGTATTGTCCGCTACAGACTGGTGCGAGCCCGGCCGCTACGTGTGCACCAGCTCCAGGGTGTGCGTGGAGACGTCCCGGCTGTGCGACGGCCAGCGGGACTGCCCGTACGGCGACGACGAGCGGCAGTGCGTGTCCGTGGCCCCGGACGTGCAGGCAGCCGACGACTTCGTGTACCACAGCGAGGGCCTGGTGATGGTGCGGCGCCAGGGCAAGTGGGGGAAGCTGTGCGCCAAAGGGATCCTCGGCCACGACCCGCAGCCGTCGGGGGACTCGGCGGCGGCCGCCGTCCCGTTCTGGGGGCCGCTGCAGCTCGGGGAGGTCATCTGCAGGGCGCTCACCTTCAGGTGAGATGAAGAACCACGAACCACGTGACGTTGGGCTGTTTGGCGTTACGCGAAACATTTACGACCCTTGTCCTCCTGTCGGCAGCGGTGTGGAGACGGCGCGGATATCGGCAGACGAGGACCGCGAGCAGAACGTCTCCCCGTACTTCGAGACGGGCAGCAACATCACGGACGAGAAGAGGTTGGTTACCTGGACACTCGCGCCTCGTCTTCTGTGTGTACAGCGCGCGCAGCGCATTCTCATACCAACTCTGCCTTCTGTGTGGACCAGGCAGCAGGTGTTCGTCGAGTCCGAGTGCCCCGAGAAGCAGGTCCTCCGCGTGTCCTGCCAGAGTCTGCTGTGCGGCGAGAGGCCCCAGGCCACGTCCCACTGGGCCAGGTAACCACCTCAGCCTCCCCCCACTGACGCGCACTCTCTGCGCAGTAAATTCCTCATACCGTTGGTCGATTGCAGGACGGGGGTTGCCGATGGCGTGCTTCGGGACGCTGGCCGCCGGGCGCGGATCGTCGGCGGCACCAACTCGGGGCCCGGAGCCTGGCCGTGGCAGGCCGCCCTCTACAAGGAGGGCGAGTTCCAGTGCGGCGCCACGCTCATCTCGGACCGGTGGCTACTCTCCGCGGGACACTGCTTCTACCAGTGAGTGCACCGGGAGCGCCTGCAAACCTCCGGGTAGGCAGACCCGCCGTGCACTGAAGCTCGACGGGCTGGCCTACCCTGCCAGGCTGCACCGCCTGCGAACCTCCGGGTAGGCAGACCCGCCGCGCACTTGAGCTCGACGGGCTGGCATACCCTGCCAGGCGCTCTGACTAGATTTCTTTTATTAAATAAAAACAGATGTAAGAGAAATGTTGCCATGTCTCCTTAGCGCCCTGGACGATTACTGGGTTGCGCGGCTGGGCGCGCTGCGCCGCGGCACGGACTTCGCGTCGCCATACGAGCAGCTGCGGCCGCTGTCCGCCATCGTCCTGCACCCGGGCTACGTGGACGCCGGCTTCATCAACGACATCTCGCTGCTGAGGATGCGGGAGCCGGTGAGCGGAGCCAGCAGAGCGGAGTGTCACGTGGTTTGTGGGGAGTGCGTGCTGACCCAGTCTGGCTGTCCCTGTCCGGTTCGCAGGTGCTGTTCAGCGACTACATCCGCCCCATCTGCCTGCCGCCCCCGACCGCGGTCCTCAAGGACGGCACCATGTGCACCGTCGTCGGCTGGGGCCAGCTGTTCGAAGTCGGCCGCGTCTTCCGTACGTCACGTTCACGTTCCGCGGGTTCGAATCCCCCCGCTCGCTTCTCTCGTCGTCTCATTTCTTTTTTGTCTCCGCCAGCGGACACCCTGCAGGAGGTGCAGCTGCCGACCATCTCGACGGCGGAGTGCCGGCGCCGCACGCTGTTCCTGCCGCTGTACCGCGTCACGGACAACATGTTCTGCGCCGGGTACGACCGCGGCGGCCGCGACGCCTGCCTCGGGGACTCGGGCGGCCCTCTCATGTGCCAGGAGTCGGACGGGCGGTGGACGCTGCACGGGGTGACCAGCAACGGGTACGGTTGCGCGCGCGCGGACCGCCCGGGCGTCTACACCAAAGTCGTCAACTACGTGCGCTGGGTACAGATCGTGATGGGTGGCCGGCAGGAGGCCGACGGCGGCTCCGGTACCACCGCCGACCACCGCGAGGCAGAGCTTGGCTTCCACCAGGCGCAGCACGTGACGCACCAGGTGGCGCAGGCGCTGAGGGATGCCAAGACGGCCTGCAACGGACACCGGTGCCCGCTGGGCCAGTGCCTGCCCGCTAACAGGGTGTGCAACGGCTTCATCGAGTGCAGCGACGGCTCGGACGAGAAGGGCTGCTGGTAGACGGAGCCCCCATCCCCATCCCGGCTCGGCCTTGCCTTCCTCCCCGTACCGATCTCATGAGAAATGCAGCTCAGAGTCGATATTCGAACCGAGGCCCGCTTTTGGAAGTCACAAGTTTGAATTCCGGGTCATTAGTGTCATTTGCGCGGTTGTTATATTTTACTATTGTGATAATGAATTCACCCCAAGTAGAGAAGATCATTTCTATTTCTGTATACTATTGGACACAAAGACTTTGACTACAGCTGAAAACAGCATCTCTCTAGTGCCAATGGATTGACCGTATTTATTGAAATAAGTAATTTATTAGGAAGTAAGTTTAAGGTATAGTATTTTAAAATGACTGGATAATTAAGTTTAATAGTGCAATGGGCTCTGTTCTCATACCAGACACCAAACAGAAGACTAGACTGTCAACTTCATCTTGATTTGTAGTGTTTTAGTATGTCCCTACTAACTACTTATTAGTTTGCAGTCTCCAGTGATTTAAAAAAAAAATCACCGAAATGAGTTGTAAACTTTAGCACTTGATTTATTAATGGTAGGTCTAACGGTTCAAAATGTGTAAAACATATGTGAATCTGTGCTTAAAAAGCACTGGTGAATTGGTGACTTGTAACCAGCTATGTGGGAGAGAATTACTTGTCCATTTTCCATAAATATTTTTAACACTTATTTATTCTCTCAGCATCATATCCTAAATTTAAGGATTTCTCTCAGCTGGTATGTCCCCTCCGAGTGATATTAATTTAAGCGTGTTTATATTAGTAGAAAAGTTAATATAGTACCTGTTTGATTGTAGTAATTTTATCTTAGCTATATAAGGTGCTCAATCTCATTATTTTACAGAGACCGGATGAGTTTAGGGCAATTGATGTTTACAACAGAATTTTGTGGTCTGCCCATGACAAAGTCTTCATCATGATTACCATACAAGATAAAATCTTTTGAGTTAGAAAAACTTTAACGATTAACAAATACTTCTTAGCAAGCAAACATTGGAGAGCAAAATGTAGCACCATTGATGTGTAACTGCCATTGTAAGGTAGGATCAGAAAAATAATACAAGAGAGGATTCTCTCATCTAACAGTGTATTTCAATTATTGACACCATTTGAACATTTTTTGGGAGAAAGAAACACAACACAAATAACTTCTAGGTACAATAACAAATAAGTCTTACAAACCTTATGAAGTGATATAAACATGAACACCACCAAGTCCTAGTATTGAATTTCCTAGAAAATACACACACATGCCGACAAGTTCAGAAGCACATCACAGACGTTTAGAATGGTCACTTAATTTTCTTGCAAAATGCGTGAACAATGTAACTTTAAAACATCCGTAAAAAATAAGTCTGTACAGTTGTCTTTGAAATTATGATTCAATTCAAAAATTTAGTTTTGATTTCAAACCTCCAAAAATTATAACATGGGAATAAAACTTATCCAAAGAGTCTCAAGCTGTCCCAAGTACGCCCTCACTGCCTCACATTAACTGAAAATTAGCAGTTGCACAGACATGAAAACAGCATACTCGCCTGGAATGGAAAGTGACCCAAACTGATTGTATAAATTAAGTTAAAAGAAATTTGAAATGACTAAAATGAAGTCTTCTAGACACCCAATATGAGAATTCATTTGTTAAGAAAACAAGTGAAATGAATTGATAATAATACTCTCAGAAATCACTACTTTAAAGGCAGAATAAGTGATATTTTCTTTGGGCCAGTCTTAGTTTTCAGTCATTGAGACAAAATCATAACACATCCTAGAAGGCAGTTTTTCTCTACATGTACAATAATATTCACAATAATAAAATATTAAGTATCAGAAAGTATAGTTGCTATCACTTTTTGTACTGATATGGGGAGATAACATGGAAATTTACATGAATGATGCATGATCTTTGAATAGCTTTAACTGTGCTAAAGACATACTAAGCATAGCACATCTTCTTATAAAAATGATCTTTTCCACATGAACCACTATTTTACCATTTGGAATGCTCAGAGATAAAGGAAATAACCATCATCACAGATAAAACAGTAGATGTCATGTTTTAAGACACAATAAGACATCAAACACACTTACACTACAAAAAAACAAGACAGGATAAAGAAAGAAGGTTTGACAAGAGCAATCCTGCTTTGCACTGGCCACGACTCTAAGGAAATAAAGGGGGGAAAAAGTAGGAAAAATATCTCAAGTTTGTACCTGTTCCATAGTTGAAGCAATAACTACACTACCAAATTAAATAATGGCAGTTAAAACTTTGTCATCATAGAGTATTGACAACAGCTAAATATGTACAAAATCAATCATACTGAAGAAAAGTCAATTATATAGATTGCTCTAGAAAAGAACAGGGCAATACCTCACTGCAGCTCCAAAGCATCGTCATTGAAATCACATGTACAACCACAACCAGTGTTAATAATTGGTTTTCCTAGGGAAACTTGTACTTCATTGTCATAGGTTGAGTGCACAACACATGACACTACTAAAACATATTTACACACTACTTATCACATAGAGGTGAAGAGAGAAAACAGATTGTACCTTCAAATAGTTTCAGAACAGGAACATATAGAAAAAGATTAAAAAAAAAAAAAAAAAAAGGATTAAGCCTGCAAGAGAACAATCAGGAAAGACTGGAATGCTTAAATGATGTGGTCTCAGGATACTAAGACATAAGAATCTCAAAGAACACATTGACAAACCTCTATCTTACAGATCATATGCTTATTTTCTCTGAAGACAAACCGTCAATGAACAAGGAAAGAACAGCATCGCAAACTTGACAGAGGAAACCTTGGGAACACAATGCAGTTCATTGTGTTCACTGAAAATTAAATGACTAACATGAAAGACTTTTATAAGTACATCTTTGACTACTGATTGAGCAAATTTTATTAATTAATAACCATTGTCCCTTCAATGCTTCTACGATCAATTACAGCCATTACTTTAAAACCTCCTCTACAGTTTTACAGAATTTCCTTGACATAAATTTCAAATTACAATAATTATTCACAAGGAAAAGTCACAGCACTAGTGTGTTTAAATCACACCGATAAAGAAAACAGTTCACAAAAACTCCCTGATACACAAAGTAAGGAACATAACAGATGTTCAACTTAATTTTGAGAAGAGACAAAGTTGCACTATATTTTAGTCAATCAGAGTACAAATATTGTAACTAATTCAACTACCAGCCACTATAATTTGGAAGATTAGAAATCCAGTCATTGCCGCCACTTCGAGCAGCATGTCCATTTGCTAAAACATTTTGATTACCATCACTGTTTCCAGGCTTCTCAGAATTCAAATCCTTTCTTGTACCTTGCCCATAACTTGATGAAAAATAAGGTGACACATTCTCATTGCCCCTCATAGTTTGGCCAGTTGTGTTGCTGTTAGCAGTTCTCATCTCTGACCTAGAAGGTATAGCTTCCACAAAACTATTGTAACTATCAGGTTTCATTGATAAATCATGTGATTGAGATTCATTATGGAACTGCTTCCTGGAATCATCTTTGTCAACATCATCATTATGGGTGGGTGACTCGCATTCATTTTTTACACTCTCAAACGACTCATCAATCATTAAGTTATCAGATGTCATACTGAGGTTTTCACTTCCATCCTCATCATCTTGATAGTTATCATAGTTGTCTTGTTTTGCTGCATTTCCGAAGCCTTGCAATGCATCATCACCTCTTCTTCCACTCTTCCTGAAATTATACCAAAAAATAAATAAATAAAAACCTTCAAATATATTTAACTTACTGAGTGAGAAGATAAGTTCCGAACCTGGGCTCGTACAGTGCATGATGTACGTTGCGCATGTGCCTAAGTAGGTGGTCTCTGCGACTGAGAATCTTACTACATTGTGGACACTGCATTGGAGTATTCTTCCTGCAGAAAAAAAAGAAAGAAAGAAACCTATGAATAATAAATCACGGTACAAGTCAGCATAACGTTTAATTCCCATTAATGACCCTAAATATACTTTTCCCTCACTGCAACACCATCTACAGTGGGAATTTCCATTCAAAACCATACTACTCAAATGTTGAACTTAAAATAGTACATGCAATATGCATATAGGAGCACCAAAGCACTGAATGTAATCAGTTAGACTGTATGAAAATGTAACTAACCATTCGAATCACAGGACAAGAAACTACTTAATTGGTTTTTAAACCACTGCATAGTAGGCCAATGCTACTTTTAAAATACCTCCACCATAAAAGCCTGTCAACTAATGCAAAACTAATGAGACGTGTCTACCACATATTTAAATGATACACGAGTACATACATACAATACAAGCCAGGACCAAAGAGGGGGGGAAAAAGGGGGTAAAAGAACCAGGAAGTATCCAAATCCATCAACATTTAAATAAAAGGTTTCACAGAATAGTCTCCAGAACTCACGTGGTGGAACGAGTTCTTTTCTTTTTCACAACTGGTTTTTCGACTAGTTTCTTAACTGGTGTTGGAACTGCTTGCAGAACTGGAGATTTTTCAGATTTTTTCTCACTGTGGCACAGAATGATGTGTAAACTAATCTACCACCTGGCTCTGTTACTTAATTCCGCACTTAACCTAATTAAGTACTGTTTGCAGTTGCAGTTTCTAATTATCTGAATGTTTGAACTGGCTGACGCATGTTATGTCACAAACTTTGGTATTGATCAAGCAGCAAAGGGAAGAATGAGTGTTACTTAAGCTGTCAAAAAATGAGAGTCAAAAGGAGCAAAAGCAAAGTATTGTAACTTCAAGACCAACACCTAATTGCATAAATTTGGGAAATGCATCTTGTCCTACATAAAACTTTCCTATATCTCAACAGAAATAAGAGCACATTTTCAATGAAAGGAAAACAGGCCCCTTCCATTTTTGGCCTACATCTACACGAAGAAATCACATTTGAATTCCACAAATATTAAGTCAAAATACGTAATAAATGTGCACACTAAATATCGAAACACAAGATATTCTTCTACATATGCTATTACACTTCAAACACTTTCTCACAAATTATACAGTCATACATTCAATCTGATGACATAACCATGCATTTAAGAGATAGAGATAAATACATTTTTTTTTCCGGCGATCAGGCATTTGAAGAGAAAAAGAATATGTACTTACGGGGCATTTTGAGCTGGGAGCTGAACAATGCCATGCATTCTCATCATGTGTCGCTAGAACAGAGTCAAAATACAGGTGGAATTGATACACGTGACAAATTGAAATGCAATATTACAAGGAAGTCAGTTAAACCTACCTTTAAATGATCAGGACGTAAAAATGCTGTGGTACACACATCACAGTTGTAGCGACGAACATTGTTATGAGAGTCTTCATGTCTTCGCAGATGATTTTTGTACTTAAATTTTGCTTTGCAAACTCTACAAATAAATGTGTAGGTTTTCCTTTCCTCAGCACATGCCTGTTATCAAAATGATTGAAATATGATAGAACAATGGCAACCTTTTTTGTATTAGTTTTGCGATTAAACATTCTACTTACATTGAAGTCATGGTCCTTGAAAGAGTCATTAGCACTAAATTGCTTAGAGCATATTGGACAGCGAAGTTCAGGCAATTTCTGTTGTTTTTCTTCTACTAGATGCATCTCCAATTCAACCATCTTCTGTCTTTCCAACTCATGGGTCTTCTGCCTCTCCACTTCAGCAGCTTTTTCTGTTTTTTCAGCTTCTGTTATGGCAGCCCTGCAATAAAATGGAATACTATGGGATTTAGATTTAACTACAGAGACAAGAGAAATGATTCTGATAATACTCTACCTTTCCAATCTCACAGCATCCGGGACACCACACTGAGCTTCATGTCTAAGAAAAGCTGCTTTGTATTTAAAGACACGTTGACAGCCAGTGCAAACCATTTCTTCTTTCGGTGACAGACTCGGTACATTGGGATATTTCCCATTTCGGTTTGGTGATGACAACATAGCAAAGTTAGCAGGCTTTCCGCCCCTCTGAACACCTGACCTACCAGGTGTTCTGGTGACTGTAATGGTTACTGACTCATCTAGGCCTTTGATTGGAGAAGATTGGCCAGTACTGGTTCTGCTATGGATTGAAATTGATACATGAGGATAAAGGTACATGCTAAAAATACAGTGTATAACATAAATTGAAAGACTACTCACTCATTTTCCTCCTCATTTCCTTGATTGAGAACTACTTCCACCAAGTTCATTGCTTCCATCTCGTTAGTTGATGTTTAGTGACTACACAAAAGAATAAGAACTTCACTGTAAAGCGAAGATAAGGAAACGATTAATTCTCACGAATAGGGAAGTTCAAAACAGAGACTGGAGGAGTGCCCAACTGTATGCACTTAGTAGAACTGACCACGGATTAAGTCGCTCTACAGTACTGGTCACAATTTGCACAAAGATACATCAGGTTAGGAATTAAACATTAGTCCTCAAAGCAAATGGTGTTCGTAGGATATATTATGACAACTTGAAGTTTGAGTCAAAAGTTATTGCTTGAAGAGCAGACAGTAACGGCGAGATGAACTAAACTCGTTTTCTGTCCTCTACCAGCCCACTTGATTACCAGTGTTCTGCAACAAGCGGTAAACGAAAATGAAACAAGAACACAAACAGAAAGGAGCAAAGGCCGGCAAACAACAAGAATTACGAGAAGCTAGTGCAGCGTCAACCAGCGTCATGCGTGCAGTGCGCCAACATTTACACCAGGCCCAATATTAATGTCAACTCGTATTACAGCAGATTGGTCACCATCAAGCGCTGGCTGGTCGGACTCGGGTACCCCAACCCCCTGAGAACTATAATTTGAGTAAAGTCCCTTGAGAAGCGGTGTTTACCTCGTGACACTACCTAAATTTCGTCGTCATATTCTACGTACACGAGAAATACTCCAATTAGGCATCCATTAACAAGAAAACTTCAACATGACAGGCGGAGGCGGTCAACACATGATCGGGCTTCTCCGCTTTACTTCACTCTACTCCTCCCCGCCCCCCTCACCTTAACCCAAATCTCTGAAGGATTTCCCTGCGAACAACTGCGACGAGCAGTTATTGACAGACTAAAGCGCGAAGTTATGAATCCACGTGACGTCGCTCTACTGTTCTGCCTGCAGGGTGAGAGTCTTGTTTTTTTCCTGTATGGTCCCGATAATATGGTGTATTTAAAATTTACCGCACTTGGTTCCTGTCGTCATTAGCGATTTTCAAACGCCAATGCGGTAATTTTGCGCTGAAGCTTGTGTGAAGCGCTATCGGACGTGTTGTTTCCCGGACACTGTGAATCATAACCTGTACTTTGTTGCAGTCTTGCAAGATGTCAGTGTCGCTGAAGACTGAGGGTGACGTTGATACTGACTCCCACCAAACGGAAGGCCACATAAACACAAATTCCGTTGCTCTGCAGTGTGGCTCTGATAAATCCTATGAAGATTCCAATATAGTGCTTGTGAAATGCTGGTCTGATGCTGAAGATGAAGTTGGGGCACAAGAAGAAGCTCTTGCAGACAACAAAAAGATAAGGCGAAGGGAGCGAAGAGAGCTGAAGAGGAAGCTGGAGGCTGCTTCTAGAGAAGAAATAAATATCAAGAAGGTAAAGACTGAAGTGTGTAGCACAGAATCTGAAACTGTCAAGGAAGAACCTGATGGGAAATTGGAGGTAGAAATCAATGGGACAAATGTGGTGAAACCTGATTCATCTCAATCTGTTGCTGTTCGAAAGTCAAGTTGCACAAATATCAGGCCAGGGTATTCAGATGATCGATTTTGTGAAACATCATATTATTATGACAGTGGCCTAAGAAAGGTTTATCCATATTACTTTACTTTTACAACATACACGAAAGGCCGTTGGGTGGGTGATACTATACTTGATGTCTTTTCGAGGGAGTTCAGAGCTCACCCTGCTGAAGAATATAAACGCTGCATTGAAGTAGGTACTCTTACAGTAAATTATGAAAAAGTTGCTGTAGATTATCAGTTGAAACATAATGATCTATTGGCAAATATTGTACACCGCCATGAAGTACCTGTTGTCAATAGTCCAATTGAAGTTGTGCATATTGACAAAGATGTTGTAGTTATTAATAAACCAGCTTCTATCCCTGTTCATCCGTGTGGAAGATATAGGCACAATACTATAGTATTTATTCTTGCTAAAGAATACAACTTAAAAAATCTGCGCACTATTCATCGCTTAGACAGGTTGACGAGTGGAATGCTTATGTTTGGAAGAACAGTGAAAAAAGCTCTAGAGCTAGAAGAACAGATACGAATGCGACTAGTTCATAAGGAATACGTCTGTCGAGTGGAAGGAGATTTTCCATTTGATGAGATAGAGTGCACTGAGCCAATTGAAGTTGTTAGTTTCAAGATCGGAGTGTGCAAAGTTTCAGCTAAAGGGAAAGAGTGCTCTACAACATTCAAAAAAGTGGGTTACAATCCAAAGACAAATATAAGTGTTATTAGGTGCATGCCACACACTGGCAGAATGCATCAAATACGTGTCCATTTACAGTACTTAGGTTTCCCAGTTTTACGAGATCCCTTGTACAACCATCCTGTCTTTGGGCCTGAGAAAGGAAAGGGTGGTAGGATAGGAAAGACAGATGAAGAACTGATAAAAGATTTGATTCACATTCATAATGCTGAAAGTTGGCTGGGAGTTGATGGAAAGGAAGATGGAGGTATGATGTCAGTGTCTCTGGTTGAATCCTCAGCTGAAGAAGAGGAACAAGCTCCTGCTATATGTGATGATGCATCAGGGAAACAAGTGGAGGATCTTCCTCAGAAATCTGTTGGTGTACAAACAAATTATGACGAGCCAGACCCTTGTTTCATGAAGGAAAAACTTACAAAGGAACCAACATGCTCAGAGTGTAAGGTGAAATACAGGGATCCCAATGCCAAGGACCTAATTATGTACCTTCATGCTCTGCGCTATGAAGGACCTAGCTGGTCATATGAAACCTCTCTTCCAGTGTGGGCTGATGTTAACTGGATTGAGGATTAGTTACTTTAGTGCTATGTTTAAAAAATGACAGGTGTTGATTTTGTACCTTCATATCTATTTTGAGAAATGTAAGTGCAATTGTTATAGATGTGTTGTTTGTTTTATCAAATTATATTCGCAATAAAGTTCTTCATCTGAAAACTGACTATCTTTATATGCCCTCTTATCAAGTCATAAAACTGCTGTGTGAAAATTAGTAGCTGTGGTGCTTAATTTATCTTTATGGATGTGGGAATGTGTGACCACCATATTTATTAAGGCAGCATACGTGTCATCTATGAACCTTTATAACATTTCAATGTTATACTGATTATCTTTTCCATCGCCAGCTGTGACTCGGTCTCGGGAGGAAATTCTCCGTGCACTCTCTGGTCAGCAACAATATCAGTGAGAGATAAAAAGCCAGTATAACGGTTGAGGGTGCTGACCTGTCAAACCCCTGAATTCTGAGAGCTGAATAAGCATTGGGCGAGGGGGCAGGGAGCAGTACGAGCGCTCGAGCCATTGAGGCCCCCCCCACCCCCCGGCAAGGCAGGCCGTACCCAGCCGCATCAGGAACCTGCCCACCACCACCACCGATACGGTTAATCCGATTGTATATGAAGATGCCATAAATCATCCGACATGAGTGAGGTGAGTTCCAAGTTCGCATAAATTGGAATGGCAGATAAGAAATGATAGCCCGATTTGATGCAAACTTAATCTCCATTCCCTGCACATTAGTGCGAACAATGAATGTTCTATCGCTTCGTGCCTGGCCGCATGCAAATTCATCCTGGTTTGCTTGACGGAATTTGATGCGATTCAACGTCATACTTGATCTTTGACGGCCGCAGCCACCATTCGAATTACTGCGCGGGTTGGTGGAGAGGAAAACGTGGCAACGGATACAAGCAGGCCAGGCTTTGCCACAAAACACCCAACCAAACCACTGCATATTCCTTGATGACTAAACTACAACTACAACTTCTAAAAATGAGAAAGAATAAAAATTTATAGTAAGAGTGGCTTTGTGAGGAATTTGAATGAGTGCTTCCAAGCTTAAATTATTTCCGAGCGACCGTAAATTTCGAGTGCAGGTTGGCATTACCTGAAGAAATTTGTGTTCTTCAAGATGGCTGCTTCAGGTTGGTACCAAGCTGCATATCACGTGAAATGCATTTTCCTATTTTTAGAGTTTCCCTGTCAACCTTGCGGCTCTGAAAAGACACAACATGCTCAGCCTAAATTCCCCAATGTTTTGAATATAGCAACAACCATCTGGGTCTCCCATTTATAGACATTATCAGGTTCTCCGTTGGCTCGGTAGCCACCTCGTGGTTAGGCCGAAAACTCAAGCTGGTTGACTAGGTGGCCGAGTTTCCGACATTACGCCGCCGGTTTAGTTTCAACTTAGTCAAAATGAGTATGTACTTTGTTTTGAAGAGATTGAGTGTGAGTGTCAGGTCCCTTGTGATGATAAATTTGGATTAATAAGCTTGAAATGGAATGGTGAACCGCACTATTTGTAGTTTCTTCTCTTTTCCTCTCTTGCCGATTGCGGCGGCGTTTTAAATTTTGGTATGCCTCAATTAGCTCATGAAATTAGTTTCTGTTGTTCACCATCCTTGATCGGCGTCTCTAGGCAGTCATAATTCCCATTTCCTATTAGTTTTGAACCTTCCCGAGTAATAGGTGTATTGTATCATTTGTGTTGAATGAATTCCTGCACCATGGACTTTTTGTTGAATTTCTCTATCTGGATGTTGCTGTTTGTTCCTGCAGGCAAGAAAAACAAGAAAAACAAATGGAAAGCGGTGGACGTTACCACGGTCCTGGCGGAAACCCGACCAGTGGCTACATCCTGGGCGGATGAGGCGGAAATTGATGAAAGAGGTTGGTTGCACTTTTGGATTGCATTTATCCGGCTTCCACATTTTAGAACTTAATTTAACTAATGGCGTCACATTTCAGACATTCAGATTGCGGCTGCCCGTAAATCGACCCTCCCCACTGCTCCAAGGTCTGCCCGAGGTACTGATGATGAGCGCGTGCCGAATGCTCCACCCTATGTGGCTTACATCACAAACATACCATTTGAATTGATTGAAGATGATATTGTGGAATTCTTTGGAGAACTTCAGGTATGATATCAACTTGGGTGCATTGTTGTTGTTTTTTGACACTTGAGCGCTGTGTGAATATAGTGTTGTGCACTGAACTTCTGAGTTGGGCGATGTGTTGATTCACATAGCTATAGGTATTAGTGCTATATTATCAGGTTGCTCAGACACCACTTTGCAGATTGATTGCAATATTTGGTCGAAAGTGAACCTACAACGATCCAAGAAGTATTTTGAGAGATGCATGCTACTTCCCTCTAGTGTCACTCCTCTCTAGTAGGGTTCAGTACATGTGCTAGATAACATAGTCGCTCAGACACCGCCCTACTAGTAATTTGTAGGCTGGTCGAAAGTTGACACACAGTTACCAGCAGCTTCAAATTTCCCTTACCCGAACTGTGATGTATGTGAGCACATCTGATTTAATTACACATTAGCATAATACTTTTTGGTAGACCCTGCACATTTCTCCTCCTTAGAGCCATATTTTGCCTATGTGGAGTTCAGTAACTTGTGCTATAAAATTTGGTCTTATGGACACTTTCTAACATATTAATTGTTGGATGGTAGTAAGTGAGACATACAACCATTACAGACTGCATGCATGCTATACCTCATTAAAGGTAACCTGAGGCATAGTTTTTATTTACTGTCTGATTCTTTACTTTAATTTTCAGATTGAAAATATTCGACTTCCAAGGAATGATGCAACTGGAAAACTAAAAGGATATGGTTATGTTGAATTCACTGAGAGGCAGGGCCTCATCGAGGCTCTGGGAATTGGTGACAAGGTATATCTCTGCTGAATTCTCATTCATGATGTACAATGATATTTCATTCCCATACTGAATATTCATTCAAACCTTCGCAGAGCATGAAAGGCCGCAGAATAAGAATTGAAGTGTCTGAAAACAGTGACAGAGATCGGGGAGGCTTTGGAAGGTCTGATCGCATGGGTCGTGACCGCATGGGAATGGGCATGGACAGGGAGTATGACCCCGAGCGGACTGCTGGAGACTGGCGGTCCGGCCCACGTTCGGAGCCTGCCGGAGAAGACCGTGAGTATCCATGCGGACTGAAGCGTGATCCATCAAATGCTGTCAGCTCGGCTCTGCTCTTGAGTTTTACACATCTGCGTTTTTGCAGGCATGCGTCCAGGGGGCCGTAGCGGCTATGGAAGTGGTGGCTTTGGCGATCGTGAAGGTGACCGTGGTGGTGACCGCGGTGGCTTTGGTGCCCCGCGAGAGTCGGACAACCGTGAAGGCGGCTGGCGCGAAGGGATGGGGTCTGGCAACTCTGGCGGCGGCGGCAGCTCCTTCGGCGACAGGGACCGTGACCGCGACTCGTACCGGAGCCGAGGCTTCGGCGATAGGGACCGGGATGGAGGCGGCTTCGGCGACAGGGACCGCGGCAGTCGTTATGGAGGTGACCGGGACGGTGGGTTCGGCGACCGCCCCCGTGAGGGCTACGGCGATCGTCCGCGGTACGGAGACCGCGACGGGGACCGCTACGGTGACCGTCCGAGGTTTGGTGACAGGGACAGGGAAGAGGGAGAGAGGTTTGCCCGCCGAGATGATGCTCCTCCTTCCGAACAATCAGGAGGTTTGTGTTTGTCGTTTTTGTTTTTTTTTTTGTTTGTTTTAGTTTTAGTTTTGTGAAATTTGGTTCCTGGTTTGATATTTAATTTTCTTGTACCTCTTCACTTTTTCAGAACCTAGGGCCCGTCCTAAACTTAACCTGGCACCTCGGACACGTCCCATTGAAAATCCACTCCCTCCTCCTGAAGAATTGAAAAAGGAGGAGAAACCTGTGGAGGAGAAGCCTGCACCTGCACCGTCTGTCCCACGAGCATCGATCTTTGGGTCAGCTAAGCCTGTTGATACTACTGCTCGTGAAAGAGAGATTGAGGAGAGGCTTGCTCGTGAGAAGGACCGTGCACCTCGACGTGAGGAACAGGACAAGAACACTGAGAACTCCAGGTAAAACATGTTTTATTTGGACAGTTGCAAGAATACACATGAAAGAATGGTTATCTTATTTGCATTACTTTTTTTAGGGTTTTAGTTGCTATGTTTGCGTGGTGATGTCCAATGTCGTGTATTGTTTGTGACCTAATGGTTATTCAAATATCTAAGAGGTTTCTTTTGTATTGCAGACCCAAAGAGAGCAATGAAGAAGGTGATGAGTCCAAAAAGATTGAACCAGCCCCACCACCAAAAGAGAATGCCTGGTCTCGCCGTCCCCGTATAGATGTCAGTGTTCATGAATTGTCTTGTGAGCCCTGCTTGTGGGACCAGTATTTATTTTTTTTATTCTGTTTAGACCGACAATGGTGATAGCACTGGGGATGAGCGCCGAGCTACGTCACCGGGTTGTAATGAAGGAAACAGCGCGGAACGCGGTAGGCCAGGCTCCAGGCAAGATGAGAACTCAGGCCGAAGCAGAAGTTCTGCGGACAGCAAAGAACGGTGAGTAGTGTTTGTTGTGATTGCGAAAAGAGGTTGAGGCTTGTTTCTTACATTTGCCTTTGTCATTGTGGTACAGTGAAGGAGATAACCGTTATAACAGGAGCGGTTCGAGGGATCAGAAAGATAACAGAGAAACTCGAAGCCAAGGTATGTCAATTTCTTTCTGTTCTGCAGTTGTTTGTCGTTACGTTGCCTTACAAAGTTTTACCTATTATTTTTTTTAAATTTCAGATGATGTCAGCAACAGTGACAGGTATGAGCGCAAGGGAGGGCGTGGTTCTGGACGAGGTGGTTCTCAGGGTTCCACGAGGGGATTGGGCCAAGGAAGGGTTGAAAGGGGTGGTGGAGGTGGAAATAAGGGAAAACAGCCCCCAGATAGGTGAGCGCAGATCAGTAGTACTGATCTGCATGGTTTTGCCCAACTAACACTGCAGGAACATCTCGCTTGTGCAATATGTTGGTAGTTGGCTCTAAATGGGAGTATTTTCTCATTTGTAGAAGAGTTTTTAACATCTGCTCTATAATCAGCTCGATCCTTGTTAATCTGGTTGAGTGGTCTGACATTGCTCATAGACAGTTTCCATATCGGAGGATGGCTGCTTTCTTCTGTAACAAATATTGTTGATATATGAACTAATTCCTGTTTGAGTGTTAAGTTCTTATGTTTTTTCTGCATTGTATAACACCAATTCTTAATGTCTTGTTTTTGTGTTTGGTATTTGCTTTATACAATTTGGGTGGGAAAGGTTTAACTAGTTAGGATCTTAATGCTTTTAATTTCTTAGAATGATATGTGATCAGCTCCTTTACAGCTGTCTAATGTTTACCTTGATGCATTTTATCTTCGTTTCCTTCTTAATCCCAGATTTTTCTTTTCTTTTTGAAATTTGTTACAGACCGCCTCGCAAAGATCATTCCAATGAAGATCAACCTCACTTACCCAAGTACACGGAAAAGGCTATTCCTGTAAGTACTTGACCCTTCAGTGGTGGTGTTAAAATATTTTTGTACTGTTTATTTACTTCAATCTTTTTGATTTTTTGCAGAATTTTGCAGATTCAAATAAATTTGCTTACCTGAATGATGAAGATCGTGAAGGTGCTTCTGATTGATAGAGGATGAAATCATTTCCATGGAACGGAATATTGTGTTTTTTTTTAATAGTAAATCCATTCTGAATTTTGTCTCTGAAGATTTGAAATATAGTACATGGGGCACCTGCTTCCTTGTTTTCCAATCATGGCTTGACCAATTAATCTGTTTCTGTGGCACATTAATTTCTCTTTTGAAATAGATTAAGAAGTTGGGCTATAGGGAGGAGTAAATCTACCTTTTCTGTCCTTTTTTTTTTCACCGTTATCTGGGTGGGGTTGGGTGGATTCATGGATTTTAAAAATTAATACTTCAGGGAACCATACTTCCACTCAGTGTCTCGTGATATTGACTTGAATTACTGTGTAAAAAGAATTGTGATACAAGCTTTGATCAATTTTTACAGTGTGGTATTGCTTGTTGTTTAAATAAATTTACCTCTGAATTGTTAAGTTGCTGGGTTATGCTGTACCTACAGCATGCACCTTTCCCTGAAGTCACTCTTTTAATAAAATGTGGCACAGTGCAGGTACACTGTGTCCTAATTCAAGGATGGTTTTATATTGTCTGATTATATAATTATTCAGGATCAGTGCATATGCTATTTCCAGGCCTAGTTTGAAGTTCAATTTCCATCCCTTGCTTGGCCTTGCCCTATTTGATCCATTCTTATTTTCCAATTAAATCTATTCACTTTACAGTTTATTGCCTGACATTGACATTATTGTGGTAGAAGCAAGTTTGTTGATATTATGAAAGGTGGTGTGAATTTCATTTGGTTGAAGGAAGTGCGGAGGCTATATTGTCACCTTTTATCTACTGAGACTGTCACACAATGCTGGCTGACTGATGACTTGGTTCTGTGCCGAGTGATTTGGCCACCCTCCTGTAATGGAGTCTTAAGCCAAGACTGTGCCAGTAAACCACTGTAGTGTAATGGAAACTCTAGTTTTTAAACTGTGACATGTGTAAATACCATATCTGTTGCTCACTTTTTGTCCTCCCATATAAGCTTAGTGGTGATTAAGTTCTGGGTTCGTGTTGCTTGATGATGCCTGGTAATTTGATCTGACCCTCTTGTTAGTATTGATTTGTCAACATATTCTACCTCATTTCTGGTCAGAACAGGCAATATGCTTCCATGCAAGTGTGACTTTGTTCACAACTTCACCAACCAATTTTTATATGTACAATTTGTAATTGCCCGTGAAGTGCTTTATTTGTAAAATTCCTGACTTTCTATCATAAGAAATCCTGGGGATTTTCAAATTTTGTCACGCAACTATGTATTATTGTGGTTATAAATAAATCAGTCTGTTTAACTTTATTTTAAAGGACATTTGTTGTAAAGTGGAAACATTATCCCCATCACAACATACTGTATTTACATATATTTATATACAAGTTCATAATCTATAAAACTGGCAACAGTTCAATTGAAACAAATACCTTCTCCACGGTGTTTATCACAAATTTCAGTTCAGATTTATTTACTTACTTAATTCATCATATTTTTTGCACCATTCCTCAAAGGAATAACCATCTACAGAAAGCTTCAATGCTGATACTGTTTCTTGTATTGGTCTCTCAAGCCTGGAACAAATTGTAAAGATCATCTGACTTCTTGCCTTTTGCTTAAAGTCCAAAGAGCCATTATGATATACACACCAAAAGTGCAAATTCATTTTAGTTTTCGATAGAAGCAGATTGATACTGCCAAGAGATGAGTTGACTCCTTCAATATTTTCACTCAAGGTAGCTTCTTGTTTTGGGATTCGCTTCCGCATGGTATCAAGATTTACTGGTGCAAGAGAAGAGGACAACATTATATTCTGGTGTCGTCAAAGACTTCAAAGTATACTTACCGATTCTGGATTACTTACTAGAGGCTTGAAGGCCATTCAAACATGGGCGCTCAGTTAAGAATTTGTAAAGATTGAGAGCTCTCACATGACTTGCAGCATGTAACTGATTTAAAATTATTTTGGGTGCGCTGGTAAATGGTGTGCCTCGAACAATCTGCAAAAAGTTCTTTTGAGGGACACTGGAGGAATGAGAGGTCATCTTCGGAGCTTGAACTAGCAAATTGCACAATGGTTCCCTCCTCCTGGTAAAACAAAGATGCTAAGATCAGATATCTTCAAGCCACAAACAAATTGAACATAAATTCTGGAAGCAGATTTACCCATTGCGAATAATGAATGGTACAGTTTCCATATGTACTTTAATAAATAATTTTGCTTCCTTTGAAACAGATTCTCTGATTGCCAAAACAAGTTCTGACATATTTGACTGACCCCCAAATTTATCAGTTATGGAATCACAAGTCGTCTCAAAGGACAAGTTGGAGTCAGCGGTGACATTGCCAATCATTGTGGATGAAAGTGGCAGCTTCCTGCAGCATGACATCAAAACAGGTTTAGGTGAGGACATGTCAAAAAGGAACAAAGAATAAAAAATGTAAAATTGATACCTCTGATTAGGACTACATGAGTCACCATCTGAGTAAAACATATCCCTGGTTTTTGACTTCTGCAAAAACAAAGGAACTTGGCTATTGAAATTTCTACGCTGTTCAAGTGCCTTAGCATGTGCAGATTTGAGTCTCTCAGAAATGTTTCTCAATTGGCCAAGGTTTCCCTCTAACTGGCTTTTGTCAAGGTTCTGTAAATCAATGAACACAACAGATATGGAAGATACACTACATTTCACAAGCAGGCTTCATTAGCCAATACTGCATCAATTACCTACCACTTGAAGATCAAGTTTAGCTAGTTCTTCACTTGCTACCTTCAAGTCTGAGGTAGCTGCTGCAAGACAGGGTGAAGATTCTTTCCAATTAGCAAGTTCAGCTTTGATAGCCTGTAGTTTGCCTGACAACTCTGCTTTCTTTGACTGAGCCTCAACCCAATCTTTGGTGATGTCTGGTGTAATCATCATAGTCTTATTTAGACTGCTTGTGTTCAATTTTAAACCCTGTGCAAACAGAAAATTTTCTTTCATTCTTGGAGCACATGCCATCACATACAATTAAAAAAGGTCTTAGAACATACCTCTAGAGTTTCAATCAGTTTATCTTGTAATCTTTTCAACTCTAATGCTTTGATACGACCCTTTGTATCCATATTTATGTATTCAAGGACAGAATACAAGTGTTTAGCAGGCAAAATAGACATAGCTTTGGCAACAAATGATGCTTGGCTTTCAGGTGTCCTAACAAACAAATGAAAATCACAATGGTTTATGTTTCATAGTTGATAACGATTAAGTTTTGAACTATGGCAAATATACCTGATTGTTTTATCTTCATCTCCACACAAACTTGTCATTTCTTCCATAAGTTCACCCAAAAGTTGTGAATTAATGGCATCCCATAATTGTTGGGCACCCCAGCCATTTATGTTTGCTTTAAACTGTTTCCAAAACCACTGGAGATGTTCTGCCTGGTCCTCAGCATTTTCTATCACATCCCCACTAGCTTTTGTATGAAATTCTCGTATTACTTTGAGACAATTGTACAAAATAGCCTAAAAGGAGCAGTCAAAATGGTTAATACAGTTTCTAGAAGAGGACTGCTACTGTAAAACAAACAAACAAAAAAAAAATTCTGATGGTAACAAAGAGAAGAGTCACAAGACAAATCTTACTTCCGCAGTGTCTGTAGGTTTGGCTGTAAATGGTTTGGCATTTGGGGGGGGTGGGCAGATTTCATTTGTGGTGAATGCAATATCATTATAGTAGTTAAGAGTCAATCGGCATTCCTCACTTTTGATTTTAAACAACAAAGTTTTTTTCTTAAATTCATCTACTTGACTTTGCAGTTCAGCAACTTTGTGGCCTGAAGAATAAATTCAGAGTGCAAAACAATTGTTCACTTTTTAAAACCATTTGAAATAGACCCTGGACATACCTGATTTTCTGAGAGACTTTTCCTTAGCTCTAATAGACATTTCTGTATCATGAAGGGATTTTAAAAGACCATCTTTTTCCTTTTCTTTGGCTGCAAGTTTTGAGGAAAGTACAATTTGTCTACTCAAATGACCAGGCACCTATCAAGATATATATCATATGGATGAGGAAAGAAATGAGAAAATAAGACATATTGAAATGAGGACGGTTGAAATAAAAACAAAAAAACATTCTGAAAAGACTCACAGGATTTTTGTCAAGAGGTAATCCCGATCTCAAGCGCTGTAGAAGAAGATTTTTCTGGATGTGCAGAACTTCCTCTTTAGGCCTGGTTTGTTTGATTATGTCTTGCCACAACTTGTTTGTTTTACCCTTACATATTCTGGAAAATTGAATTGTGTTAACATCAACATTAGAACACCAAAAAATACAACGGGGAAAAAGCGTTAAAATCACCTTACTTTTGAAACATTTCCACACTGGGAAATTCTTCAGTGCTAGCAAACTGTAAGCCCGGAACGAATCCCATCTTTTTGGCCCATTGCTGCAAATCTTCTGCAACTCTACGAGATTCTCGATCCATTGTTACTGCAAGATATTGGTTCCTAAGGGATTGAAAGTTCAAAAATTAACACAAGTGGCTTTTGTATGACAACTACCTGCCAGTGTGACGGCGTGTTCTCTCTGTCTATCGCTGACACTGGTCAAGGAAGATGTGTGATACTATGAGAGAGCTTACTTGCAACGCAATTAGGAAACAACGGGTCCCGACAGTTAAATTCCTTTCAAAATCCCAAACCGGCACACGACATTGCAAAATACGAATGTCGTTCCGCGGTCGTCTGTCAACTGTTATGTTTTCGACGAGCAGGTTGTCAAAAACCCCGTGCTTAAAAAACAAACGGTCTATATTTACCTTTTGACTCTTAGATTGACGTGAACCTAGTAAAAATAGCAAGGGCACCTATGTTTGCAATTTTTATTTTTACGAAATTTATTAGCTTTTATTCCGGGAAGGTCATTATTCATCTGCGCTCCCGCCAGACGCCAGGCAGCGCCACCGGGCAGGGCATGTCCACAAACCATGTGGCATTTTTAGAACCTTTTCTTGTGCTTGGGGTAAACTGTCATTGGCACCTTGGCACGGGCCGGAGTCTTTCCCGACTCCAAGCCTCGTGGGTTCGATTCCCACGGGTAATTCCTGACGCACTCCCCCTAAATCGGAATCAACTCATTCAATCACCCCGTCACGTGAATTGTGAACGGTCCCTATGCTGATCAGAACGCGCAATTTCTCATAGTAGCTGCGGCAAACCCTGACTTTGTGGACGTGAGCATTCCCCCGGCCAACAGATCCTGTTTTTGAAACGGAGTCGGGCTAGGGCTGGGGCTGATCCGTGACGTCAGTGGTCAGTGTGTCTTCTGTGCTCGTCGGGTGCGGTGATGTTAGTGCGTCTGCTTACCCGTTGATCCGATGCTGTTGACGTGATTCAGCCATGTTTGAGTTGTATTTTTTGGCGTAAATTATACATTGTGTCTGTGGATAGTTGTTGTTGAGTGCTTTGTGTTGCCTCCGTGCTGTGGATTACGTCCTTGACTGGATTTGCGCCTCCTCATGATGAGCTGGGGCACCGAGCTTTGGGTGAGTAACTGCCTTAACCTTAATGTTCACCAAAACAACAAAATAATAATATGGACATGATTTAAGCACTTCCCCAGCTATCTTTTTCTATTTTTATTTCGTTGTGGACGTTCTTCTTGAGACAGGTTTTACTCGATTACTGAATTTTGTTATGTTTCTGTGAGTGGGTACTCCAGCTTATTGTAAAATTGATGGTTTTTACTTTGTTTTGCTAGTTTCTTGAGACAGCACATTCTATCTAGCTTTGGCATATTGGGCTAGATATATGGTCAGATAAATGCATGTCACTTTTAGTTCAGTGTTAAAATGTGTTAAAGAAAGCACCAGACATTTTGTTTGACAGTTAAATTTGTGACCAACATCATAGACTCCTCGTATTAATGTGCAAAATTTTGATATGTGTAATTTAATACAGTATGGTGAATGTATTTTCCATCTCTGCTTTAATAAGTGATTCTTTTTTAAATGTCGCTTGTGACTGTTTGCAGAATAATTCTAACATCCCCATATTGCTGACAGTATTTTGTTGTCATATAGGTGGTATGTAGTACACCAATCCTCTAAATCTAAATTGAAGAATTTATATGATGCTTTCCACATGACACCTCCGGTAGAGTGGGATTAGTTTTGTATTGTGGTAGCAAGATGGATGGCACTGCAAACATCTGCTTCTGCAATAACCGCTTGGATGTTTTGTGGAATTTTAGCTGAGTGGCGTAGTGGCGCACTGGAAATTGATTCAGTGCGCATTGCTGCACTACCACCCTTCACCTGGGACGCTGCTTTAAAAGCCCCTCCAATAAACATATTTTTGCCAATTTCTGGAGTGGCATCACCCCGGAGCATGTGTGCACACTCCCTTCCCTGTCTACATTTCCTCTGTTTCTGCTGATAGCAGATCACCACCACCACTACCACCAGCAGGCATGTGGTTTTTGCCACGGCCTCCACAGGTCACTCGTCAGTGGTCCCCTCCCCGCCCCCCGCCCCCTTTCCCTGCCCGGCTCTCTGCCCGGCTCTGCCCGGCTCCCTGGTGGCTCCCGCTCCGCGCACCGCTCCGCTCCCGGCAGTGGCTACGGCCCTGCGGCTGCGGGCCGCGGCCCCAGCCCAGCCCGAAGTAGAATGGCAGGGGCGGGAAGGGGAGGGCTGGGGGAGGGAAAGGGGAGGGCTGCCGGGGCCGCCGGGGCTGCCGCTGGTGGCAGGTGCCGGGGCAGGGCAAGCCGGGCGGGGGAACCGGGCGGAGGGGAGAGGAGAGGAGGGCTCGGAGTCACGCCGTGCTGTGCTGCGACCGACTTACGGATCCGCAGAGGCAGCCCAGGCCGGCCCAGGCCGGTGTGGTGTAGGCCATCCTTGACTTGGCTGGCTCTGCCTCTGCCTCTCAGTGGCACCGGCACCACAGCCGATCCAGTGGACCTTCCCTCACCCGTGATGCTAAGCAGATGGTGCCTCTCGCTCGCATAATCAGACCACGATCCCCCCTCCTCCCCGCAAGGTCAAAAGCATTCCTTGAGGTGCCCCGCCAGAGACAGAGCGCCGTCAAGTGCCGCAAGGGCGTGAACCCATTTTGGCTAGCATGGCGCCTGCCGGGTAGGCAATACCGACGTGTGCGTGCACGCGTGTCGTGCGGGCCGGCCTACCCTGGCACTGGCAGGCGCTAACCCGGACACACTCGCTGGACGACGCCGGTGGCTATCACGACCACGAAGCCCGCGGGAAACAACCAGGGTCCGGGTTCGAATACCGGCCCCGCCGGGAGGGTCGTGTGATTTTGTTGATACCCGGCTGCACTTTGCCCCACTTTCCTGGCGGCTCCCTGCCGGTGGTGGTGCTGGGATGTCACCGGGCCTCTGATCAGATCTGATCCTCTCTCCCAGTCAGTAGCAGAGTCCGTGCGGCGGCGGCGGGGCCGGCGGGGGCTCCAGGCGTGGCTCCTGGACGGGACAGACGGTCTGGTCTGGCCGGCGCTACGTCCTCCAGCCACGGCGGCAGCGGCGGGCCTCTGCCTCCTGCCTGGTCAGCGACCCTGAGAGACGCCCGCTTTGGTCGCTGGCTGCGCCGCGCCTCGCCACGCCACGCCCCTCCGCGGTGGTGCCCGTGCCGTCACGCCCAGGGGCCTCTGGGCTGGGCTGGGCCCCTCTGCTGGGAGCAGCAGCCGTCCAGGGGACCCGCCCTTCGCCGTGAGGACGAGCATGAGCACGATGGGGAGGTGCAGGACGAGGCCGACGACGGGGAGGTGCAGGACGAAGTCGAGGACGCGGAGGTGCAGGACGAGGCCGACGACGGGGAGGTGCAGGACGAAGTCGACGAGGGGAGGTGCAGGACGAGGTCGACGACGAGGGCAAGGCCGAGGGTGGGGAGGGCCGCGGCTGCCCCCTTGTCCGTGGCGGCAAAGTGTAACCCGGTCGCGTTCGCCGACGCTGCCGCCTGTTGTAATGACCCGAAGCAAAATCGATGGTCTCACAAGTGCTTTGCCCGCGGCGTGTAGCAGCACAGCAAGCACGGCTCCGCCTCGCAGCCGCGAAGGACGTGTCCCGCAAAGACTGAAAGGCTTCCCCGCTTCCTTTTCACTTTCCGGTGGGGGGGATCACCCTTCACCCCGAGGCCCGCGACAACGATACGACTAGCCGTCCCAAGTAGGGCAGACCTGTGCCGCCGCGGTGCCGCGCCGGCCGCCTCTGCATTCCGCCGGCCGCAGGCGCCGCGGGTTCGAATCCCCGCAACCGGCGTGGCGCTTTTTACTGCCCGCCGTTTGCGGAGGCCGAACGAGCCGCGCAGGAGCCGCCGCTGGCGCCGCCCTAGGGCCGCCATTTGTTTATCGTCGCGTGAAGGAGAGCTCGTCGTGGGAACTCGTCGTCGCGGGTTCGAACACTCTGGCGGGGTTATTGTCGTTTTCTAGATACATACCATTGTGAAGCGTGGGAAAATTTTCACAAAATGACAAATAAATTTTTCTAAGCGAGTGTGTGTGTGTGTGTGTGTGTGTGTTTCTATTCAGGATTGATTTTCCTGCACAAATTCGACAGGCTAAAGTTATCGTTTTCAATCACACTCCTTACAGTGCCGGTCCGGCGTGGGCAGCGCTGGGCTGGGCCAGGCGGGCCGGGCCGGCGGCGTCCTGCTGACCGGGCACACCACGGGCACACCCCAACCCCACCACAGCTGGGGCTGCAGCAGGGCGTGTTTGTGTTGGTATGAACCCTGTGGCGTCGCCCTGGGCTATGGCCCTGGGCTGGGGCCCGGGCCGCTTATGCCGCTTATGCCGCTCTCTCTCTCTCTCTCTCTCTCTCTCTCTCTCTCTCTCTCTCTCTCTCTCTCTCTCTCTCTCTCTCTCTCTCTCTCTCTCTCTCTCTCTCTCTCTCTCTCTCTCTCTCTCTCTCTCTCTCTCTCTCTCTCTCTCTCCTCTCTCCTCTCTCCTCTCTCTCTCTCTCCTCTCTCTCTCTCTCTCCTCTCTCTCTCTCTCTCTCTCTCTCTCTCTCTCTCTCTCTCTCTCTCTCTCTCTCTCTCTCTCTCTCTCTCTCTCTCTCTCTCTCTCTCTCTCTCTCTCTCTCTCTCTCTCTCTCTCTCTCTGCCCTATAAGTCGCTGTGTGTTGTTGTGTGTTCTACTCGCGTGGGGCGCCTGTTTGGATTTCAAGTACAAGGCCTCGCCTGTCTCCATACGCGTCGTATGCGCTCTCCGCAGAGTGTACGGGGGGAGCTGTGGTATGGCGCGTAGAGTAGTGCTGCGTGGTGTGCCGTCAGAGCCGTCAGCGCCACCTGGACGGAGACACGGAAAACCATAACCGAGAGTCCCTGCAGCATCGCCCTAAAGCTGCGGGCGATGTGGACGACTTTTCCGCGTAAAGGAGATACGGGCTTCCTTCCCGTACACCGGAGACGACGCCTGCTGGGCGCGGACCCTGGCCATGGGCCGCGGGCCGCCATGGGCGCGGACCGTGCCGAATGCCGTGACACGGCGGCCACGCGTGGGGCGTTTGTCGGGGGGGCTGCGGGGGCCCCGGGCGGGGCCGTCGTCCGCCGGCCGGCCGGTTGTTCGGGGCGTGGCGGCGCAAAAATGACCGTCCCGTCCCGTCGTCTCGCCCCGAAAAATCTGCACAACAATTGCGAAGCAAGGGCAGTACACAGCAAGTACGGCACAGCACGCCTTTTAAAACCGCATTAGTCTGGAGGGAGGGACCGACCGGGCCCGGGACCCGGAGGGGCCAGTACGCCGCGGAGGTACCCGGTACCCGGCACCCCCGGCACTTCGGTACCCGCCTCCGCTCCTCCGGACCCGCCTCCATACACTCTGTCACGGAGTAAAACATATACGAAATGCAGAGACTTTCGATAGAACCTCGACTGAAATATGACGGCGAGAGTGAAAAGCGCTCTGGATACTGTTTGTTTCGCGACACGGTTCGCGATAAGGCTTGCGGGGGTAAGTGCAAGCAGGATTACACGATACAGCACAGAAGCCGCGCAGCCGCGGCCCCGTCCGCAGCCGGCTGGGGCCCCCGCAGAGGCCGCACGGGGCCGTGGGGCTTCGTGTACTGCCAATAGTGCATATCTGCCTTATGACCTGAACGCGGCAGCTGCTATGGACTTGCTGGCAGACCAGCCCGGTCGGTTTAGCTGACAGGTGTCCGGGAGTATAACACCCGGCCGGACATATCAAACGCAGCTGCAAATAAGCAACACACCGCCAAGCTTTTATTCGTCATATATACGGAGGAAGCAGAAGAGAGGGGGGGGGGGCGGAAACACATGTGTGTGTGTGTGTGTGTGTGTGTGTGTGTGTCCGGACGGAAATACTCCCCTCCTTCTCCCTCTCGAAAGAAACCACTGATTCAGCCGAAGAAAGAGACAGAGAGCGAGAGAAAGGGAGGGAGAGAGAGAGGAGAGTATGAAAGCATTAACCGCGCGCAAGTTGCCGCGGCGTGCGCGAAACTGCCCCCGTCGTCGTGGCGGCATGCAATGCACTTAGGCCTGCAGCTGCCAATGAGCCAAGGCTGAGAGAGAGAGTGGGACGGAGTGAGAGGAGGAAGGGGGATGGATGCCATGAGCACAGCCATGGCAAAGCTCTTGATGATAATGGGGCATTGGTGCACTGCAGCACCCGAGGCGTGAGAACCAAGGCAACCCGCCCAGCCTCCCTCCTCAGGTCCGGTCCTTAGGGGAGGGGGGGAAGAGAGAGAGAGAGAGAGAGAGAGAGAGAGAGAGAGAGAGAGAGAGAGAGAGAGAGAGAGAGAGAGAGAGAGAGACAGAGAGATCGAACTGCGTTACGAAAAGGGTCCGCAATAACCTGATGAAGAACATATACCCGGCCGAGAACAGCATCGTCTGCTACAAAGTGTGCACGGGGGGGGGGGGGGGGGGGGGACAGACCCTCATGAAACATGCAACACGCCGTCATTTTAAATCCGAAAATAATTGGAAATTCTCTACACCGAGACACGAGACGTGTTGGGAATGTGCGAACACGTACGTATCGTGACGCAGTGGTGTTTCGGAGCTTGTGGACGCGCCCCAGTGGCAGTTGTGTGCCCGTGACAGGCCTGCGGGGTGTGGTGTCCCTGTGGGGGTGGACAGGACCAGGTCGGGCCGCCTGCTGATGGCTATCCAGAGTCAATATTTGTCCGGAAGATATCCTCCCCTGTCGTGGCCATAGCGAGGACCTTCCAATATCCGCCCATACCACCCAAACAGGACGCTTGCACTGGGGGAAAAAAATGTACACCAAAAGTCCTGACCGAGTTATCAGAGGGAAAGGTAATGAAAAATAATGTGGTCATAGAAAAATGTGAAAATCTGTACAGTTTGAAAAATAATTAGAAAAATGTCGGTGCAGCAGATAGTTTCAAATTATTTTCACATGTAGAAGCGGCCATGGAAGTTTTGACAGGTTTTGGAACAGTCGCCAACACCGTCTTCACCAAAGTTTTCAGTAAGGTAGCCCCACAGAGAGAGGAGCATGGTGAACAAGCGCTGCCGCATCGGTGTCCGTCTCCTGATCTCTCTCTCTCTCTCTCTCTCTCTCTCTCTCTCTCTCTCTCTCTCTCTCTCTCTCTCTCTCTCTCTCTCTCTCTCTCTCTCTCTCTCTCTCTCTCTCTCTCTCTCTCTCTCTCTGTCTCTCTGTCTCTCTCTCTCTCTCTCTCTCTCTCTCTCTCTCTCTCTCTCTCTCTCTCTCTCTCTCTCTCTCTCTCTCTCTCTCTCTCTCTCTCTCTCTCTCTCTCTCTCTCTCTCTCTCTCTCTCTCTCTCTCTCTCGCGCCGCTGGACGCGCGCGTCGTCCAGGTGCGACGAGGACAGAGGGCACTACACTACATGTATGTGTGCGCCGCCGCACCACGCTCGCGCTTATGAGCCGCCTTCCCTTCCCCCGGATGTTTAGGCAAAGTTACGACCCGTGATGGAGGCTGGATGGAAGAGGGGCCCTGCCGGAGGGAGGGAGAGGGAGAGAGAGAGAGAGAGAGAGAGAGAGAGAGAGAGAGAGAGAGAGAGAGAGAGAGAGAGAGAGAGAGAGAGAAAAAGAAAGACTAGAGTTTGTAGGTCAGGTGGGACGGGCCCCGCCGGCCGGTCCCCCCGCTGGAGCCCCCCCTCCCCTCCTTCCCCCCCCCCCCCCCCCCCCGCTCCCCGCGCGCCTCCAGGCGGCCTAGGCGCACCGAACGAGTACCGAGCTCGCGCTAGGCCCGCGAGCCCAAGGGAGTGCCCAGCCGAGTGGGGCCCCGGCCGTATACCGTCCCGTTGGCCGGCTCTGTGTGACCCGCCATGCCGTGCCATGGGCAGCCATGGGCAGCCATGGGATGGGCGATGGATTGCAGTCGAAGTGCGCGAGCGAGCGGCGGTGTGTGTGTGTGTGTGTGTGTGTGTGTGTGTGTGTGTGTGTGTGTGTGTGTGTGTGCAGCATGGCATAGTAAAAAGAGGGGGGGGGGGCGGAACCGGAGCGGGAGAGAAGGGGGCTTTGGCAGTAAATTATCTACCGCGGTAAACAGGGTCAGTCAGGTAGTACTGCGCGCGCGCGCTTTTCAAACACCAGTCCGGTTCACACTACTAGCGCGCGCGGAGCCGGCAGTATTTGAACCCGCGGCTCTGCTGTGGGCGTGGTCCCCACGGTCCTCTGCCGCCCCCATGTCTGCCTTGGCCCCCCCGCGAACCCTCATGTGACCCCAGACCGCCTGTATGCGCGCTGGGGACCCCGCCGTCCCTTCAATTGTCTCCGAACTGTCCCGTGATCGGGCACACAGTGATATGTCGGCCCGGTCCCGCCACGCAGAGCCTGCCTCCTGGGCTCCCAAGACATTTTAAAACATCGGCGACGAGAATCAGGGAAAACCGCTTCCCTGCTGTGTGCTCTCCAAGACTCGATAGTGGACTGTCTGCGGATGCATTGAAAGAAAAAGATGATTTTTAAAAATCTGACTCCAGCTTCGGCCGACTTGGGTTCAAGGACCGGTGGTTGTAACGCTTTTTCTACTCTTTTCTACTACCTTAGCTCGTCCCCCTGTCGGGCACCGGGGCTACCGGTCGGGACGGCAGCGGACACGGACAGGTGCATCGCGCGGCGGGGCGCCAAAAATAAGGCCCCCCTGCGGACTGGCACGCGCCGGCCACGCGCCTGGGCTCTCGGGGCCGCCGCACCAATGGCGTGCCGTGTGCCGGGCGCGCGCCAATTTCAAACTTCGTCGCGTATTTCGCTTCGTGGAGCGGAGTAACGCGCGATGAGAAAATGTGAAGAATTCTAGCACCAGCAGCAGCAGCGGCTGCAGCAGCAGTGGCAGCAGCAGTGGCGGCAGCAGCAGCAGCGGCAGCAGCAGCGGCGGCAGCAGCAGCGGCGCCGGCAGCGGTGACTAGAGCAGTCTGACACTCTGCGGAGCAGGTAGTTGGTAGCACAGGTACTTTCACTGAGCGTTCTTAAAGGGGAGAGGAGGGGGGGGGGGGAGTAGCGAGTGAAGGGCGGGGCGGCTCTCCCACGCGAACGCCCTCTGCATCAGTGCACACCGCCCAGTACCCGCTCGGTACCCGACTGGTACCCGACTGGTACCCCGCCGGCACGTTGACACTCGTGCGACTTGCCGCGCGGTGGTGCAGCGACTTGCGTGGTTGTGCGCCGAGCCGTGCCCGGGTTCGAATACCGCCGCGGCGCGCCGCTGCTAGCTGCTGCGCTCGGGTACCGACTCAGCTATGCGCCCCGCTTTCTTTTCTGACACCCCTTCGATGAGTGCGGCTGGCCGGGCCGGGCGCGTTGGTAGGCACTCGCTGGTATTCGAACCCGCGCCGCGACGCTCGTCGGTAGCTGTATCCGAATGGAAGCGATACTTTGGAGCGGGTAAAGTGATCTCGCCGTGTGCCGCGCATGGGCGCGAAGAATAATAATCAGTGTGTGCGAAGGTTCGATCCCGGGTGTATGCAAACCAGTCAGCGCCGGCGATATGAATTTCAAAATGCGTTTGCTGGTGTTGGGTGACGGGGCGACCGCGCCACGTGTATGCGCAATGACTTTGTGGCTTTTCGATCTCATTGCCCTCCGGCGAAATGATCGCCTCTTTTTCCCACTTGGCCTGCATTACGCTCTCAACTCGTCATTCATTCATTCGTCCGTTCATTCATCCTCTGAGAACCCGGCCCGCGCTAATGGCGCGGTGCATGCGTCTTCGTCAGTGTCAGCCCGCACGGGAGCACGGACACCATCTCCCCTAATTAATCGCACACGCGTGAGATGCGTAAAGTTATTTCAAATTTCGACGCTCGACGAGAATATTTTTCTTTTCTGTCCGCGGGTCGTGGCACCTGCTGTACACCTGTTGGCGGTCTCATTCCCAAAGCCACACGTACAACGCGGCGTCGCGTCACTTCGCACCGAGGTGAGGTGAGGTTCGAGGCGTGCTGCGCCGTGCTGCGCCGTGCTGCGCCGTGCTGCGCCGTGCTGCGCCGTGCTGCGCCGTGCTGCGCCGTGCTGCGCCGTGCTGCGCCGTGCTGCGCCGTGCTGCGCCGTGCTGCGCCGTGCTGCGCCGGGCTTCGCTGCTGACTCGTGGCGGACTGTGTACCTGGAGGCCCCCGGCGGGGTAGGCAGTCCCGCACGACGCCGGTGCTCGCCGCTGGCTGCGGCTGCCTACCCTCCACGGCGCCCGGCCCCGCCCCGGCCGACACAGGCACAACCTGCCCGCTGTAAAGGCGCGTTTTACGGCGTCGCAGGACCGGGCCACAATCTGCAACACTCTCCGGGTTGATGTGTCACACACACACACACACACACAACTCTCTCTCACTCGCACTCACTGGCAGAGGTGGCTCTGTCACACACTCGCGCTCTCTCGCACTCGCCGGCGCACCCTACGCTGCTTGCACCGCTCGCTCGCTCGGCCCCGGACCTGGCCCGGCTCGTCCAGCCGGGTTGGGCCGGGACTGGTCGCGACCGTCTGGGCAGGTACCGTTCCACGGGTGCGCCCGGCCACGCCATAGATTGCCGTGCCCCCTCCCCCCCCCCTCCCGGACACGCCCCTTCCCGTGGCCAATCACCGAGACAAGGGGGACCGTTCTGATGACTGGAGGGACACCGTCATCATCACGTGACGTCTCTCTCACTCTCACTTCGGGCTGGGCGGGGACAGAGTCGACGGGATTTGAACCCGCGACAACGATGAATCCCGACTCGGGTTCGAAAACCGACTGTTTCATTATTTCGCTGTCTCGAGTCACACTCGGGATTGGCTCGGCACTGCCGCGGGACTCGCGCCGATGCCACAACGATTTTTCATCCGGGGGAGCCTGGAGGCTGACGTGCGATATGGAGTCGTGGGACGTGTGCGGTGGGCTCACCTCAGCTGACCTCAGCTCAGCCGACCTCAGCCGACCTCAGCCGACCTCAGCCGACCTCAGCCGACCTCAGCCGACCTCAGCCGACCTCAGCCGACCTCAGCCGACCTCAGCCGGCCCCCGCTACCCACAGGCGCCGCCGTCCCCGTGCTGACAACGTCCGTAGAACAAGGCCACTGTGTGCGCGTCCCTAAAGATACTGACCCACTGATATTGTGTTGTGTCTCCTCTCACACAGAGGGAAAAGTGCTGCGGGCAGATGGAAAGTCAAGTCGCTCTCCGGGATGTAAAGGAGGGCACTGTAGCAGCGCGGGGTTGGGTTCGTCTGGTCCGGGCCGGGAGGGAGGCCGACGGCGGCCCTGTAGACCGGCCCGGGCGCCAGGCGGAAGGGAGCCGCCGCCGCCAGCGCGGAGCCGCCGGATGTCCCCGTTGATATTGTGGCCGAGATCAAAGCAGCAGCCAGCGGAGGGAAAGAGAGAGAGAGAGAGAGAGAGAGAGAGAGAGAGAGAGAGAGAGAGAGAGAGAGAGAGAGAGAGAGAGAGAGAGAGAGAGAGAGAGAGGGGGGGGGGGGGGTCTCCCGGGGCCGCCGCGGCTGTAGCAGCGGCAGCCATGTGCGAGGCGGGGTCTTATCTCGACCAAAATACGAGCTCTTTTGGAGGGTGGGGTGGGGAGGGGAGGGCCTGGTCTGCGGAGCGTCAGCCAGCGGTCAGCGACGCGGCCTCACTACTGCCACCACAACTACCACCACAACTACGACCGCTGCTGCAGCTACCACCGCTGCTGCAGCTACCACCGCTGCTGCAGCTACCACCGCTGCTGCAGCTACCACCGCTGCAGCTACCACCACCACCGCTGCAGCTACCACCACCACCGCTGCATAGCGCCTCGCTCGGACCCCTCGGCCTTCTCTCGCGTTTCGCAGCCGAATTAGCCGGCCGTGCGGTTGCAGTGCATACCATCAGAATACGGCTAGAGGCGTGTGCTAGACGCGGCGGTGCTGAGGGTCCTCTGCCCCTGCAGGCCTGTGACCGCACGAGAGAGGGAGAGAGACGGATAGTGACTGAATCTAAAGTGAAACTGCGCTGCTATATTCTGCGGCGCGGTCAGCAGCGGCTCGCTACGCTATGCGAGCGATAGCGGGAATGAAAAATTTTCGAGGCGCGTGAAACGCCGTGGCGCGCGTTACGTACGTGGCCTGTGGACGGCGGGGTCGTCTTCTCCCGCGTGCGTTCTCACGCAGCCCGGCTGCCGGCCCGTCCCGGCCCGGCCACCGATCGGCCGCCGTGTCCAGTCGCCCCGCCCCGCACCGCCCTGCCTCTCCGGGTAACTTGATCATGCGCTACTTACGGGCCATTCATGCCCTGACGTCCGCCGGAGCGTGGCGTATCTCTTTCCACCCATCGCCCCCGCCGAGGCCCCCGCCGAGGCCCCCGCCGAGGCCCGGAGTAGCACGGAGATTCGCACGCGAGTCACAGCGGCAGGCCCCTGTTCCGGCCGGTCGCTGTGCCTTCCGATTGTTCTCTGCCGCGTGCCGAGCCGAGAGCCGATGCGCCGCCCCCGAACCTCCCCTCTGCCCTGCCGGCTCCGCCTCGTTGGAGGTCTCATCGGAGGGAAACTGAAAAGCGGTCCGCTTCTCTCAAACGCCCCGCGCCCGCCGCGGCACCATTTAAATACACAGGGTGTGATTGCTGATTAAGTGTGTGTGTTGTGCGTTTTTCGGGAAGCACTCCCCCCCCCCTCTCTCTCTATCTCTATATCTATATCTCCATCTCTCTATCTCACTTTCTCACTATCATCTCTCTCGCTCTCTCTCTCTCTCTCTCTCTCTCTCTCTCTCTCTCTCTCTCTCTCTCTCTCTCTCTCTCTCCCTCCCTCCCTCCCTCCTCTCTCTCCCCCTCTCCCTCCTGTCCCTCTCTCCCCCTCCCCAATGTCCCTCTCTCCCCGTCCCTCTCCCTCTCTCGCGTGTGGGAAGCACAGGTGTAAGAGAACACCACCCACTGTGCTGCTTTCCCGCGGGTGACACTCACGTGACAGTCACGTGACAGTCACGTGACACTGGAGCGCTGCGCACGTAGTATGGCGTCACACCCACGCGGCGTCCACGGCGACGACGGCGGAGATTTTCGGCTTCTCGTTTCATTTCGCTACGACGACACGTACGAGACGGACGGGAAGCCTGCCCTGCTCGGAACCCAGGCTGGACACCCACGACAGCCCCCGACGGGCTTCGGTCTCTCTATGGAAAACTTATACTGCAGAGAGGTTATTCTTTATTTTTAAAATAATGACACGGTAGGAAGGAAAAGTTTGTCGCAATTTTTTTCCCCCGGCTGGGACTGTGGGCATCTTTCATCTCGTTACATCTGTTACTCCTCCTCTCGTCTCGTTGAAATGTCAGTCATGCAGCCCCGGCGGGGGCGCCTGCGGGATTGAGGGGGGGGGGGGGGGGGGGGCAAGAGGCGTATAGTACTGGGATGCCGGTCGTATCGTCATGTCGAATTATTGGCGGCGTTGTGCAAGAGGTCGTGCCGATCATCTCCGCACGGCACGGCCTCCCTCTGGAGCCTCCAGGACTCTCGCCAGGACTCTCCAGGAGATGGATGGTGGCCGGCCGCACCGTCTTCTGTGTGCTTGATGTGACGTACCGGGCCCGGCGTATAATATTTATTCCGTGCGGCCCCTTGTCCCCTCCGGTCCCCTCCGGTCCCCTCCGGTCCCCTCGGCCGGTGTCTCCCTCCGCGGCTAACGGACATGTGGCCGGGGGCACAGCGGGCTCACCGGACACGGCTCACCACCGCAACCGCGGTCCGGCACCGCGGGGTCAGCGGGCACAGGCCGAGCTGGGCTCTCACTGCCCAGCGGGAAGACTATGGAAAATAAAAATGAAGAAGTTAGTGCATGGACAATCTGAGGCGCCGAGTTGAACTCGGCCCTGGGCCACAGGGGGTTTCAAAAATGCGGGGTGTCACTTGAGCTTTGGTGAACAGGTGGTAAGGTCACGTGTGACCCCGGTTTTTAAAAGGGGCTCCTGTCAAATCTGAGGAGCCCTGGTCAGTGCTGATGAGTGCTGCCGGTGCAGCCGGGCCTAGAGCCGGGCGGGGCCGCCAGCAGCGGTTCGAAATGCAATTTGTGAAATAGGATGAGGGCGGGTTTTAGAGGGCGGTGGGGGAGGGGCGGGGCCGAGGCGGGGCGGTGCTGAGCCGGGACCTCTGTACACATTGAAGAGGATTTCGCGTTGCTCGCTGTCGTTTCTCGGCGCGGAAGAGAGCTTCCCCTCAGAGCCCGGCCGGGCCGGCTCCTTTCGGAGTCAAGGCCCGCGGTCGATTTAGCAGGCCGACGAAGGAGGGAGGGGGGTCGGGGGTGAAGGAAAATGAGCGACGAGTCGGGTCGCTTTATCGTCTTTCTCAACTTTGTCACAGTTTTGAAACTGATCGTGGGGTGGCTGTTTAAGAGAAGGCCGTGGAGGGCCTGTCGTGTCCCTGACAACGCCGACCCTTCCGAAGGAATCTCAATACACACTCAAAAATATCAGGAAAAATGTGAGAAAAAAACAATCAGAAGAATGACGAAAACTCAGTAAAAATGAGAGAGTTAGAAAACCGTGAAAAGAAATCAGGGCTGAAATTTTGGTTTTGAATATCATGTTACCCCACGCTTGCATTGCTTGTGTTGTCTTGTATAGTACGAGTGAGAGAACCTTGGCGGAGGTCCTTGCCATCCCGGCCGGCCTCCGCGACGAATAGTGGTGCCGTTGCCGTGCCGGCCTCTGGCAGATTGCCTATTACCCTGTGCTCGCGTGTGCGTGCGAGCCGGTGCAGTCAGGGGTGTCTAGCGTGCAGTGCGCGGGGGTGGGAGGGAGGGAGACGGAGTGATGCGCGCGTGCGGGGGCGGGATGGAGAGAGAAAGAGAAGCCGGAGGAATAAGAAAGCAATACGAACAGCGTAGCCAGCCGAATCGGAACGGCCGTCACCCCAGCAGTGGTGACTCACCCACCCCACGACTGTTCCGGCCGCCACCCTCGCGGCTCCAGACGCCACGCCACCCCTAGCGCCACCTTGTGTGTCCGCCGTCGCTGCAGCAGGGATGCGGTCTCACATACGTCTCAGCCCCTGCAATGGTGCGCGAGTCTCAAGCCGCGGTTAGGTGTACGTGTGCGTGCTTCGTATTTCTCATCCTGGTCCGGTGTGTGCCGTTATATTTCTCATCCTGTGTGGAGAAGGCTTGAAAGGGCTGAGGCAGCGGTGTCGGCGGCCAGGTCCGCGCGTCGCCTGCAGTTGGCCTGCAGTTGGCCTGCAGTTGGCCTGCAGTTGGCCTGCAGTTGGCCTGCAGTTGGCCTGCAGTTGGCCTGCAGTTGGCCTGCAGTTGGCCTGCAGTTGGCCTGCAGTTGGCCTGCAGTTGGCCTGCAGTTGGCCTGCAGTTGGCCTGCAGTTGGCCTGCAGTTGGCTGCAGTTGGCCTGCTTGCAGTTGGACCCCCCTGCACCCTGCAGTGGCCTGCAGGGCCTGCAGGGCGGTGCGTTGGCCCCCACCTCGTGTGGGGTAGGGCGGTGCGTTGGGGTGCGTGCAGCACGAGCGCACGGGGGAGGCCGACCCGACCCTCCCCCTCGTCTTATTGGGGGAGGTTTGTAATGCCCTGCGGACACAGGCGGGGCCAGGCCTGGGCCGGGCGCGATGCACTGCACAACCGTTCCATATGCCCAAGAAAATTCCTAGACGAAAAAAAATGCCATACGGAAAACAAGCGCAAAAAAAAAAAAATTAGAGTCGCAGTAGCTTTATGGTGAACAGCAAAAAACAACGTCTTTCTAAATGGGAAAAGGTGAACTTTCAAAATTCGGGTCTGCTAACAGCAATAAGGACACGCGGGTGACTTTGTACGCTACGGCTGTATTCGGACAGTGTCTTGTGTGTGTGTGTGTGTGTGTGCGCGCGGCGGCGGCAGCAGTAGCTGGAAATGTGTCAGTTTTTGCGGCCTCATCCCCGTGGCCCGTGGGCTGATGCTGGTCCCCTCCCTCCGGGGCTCCCCTGGCGGTCGGCATTTCCTCTTCACCTCGTCGCTCTCTAGCTTCTTCTTTTTCCCCGCTTCTTCTGCTTCATCTCCTCCTCCAGCGGTGTTCGCTGCGCCGCGGAGTATATTCACAAGTCTGGAAATATTTTACCTCCGACCGGCGATTTTCTAATAAAAAGCAAAAAAATTTCTCGCAAGTTTTTGTCGCTGTGTTCTCCGTCGCCTAGTTTTCCAGAGCCGTCGGCTCTTCTATGGTAATAATAACCCTTCCCGTTTGGGCCCGGCTTGTGCCGCGGCGGGGCGGGGCGGGGCCGACCGGGGGGCGTCGGCAGCACGTAAACAGGCTGATAAGTGACACCTGCCGCGGGGTGTCGCGGTGGTACCAACTGGAACGAGCCGTTTATGTTGTTGTTGTTGATGTTGTTGTTGTAGTAGCTGCTGGCAGCTCTGCCTGCTGTGCGGTTTGCCGGAGTGCCGTTCCTTTGTATTACTGTCTCTCTCTGCCTGGATGACTGACTCTTGACCTGCTGCAGCGCGCTTCGTCACGTTCGATCCCCCCCCCCCCCCACCTTTTCCTTTTCTCCCCCGCGAGGATCTTCCAGACTTTGCAAGAGGGACTTCCTCCTCCGAAACTTCCCTCGCGATTTTTTTTTCAAATTTGGTGGGAAATCTTTGATAATTTACAAAACCTGAGAACGGGCGCACTTTTGGTGCGTGCTGTACGCCTGACCTGTGCCATCTCGGGCTCAGGTTCGCACGGTCGATCTTGATCGTCCCACTGCTTGCCTCTCCTCGTCCTGACCCGTCGTTACGTAAGGTGCGGGCGAGCCGTGGGGGGGGGGGCCTCCGTGCCCCCCAGCAGAGAGCATCGCTGTGTCGTAGGTCAGCAGAAGAGCCCGCAGGACGTGTGTTGTCGTGTGCCTTGTTGTATCGTGTGCGGCCATTTCGTCACGAAGGCGGAGCGGGATACTAGCAGGCAGCAGCGGTCGTGTAAAATGTGGAAAAGACGGCAGGCCCGGCAGGCCCGCGGTCGTCTCGCGCAGAGATCTTTAGACGCTCGGCTGGGGCGTTTCTTCACATTTTGCTGCGCAGACAAGACTGTCAAAAAGACTTCGAAATTTTTCGTTTAAATGTTTCAAATTTGACACTGAATTTTTTCATTACAATTTTTTGAATTTGCATTGAAATTTTGAATCGAATTTTTTGTCTATTTTGCATCAAAAATTCTTCTATTTTTCGTGGAGTTTTTTTGGGACTCAATTTGGGTCTAGCTGCACCTCTGAGGTGGTATCAGTGGCAGGTGATGGGTATCAGAAGGGAGCGGCAGAAGTGGTTGGTATATCGCCTTCCATGATCTGAGTCGGTCAGTGTGATGTGGAGTGGTCCTCGGAGGCGGAAATATCTTGATGCGCCCCTCCTCTGCTTCGGTGTGGAGACGTGGTGAGATTCCGAAAGGCGGACAGTTTTGTGCCGAAATAATGACAAACCCAAGGCGCACGTGCCGGGCCCTGCTGCTGCGGCTGCTGCGGTTTTGGTCTGGAGGTGGTGTTTTTATCCGAATCACACAAAGTCTGATCCAGGCCAGAAAACTCTGGTAGACTCTGCCCAGCTGACGCACAGGTGTATGCTGCTCCTTGCTGTACGCCTACCTACGGCCGGTGCAGCCTGCAGCCCACGGGCAGCCACAGCTAGGGCACCCCGTCCAGCTAGGGCACGTGACCCACTTGTTCGATGTCTCGATCGCACAAGATTGCCGGCGCCGCTTTCATTTGTTATTTCAAGTTGGCAGCGCAGCGAGTGCGCCGCGAGTGCTGTTCGCTCTGCTCGCGCGCACGCGCGTGATTTGAATGTTTCGTCGTCGTGATCGATCGACATATCGCCCATTACAGCTCGCGGAATGCGAATGTGAATGTGAGGCCGCATGTAGCCAATTGGTGGTGGCAGGGCGGGCGCGGGCTTTTTGAATGGGGTAGGACGCGCCGCGCGGAAAAGAAATGCGGTTTCCAGTCCGGTTTGTTGTTTAGTCTGGGGACTCGCCGGCATACCGCTGTGCGACGTGTGAACTGCAATGTGTGTGTGTGTGTGTGTGTGTGTGTGTGTGTGTGTGTGTGTGTGTGTGTGTGTGTGTGTGTGTGTGTGGATGCTACTAGAAACAATTGGGGCTGCCCGCTTACTCTCGCGCTAGAAGTGCACTATTTATCTCATGGCTCGCTGCATCCGTCTAGTTATTATTATTATTTTGTGCGCATGTGCCGTTCGCGGCGCGCAGGCCTTTCTTTTTCTACCTCTTTCTCACCTTGCTGTCGCTCTGCTGCTCCTCTCTCTCTCTCTCTCTCCTCTCTCTCTCTCTCTCTCTCCTCTCTCTCTCTCTCTCTCTCTCTCTCTCTCTCTCTCTCTCTCTCTCTCTCCTCTCTCTCTCTCCTCCCTCCCTCTCTCTCTCTCTCTCTCCCTCTCTCTCCCTCTCTCTCCCTCCCTCCCATTCTCCTATGTCTTGCCCCTGTGTGTCTGTCTCTTTCTCCCTGAGTAGGGGAATGGAAGTAATTTTCAGGCTCCCGAGTGTCGGTCCTTTAATGAGGCGCGGGTACACGGGGCGGCGAGTCCTGAGGAGTTGCGGTGATGTTGTGGCCCTCTAGCCAAAGGTCTCTCTGTCGGTCCCGGGCCGCTGCGCTGCGGAGGGTCTCAGTGGGGTAGGGCAGGGGGCCCCCGGGGCCCCCGGGCCGCTGGGGCGGCCAGGTACTAATACCTCCTCCCGCCCGTCTCCTCCTCCGATACACGATAAGAAGGGAATTACAGAAAACCAAAAGGGGGAAAAACCACCGAATATTCAAATTCAAAATTTACATTTAAAAAAAAAAATCAGACTTGTACTAAAAATTCACAAAAAAAAAGTTGGTCTACTGTGCCGCATCACGTGGCTGCGTGTCGAAGGTAGTCAGTCTAATAATACGCGCTTACTTGTTGTATAATTTTTCCGTTTGATTTTTTATCACTTGGCGCGCTCGTCACGTGGGCTCGCGGAATTCTCTCGGTCGAGAGGCACGCGGCGCCGGCTTTATGCACTGTCAGGCTGTAAACTCTTGTACGCGAGGTGTACACTCGCTCAGTGTTTCCCGTAACGACTTTACCAACTCCATTAGAGTTCGGTTCGGCTTACTTTGCGGGCGTCTTGTTATTCGTGCGCGATTTTTAAATTTTTTTGTTTTTTTTTGTTTGACGGGATAATTTTGTTAGCGGACGGGGAGGCGGTCAAGTCAAATACCATAAAGTGAAACAACAGCGTGAGCGGAGCGTGTGGGCAGGAGGGGGCAAGGAACGTTAGAGAGAGAGAGAGAGAGAGAGAGAGAGAGAGAGAGAGGGGGGGGGGAGGTGTGTGTGTATGTGTGTGTGGGTTCGTGCTGGGAATGTCAACACACGACGGCGACATTGTGGGCGACGCGGCGTTAAAGTATCGACCAGAAGGGAGAGTGCCAAAAGCGATGCGTATCGGGCGGTGCGCACGGAAAAAAATGGGTTAGCTCTGGTAGCTGAGAATTTTCTACGGTAGCTAACGTCTCAGCTAATTCTGACATAGCAAATGTTAAGCTTCAGGGGCAAATAATGTTTCTGCTACAGCTAAGCCTTAGCTGCGACTGCTCAGCGTTAGCTGGTGCAGTTGATCCCTGGTTTCCCTGTTCGAGATCACGCGTTGGCTGATACAGCTGAGCCTTAGCTGGCATAGCTAAACCTTAGCTGCTTCAGCAAATATATCGTCTAGAAGAGCTAAAATTGCAGCTATGGCAAAATTAGCAGAAGTATTAGCTACCACAACTAAATCATTTTTTTCAGTGCGGCGGCGGCGGTGCTGTGGCGGTGCTGTGGCGGTGCTGTGGTGGTCTCAACGGCGGCAGAAGAAGTGTTCAAAAGTCCCCCTGCTGCCTCCTGACTGTGCCGGCCGGCGAGTGCCATGGGCGGGGCGGGGCCCGCGGTGCGGTGCGGCATGGGCTGGCGGCTAGCAACACCCCCTCGCTACCGGCTAGACCGGCCGGGCTCCGGGCCCCGGCATGGCTCCGGCTGCCTCCGGCCCTCCGGCACGGCTCCGGTCGGCCTCCGCGCAGCAGCCTGCTGGCGCTGCTGGCCGTGTTGTCGGGTGCCACGTGGGCGTTGCTACGGCAACGCTGCACCGGCGCGGCCCGGCCCGGCCCGCTAGGCCCTGCCCAGCCCAGCCCCGGCAGCGGCAGCCACGGCCACCCACCGCCCAGCCACCCCCACGCACCGACACGCGCCGCCACGCGCCGGTAGCCTGGCGCCACCACCCCCCGCAGGGCCCGCAGGGGACCGCAGGGCAGGGCGGGGCGTGATAGCGACTTGAGATGCGGCGGCAGACGGCGTGTCGCCCACGCGCTCCCCTCCCCCAGCCTCCTCTTCTGGATGGCCAAAAATCAAGAAAAGAAAATTGCAGTACGGAAGAAAAGAAAATTGTTCCGGTGCGCTGTCGTAATCATGTGACTGAATGTTTGCGTTGTTTTCTGTTGCAGGTGAGTGTCGGGGTCTGACGGAGGTTCGGTGAGAGGCCCGGGCTTCAAGCTCTGGGGCTGAGGGTGCGTTCCGGTGCGTTCAGTGAGGGTGGGCTGTGAGCTCTGGGGCTCAGGGTTTGTTCATTGAGGGGAGGCTGTGAGCTCTGGGGCTGAGGGTGCGTTCAGTGAGAGCGGGCTGTGTGCCCTGGGGCTGAGGGTGCGTTCAGTTAGAACGAGCTGTGAGCTCTGGGGCTCAGGGCGCGTTTAGTTAGGTCCGCGTCGAACTGAACTGGATATCTGTACAAGAGATGAAAAATTTCACTAAAATTTTCAGTCGAATTTTATATTTTTCGAAAAATCTTTACCCTGCACCCCTCTCGGCCAAAACTAAGGTCTTCTCTCGAATGGCGGGTTAGCGCTCGGATGGGGGTCCTGTAGCGAGGCTAGTCCCATGCGGCTAGGCCCATGCAGCTAGGCCCATGGCTAGGCCAGCACAATGGGCATTGTGGCACGGCGGTGTGCAGTATGGCGGGCGATGCACCGCGGAGGCGCTCTCATGGCACATTCCGATGGCCATGACGCTGATAATGATCGGATATTGCTGCAGCTCTGCCGAGCTCTGCTCTGCACACGGAGTCGGGCCGTGTGGCTGGCTGCTGGCCGCGCGGACGCTGCCGAGAAATAATGATGATACAGCTTGCGGAAGACCAGCTATAATCGGTTGACCCGCGATACTAATTTGGCATTGTGCCGAAAACTGAAGATTTTTGCGTATCGCAAAAAAATAATAGTTAACTTTATATTCATATTAGAATGTAATTTGTTTTGAATGTACGGCTCTGAGAGCTGGAAATCCGTGGAGTCAGATCAGTAAAAATTGCCGTGTTGTCATATCCGACGGCCTACCTCCCTGTCAGTGGATTCTCTTCGCACGTTTCTACCTCTTTTTCTCTTTTTGAAGGGTGCGAGTATGACGACCCGTCTCCGGCCCGCCATGCCGGCCTCTCTCTTTATTATAATTCGTGCACGAGAGATTAGGAGAGCCGCGGCTAGGTGATTGACACGGGAGAGGTTTGGATTTTCGTGTTTTGAGTTGTTTTTTGTTTTTTTGTTTTTTTTTCGGGGAAAAGAGGGGTGGGGGGGGAGCGGGAGAGTAAGATCTCAGCGAGTGTGATGTGTCCGTCTGTGTGTGATATTCCTTGTCGAGGCTAACTGGCCTCTATTTTATTTTCATTCTTATTTTTTGGAGTCACAGTTTGAAGTGAGTTAGGGAGGTAAAGTTATTTGAGGGCACGGTTCAGGTAAGGCAAAGGTGGGTTAAGTAGGTTAGCCGGCTTTAATGTTTCTACAGGTAGGCTGGGGAGCCGAAGCGTTTGGAATACAGCACTCACGCATCGGGGCCAAACGCTTCCGTTCCAGCGTGCCGTACTGATCGGCGTGACTCTGTGTGTGCGAGTGAGACGAATAGATGCGTAAGGTCCCGTACCAGAAGGGTCCAACTCGAGTGCGCAAGGCACACAGTGTAGTGAGAGAGAGAGAGAGAGAGAGAGAGAGAGAGAGAGAGAGAGAGAGAGAGAGAGAGAGAGAGAGAGAGAGAGAGAGAGAGAGAGAATGATGGCTGGCATTCTCTTCATAAAAAGAAATGCACGCGTGTCCGGCCGAGTGGTTTGGCTTAGAGAGAGAGAGAGAGAGAGAGAGAGAGAGAGAGAGAGAGAGAGAGAGAGAGAGAGAGAGAGAGAGAGAGAGAGAGAGCAGAGAGCAGAGAATTCCTGGCGTCCTGTCCGTCCGCACAACGGTGCCTGATGTGCAATTTAGCATGGCTGTGGCCGGCTGCGGCCGCCCTTGTGTGTGTGTGTGTGTGTGTGTGTGTGTGTGTGTATTACGTCACTAGAGGGGAAGGAAATGCGTGTGGGGCCGATGTGAAAATGCAGGCAGGGAAGGAAAAAGGAATTAGAGAGGAAGGGAAAGTGACATAAGGCTGGAGAGAATGCACCGCCCGAGTAACCCGGTGTGCTGTTGGGTCTCGGTGATTCACCTGTTCCGTCCCATGATTCACTGGGGCAGGCCGGGCCGAGATCCGTATGGTGAGCATCCGTGATGCACGAAAAAAAAAACACCTTCGGTTGTTAGGGGACGTTCACAAACTACGTGGCCGATTTTGGGCCACTTCTTGACCTTCCTCCCCCTACCGTGACCTGGCTAACCTAACCATGCATTAAGGATAGGATCGTGACCATAGGCTGCCCCCCCCAAAAAAAAAAAATTGGGCACGTAGTTTATGAACGTCCCCTCTAATGGCAGTCTGCAAAGTAGCTATTTAATCATTTTTTTCCTCATTTAAAAATCGAACTACTAAGCTTTGCAGCCCTGCTAAGGGACCGTACCCATATTACGTGACCGATTTTGGGACACTTTTTGACCCCCCCCCCTCCTCGTGACGTGGATAACCTAACCTTTCCATGTATTTAAGATAGGGCGTAGTATTTGGCTTTGACCCCCCCCCCAAAAAAAAAAAATAGGTCACGTAATATGGGTACGACCCCGAATTGTTTTTAATTTTACGGTACAAATTCCACGCGAATTCCCCATACACCGTAGGCTGCAGGAGCAAGGCGATCGGCTGCGACAAAAGGAATGAGCAGGGGAAGGGAAACCGAAGGAGTCGCGCGGTGGCGGCACACGCTGCCGAAATGTTGGCCGCGGCCCACGCCGCCCACGGCGGGGCGGCGGGGTTTTATTTGAATACAATGATGCTTCTCTTCAGCCGGCCCCCGGTTCGGGAGCGGGCGGCGCTGCGGCATGTAGGCGATCAGCTGCTGTCGTTTCCACGACCGCCAAAATTGAGTTCTCACGAGCTCTGGAAAACTGGAGTCAAACACGCCAAACACGTCTTCGCATTTTATAGTTTTTTGCGAATCCTTTATTTGCGATTCTAGGCTAGCCAGGTTTGGGTCGTCATGTTCACATTTTTTTTTTGCCAATACATAAGATTGTGTTCATTCCGTGCTGCAGACGCGACATAGCTCCTTGCTCATCCGCCCACACGCCGGTTTGTGTGTGTGTGTGTGTGTGTGTGTGTGTGTGTGTGTGTCTGAGGAGATCACTCGTTTTAGTCCCGTTCGGTATCTAAGTTTAGCGACTCTCGGCCATGGAATGTCCGGTCTGGTCTGCCTGCCGGCCGGCCGGCGCTTGCGGCCAAGGTTTCGGTCGAGCCGAGCCGGCGGGGTGTAAACCTTGGGAGAGAAGCGGGACAGGCCACGCCGCATGTTGTGGTGGTCCCGATGCAGCCACGCAGCGCCCACGGGTCCCCTCCGCGATCACAAAGCAAAGGAAAGGGGGAGAGAGAGAGAGAGAGAGAGAGAGAGAGAGAGAGAGAGAGAGAGAGAGAGAGAGAGAGAGAGAGAGAGAGAGAGAGAGAGAGAGAGAGAGAGAGAGAGAGAGAGAGAGAGAGAGAGAGAGAGAGAGAGAGAGAGAGAGAGAGAGAGAGAGCGAGAGAGCGAGAGCGAGAGAGATTGACCTTGTGGTGACCAGGTGAGAAGCACGGCGCTGCATGACGGCAATGTGTCGGCCTGTATTGCTGTCTCGTTTATTCCATTCCGCCCGACAAGCGCGGGGTAGGCAACACTGCGCCGCACGGCTGCCCCGCGGGTCTGCCTACCTCCTCGGCGGTATCCAGCTGTGTGCGAGGAGGCTGTCGTCTGAACCGCAGCGCTCTCTCTCTCTCTCTCTCTCTCTCTCTCTCTCTCTCTCTCTCTCTCTCTCTCTCTCTCTCTCTCTCTCTCTCTCTCTCTCTCTCTCTCTCTCTCTCTCTCTCTCTCTCTCTCTCTCTCTCGTCCCACGCGGTGGCCGCCACGCCCCGGGTGAGTGGCAGGTCAGGGATGCCGCTGCTGCCGCCGCTGACGCCAACGCTATCCGCTGCGCCGCTGTATGTGCCACTAATTCGCGTGGGCCTCCATCTCCACGACGTTGTGTGTTTGCCTTTCTGATGGACACGTCATTTAGGAATCTTTTTAAATTATTTTTTTTTTTTTTTTTTTTTCATTTGTCATTCCGGTCCGCGTGCCGTGCGCTCTGTGGTACAGTCCGGCCGCGGTGCACGTGGCGGCTAGCCGAGCGGAGCGGAGCCGGGCCTACCGCCACCCAGTGGAGCCTCCGTGCCGGTGTCCGCGGGGGGCGCGGGGGCACGGGGGCCGCGGGGGGGGGGCACGGGGGCACGGGGGCACGGGGGGCCGCGGGGGGCACGGGGGCCGCGGGGGGCCGCGGGGGGCACGGGGGGCTTGGGGGCCGCGGGGGCCGCCACAACTTGGCACTCCGCAGCAGCGGAGGCACTAGACCTGCCTGGGCGCTGCGGGCGCTGCTCCGCGGAGCGTGCCGCCTATCTCTAACGGCAGCGACAGTCCTCCACGTCTGCCTGCGTCCGTCCCGCCCAGCCCCTTGCTGCCGGCGGACCGGACTACCGGACCACCCCGGGAGGAAAAATATATAAAAAAGAAAGTCGACGGCACGGCGAAATTTATCTTCGCCCATGTGCAAATGTCTGCGGGTGTAGCACAGTCGGCGTCGGAGTGTCGGTTAGGCTGAGGTCTGCAAGATGTCGCGAGGAGCCCTGAGGTAGCACCGCGCTGCTCCCCCCCCCCCCCCCCTCCTGGAGCCCCGCAGGCCGCCCTTTTCAGATCGATACCTTGCTACCCGCTGCTGCTGCTGCTGCTGCTGCTGCTGCTGCTGCTGCTGCTGCTGCTGCTGCTGCTGCTGCTGCTGCTGCTGCTGCTGCTGCTGCTGCTGCTGCCTGCTGCTGCTGCTGCTGCTGCTGCTGCTGCTGCTGCTGCTGCTGCTGCTGCTGCCGCCCGGAGCCCGCCGTGTGAAGGTCACCGGGTTCGCACACCGGCCCCCCTCCGGCCCCACTGCAGGAGCAGAGCGGAGCAGAGAGCGGTGAGGGATGAGCCTGATCGGCCGGGCTGGGCCGGGCTGGGCCTCGGGGGCCCCGTTGTAGTGCGTGAGGTTCGCAGGGTATGCTGATTACGGGGGACCCGGTCTGCGGCTCTGGTCTGGCCTGCCGTCTTCCTGCTGGCCCCGCTTGTGCCTTGCATGTTTTGGGGTAATGTGTAATGGGTGGGGACGTGTGCGTGAGAGAGAGAGAGAGAGAGAGAGAGAGAGAGAGAGAGAGAGAGAGAGAGAGAGAGAGAGAGAGAGAGAGAGAGAGAGAGAGAGAGAGAGAGAGAGAGAGAGAGAGAGAGAGAGAGAGAGAGAGAGACTGTCATATGACGTGCCGCGCGTCGCCTTTTTTGCACACCCAATTCATTACGCCCGCAGCGCCATAGCAGCAGCAGGTTGGCCATTATTTCGACCGGCCCGCTCGCCCTTACCCCTCTCGTCCCCCCCCCCCCCCCCCGTATGGCGCCGGCGCCTGTTGGTGCCCTCCTTGTCTAACCCACATATCTCCAGCAGGCCGCCCCATAAAATGCACGCAGTGACGTCGCCGAGGTCGCGGGGCCGGCGGCACACACTGTTGTAGGGGGTGGTGTCCGGCGGCGCTGTCCCTTCTCCTCACCCTCCCCCGAACCGCAGTGAAACTGTAGGACGTCGAAATCATTTAATCGATTCGACGCGGAGCGCAGTTGAGCTCTGCAGAAGGAGTTCTGTGTGAGGGAGCTCGGGGGGGGGGGGGGGGCTTCTGCAGGGGAGTTCTGCGGAGGGAGCTTCTGCAGGGGAGTTCTGCAGGGAGTTCTGCGGAGGGAGCTCGGGGCCTCAAGCACGGGTTTATGGCCCCACTGCCCCTCTGCGAAGGGGCTTCTCATTGTACGGAGCCCGCTCGTCCTCGTGCCCTAGAATATGCGCACTCTTAACCCCCTCCCCTCCCCCACTCTTTCTCTCTCCTTCTCTCTCTCGCACTCTCTGACCGCGTTGTCGGGTCTTTCGCCTCTCGCCACAAAACCACCCACACGGACCTCTTGTCGCTCGGCTGGGTTTTGTTGTTTGTGTGCCTGCTGCTGCAGCTGACTGACGACTGACTGGCAAGAGACAGAGCGAGAGAGAGGGAGGGGGGAAGACGATGAGAGAGAGGGAGAGGCGGGGGAAAAACGAGGAGAGAAAGAAAGAGAGAGAAAAGGACGGAGAGCAAGATAGAACCACGCAGCCGCGGTTTTCATGACGACGGCCGTAAGTGTGCAGCATGCAGCTTGTGTGTACGTGCTATGTTCTCGTTTATTTTCCATTTCCCGGTGGGCGTCGCTGGACGCGGCAGTGAGAGGGAGAGAGACAGAGAGACGGACAGAGACAGAAAGGCTCTCTGAGAGCGGATGCTTGCTCGGTGCCGTTGTCGCCGTTGTGTCGTGTAATTGGGGCACACCTTGTTAGATGGACTGCAGCCGTCCAGGTGTAACGGTGTCCGCTTGGGGTGCGTATGAATCTCCGCGTAGGATGAGAAATACTTGAACAACAGAGTCTGAGAAATGTACTTCAACGAATTTATTATTTATCGATTCTTTCCGGTTTTTTTTAGCGTTTCTCGACTTGGTGTGGGGGGTTGGTATGAGCGGTACCGGCTATGGTTCTAGCACCACCGCACTGGATTGGAATCGTCCCCTCTCCCTCCTCGCGCGGCTATTATTTCTCTCTCCCTGCCTCTTCTTTTCCCTCTGCCTTTGTCGCGCTTTCCTTTCGTCTCCCTTTTTGTTTTTTTCCTCTTCGGTCTGTGTGCCGCTTTTAATTGTAGGTGTAGAATGCGAGTCATTGCCATGCCGTCGGTGTGGCATGCGCACATAGTGCGGTGCGTCGGGGATCAGCGACCAGAGCTCTCGTGTTGCATAAGAGTCGCGGAGCCTCGAGAGAGAGAGAGAGAGAGAGAGAGAGAGAGAGAGAGAGAGAGAGAGAGAGAGAGAGAGAGAGAGAGAGAGAGAGAGAGAGAGAGAGAGAGAGAGAGACAGAGAGAGAGAGAGAGAGAGACAGACGAAGAGGGAGGGAGAGACAGACAGACAGAGGGAGTCAGAGACACAGAGGAGAAGGGAGAGGGAGGGAGAGAGATACATAGAGAGGCGGATTCCTGCCCCGTCCCAACACCGTGATTGCCACCGATCCTGGACAGTGCTGCCGTCGCAGCCGCGGACTCTTCGCCGTCCTCGCGCGGCTCTCACCTCCCCGACGACGCCGTCCACTCCCCGGCCCCCGGCCCCGCCGCGCGGCCACATCGCCGCCATCATCCTGGTGTCGACGTCGCCGTCCTGGCCGCGTCAAAGCCGTAGTAATGACGCGGGGAGGGTCGGCACCCCTCGATACCGGCCGGGCTCGGTCCCGTGACGTGACCGCCGCCTCTCCGCATAGTTGCGTTGTTCTGTCAGTGGAGCCCGGTGTGCTGCTCGTCCCCCTCCTCCCCCGATTATCTAATCATCAGCGTGTCTGTGTGTGTGGCGCCATGCCCGGGCGTGGCGGCGGAGGGAAGCCCTGCCGGTGTGTTCCCGTCTCTGTCGCTCCCCCGCGGAGGTGCAGCAGGACAGGACCCCCTCCCCCTCCCTCCCGTTGCTGCCGCCAGGTGTTTGAACCGTGTGGCCCGGCCGCAGCGCACCCGGTGTACGCCGGCCTCGGAGAGGGAGGCCACCCCTGACCGTGCCTGGGGTCAGGCCGCGCGGGGCCCACGGAGCCCCCTCTGGGGTCAGCGCAGAGGATGGCGCTGTCCGCTGGTGCCCGCTGCTGTCCGACCGCCACACAATCAGCCGCAGTCTCCGTATTAACATTCATGGCGTCGGCGGAGCGTTGAGCTGAGCGCGCTGACCTGAGCGGCGCAGTGCTGCCAACGGCGGCCAACCCACAGCAACGCAACTGCTTATGCACGGTCCGCGCGGTCGCGCGGTTTATTTTACTCCTTTTTTCTTCGCGGTTGGCAACACTGCGGCGTTCCATCGGCCGGTGGAAGCGCCGCCGGCCGCGCGCACTTCCGCCCCCCTGGTGCCCCCCCCCCTTGCCCCCCGCGAAGCGGTGACGTCACAGGGCGTGACGTCACCGCCCACCCCCACTGCACCGCGCCCTCCAAGGCTGCGGGGAGCGCCCTTTCCAAACGGCCTTGGGGATGAGCCGAGTGATGGGGAGGGAGATTATAAACAGGATGAGGTCGCATTGTATGTGATGTGACACGCCACTGTCACGCCTCTGTCACGCCACGGTCACGTTCATGAGTCGTGTGTCACTCGCGGGTAGTCACAGTCTCCCCAAAGCATTTTTCTTTTCTTTTTTTTTTTTTTTTTTGTGGCTGACTTTGGGAAGTAATTAAGCCTTGGCCGTCGACCGGGCAGCCGACCCGGACGTGACGGGGGCGGTGGTTGAACTTGAGGACGCGGCCGCCGCCCGGGCCACGGGCCTGCCCACGCGTGCGCAACGCCGTGCTGCGCGCCCCGCCGCCACACGCCGCCACGCGCCGGCACGCGACACGCACCGGATCGATAGAGAGGGAGACAGAGAGAGAGAGAGAGAGAGAGAGAGAGAGAGAGAGAGAGAGAGAGAGAGAGAGAGAGAGAGAGAGAGAGAGAGAGAGAGAGAGAGAGAGAGAGAGAGAGAGAGAGAGAGAGAGAGAGAGAGAGAGAGAGAGAGAGAGAGAGAGAGAGAGAGAGAGAGAGAGAGAGAGGTCGGCATGACTCATCCGGTCTGGGCGCCGCGGCACGCGCTGTAGAGGCGCCATGCCGCCGAGCGCCACGCCGCTGCCGGCCGTTGGGTGGGCGTGGCAGGGCAGCTTGAGCGTCGCGAAGAAGCGTCCCTCTCTCTCTCTATTTCCCTCTCTCGCTCTGCCGCGTGACTCACGTAGGCAGTACAGTACCTGTGGTGGCCTTGCCAAGTAGGGCAGTACGCCCTGCCAGCCCTGCACACCGCCGCGCTTGTTTATGCGCGCGGCAGAGTTCAGTGCCGTTGTAGATGGCGGTGCGCTCTTATGCGAAAGTCCCCTCAGCATTCGGGAACAGTTTCTGAAAGGGGTCTCCATCCAGCTGGGTCCCTGTGGTGCGGCCTGCGGCCTGTTCAGCTAGCCGCAGCGGTGTACACGAGGCGTAAACGGCGTGTGTATGAGATCAGCGGGTTGTTGTAACGAGAACGGGATGAAGGCGGCGGTGAGCGCGCCCGCGTTGTGCGCCTAATCAGACCTAAACTGAACCACCCGTTGCCGCCCCAGTTGTCACTGTGACGTCACCGAGACCGTAAGCGGGATAATGGGGGGCGGTGCGGCGGAGCAGGTGTCGCGGCAAAGGCGACCAGCGGACACCTAAACCACTTTTAACCCTCGAAAAAAGAAAGTACGTTCATAAATTTTTGACGAAAGTTTCCGCCCGAAAAATCGTCCCGAAAAAATCGCAAAAGGAATTTAACAAAAAAAAGTCTAAAAACGATGGACGTGAGGGTGTAGGCCGCAGGTTTCTCCTGGACGTGGGACAGTCTTGGATCGTCACCAGAGCTGCTGCTCTCCTGGCTGTCCGCGCGCAGTGGACACCATGGCATCCCGCCCGATCCTCCTCGCTGTGCGCAGCAGGAAACGAAAGCCGGCCCCAGTATCTCCGATGGCGACAAAAAACCAGTATCTTCTGAGTTTCGTCACACACTCTGACACATAGTCGCGCACGCACACACGCACACACATACACCTGCCTGGGGGATAGACCTGCCAGCCAAGACCGCTGCTGGCTGCTCTGGTGCAGCGATAAGTGAAGTTGCTCAACGTGGAATAGTTTTGCGGCTGCTGCTGCTGTCGCAGCGGTATTGGAACGCATTCCAGCAGCGCCGGTCATTTTGTGTTTACGCCGAGCCGCATAAGGCCAGGTGTGCCCAGCAGCGCCCGCCGAAGGGTCGTGCATAGCGGGGAGGGGGTGGAATTGTTCAGCCAGAAACCTCATTAACGGAGTGCTGAAGGTTTTCTTGCAGGACATCGGCTTGACACTATGGACTTGGGTGTCAATGGGAGGTTGGTGTCCATGCTGCAATGACGATGGCGTGTCTGATTTGCTGTCATGTCGTGTGATGATTCATGCATGCTGTTATCGTGTCCATTCATCCTCTCACGGGCACGTGTGTGTGTGTGTGTGTGTGTGTGTGTGTGTGTGTGTGTGTGTGTGTGTGTGTGTGTGTGTGTGTGCGCTGTACGCTACTTGGTGGGCAGCATGACGGGATGGTCGAGTGGAGAGGATTAGTGGATGCGGAAATAGATTCGGTACTGACGTCGTCTAGCGAAATAATCGACCTCCTTGTTTTGCTCGCGGCCAGCTGAGCTCTTTGCGGGTGTTATCTGTCGCTTATCACGTCGAAGGTGTGGCGCGCTGGCTGTCTTATCGAGAGAGAGCGCTGTGATGTGGAGCATCTTCTTGCTGCACTCGCGGCGGCGCCCGGCGGCGTGACTCAGAGAGGCAAGGCCTAGTGGTGGCACCGTGAATGGCATCATGCTGCACCAGGCGTGGATTCAGGGGGGGGGGGGGTATCCCGGCCTCTCCAGGCCTATCGGTGCCCCAAGGGCGCCTGAAAGGTAGGCAACCTACGAAACCATTCCGCCTGTAAGTAGGCAAAAGGCGGTACTTTGCCCCTGCCTTTGGCCGCTCCTGGATCCGCGCCTGTGCTGCACACACAGGGTTGTTACAGGTCAGGAAAAGTCAGGAAAGTCAGGAAAAGTCAGGAAAAACGAATCGGGTCAGGAAAAGTCAGGAAAAATCGCGAAAAGGGTCAGGAAATTTTGACGTAGGTCGACACTCTCGCGAAAAGCCACACGCCAGACGCTACACTGCACAAAGCGGCGTCGCTACAGTTCTCAGTTTATCATGGCTAAATATGTCCAAAAGTCAGGAAAAAATTGAATTTGGTCATGAAAAAGTCAGGAAATTCGAAAAATGGGATCTTGCAACAACCCTGGACACACCGGCCTATGCTTGCATTCTGTGAGGGAGTAGGTCTCACTTACGTTGGCCACATCAACCCATATCTTTCGCGTTGCTCATCGGAGAAGGTCCCGTGACCCCGGTTTTGAAATCCTCTGGCGCGCCAAGCTGAGTCCGGCTCTGGTCTCGGATCTGAAGTGTGATGACAGGGGCTCAAGTCCTTCAAGTCGCTTCTCGGCCGAATGGTGCTGATGACTGTAGGATAGGTTGCCAGCTGATGGCATCGGAGTCCGCTGCTGCAGCGGTGCCCGGCGGCGCCTGGCGGTGCCCTTGGGGCCGTCCGTCCTGCCGTAGGGCCGCTGCCATTGTCGGCGCCCTGGGCTGCGTCCGCGAGGCTCCCCTGTGTCCCTTCTCCTCTCGCACGCCTGTTTGCGACACGGCTCGCGGATTCGGAGGCGGCCCTTTGGAGCGCGCGAGCGCAAGCACGCACAGCACGGAGAGAGAAAGAGAGAGGGAGATAGGATAATTGCAGAGGGGGACCGTCCGGGATGAAAGTAAACTAACTATTGTGTTTTGTCTGTCTGCAGGTAAATGTCGTCGGTGGTCCACGGGCCGTGCTGTGGGTCTGTACTGTGCAAACCGGGACGCGCGTAACGAAACGTGAGAGAGAGAGAGAGAGAGAGAGAGAGAGAGAGAGAGAGAGAGAGAGAGAGAGAGAGTGAGTGAGTGAGTGAGTGAGTGAGTGAGTGAGTGAGTGAGTGAGTGTCCCCACGAGAGGTCTCGACCACTCTGGGAGAACAGAGACGAGGACGAGCGTGTATGCAACATTCGTGCGGCTGTTTTTCGCTGAGAGTTACAGCAGCGTATAAAGTTTGGCCGGACTCTGCGAAATAAAGCGGTATAGTGCTGTTGGTTTTGGCTCGGTCTTGTTCTGGCTAGGCGCTGTGTCTCGGTCCGTCTGTTCTGCAGCCGTGGCGACGTTTGTGGGCACATCACATGCCGGCCCGGCACACGCCCACGACGTCTACCTCCACAATGACAGCCTGCTTGTCGTCCTCCTGGTAATGCTTCGGCTCTTTTCGTCATCCTCTCTCTCTCTCTCTCTCTCTCTCTCTCTCTCTCTCTCTCTCTCTCTCTCTCTCTCTCTCTCTCTCTCTCTCTCTCTCTCTCTCTCTCTCTCTCTCTCTCTCTCTCTCTCTCTCTCTCTCTCTCTCTCTCTCTCTCTCTCTCTTCTCTCTCTCTTCTCTCTCTTCCTCTCTCCATCTCTGCTGGCGCCCCGCTCTGCCGAGATGCGGGAACCGGTTCCGAAAATATGTTGGTTGTATCGATCTCTCGACGCCGGCGAAAATCGACGACGGCGCGCGCTTATTTTCGATTTTGATTTAACGTGGCAACGTTTTTAAACGCGGCCCCGTCCAGACCGCCCCGTTAATTGTATATACTTTTGCTTCTGGGAGGCCCGCGGCCCGCGGCAGCCCACGGCCCGTTAGTGACATGCTCGTCCTGTCTGTCACCTGCTTGCCTGCCGGTCCCGGAAGGAGAAGGGAACGAAAAGATGCACAAGCCTTGTCGATCGCTCACGATTTGGCACGGTGTTTTGGTACTTTTTTTTTTTTTTTTTTGCTCAGCCACCTTGATGCTGGGGCGAACCGTACCTATTGCTGCACCGGCTCGCGTTGCCGAGGCGTTGCCGAGGCGTGACGGTGAGCCGGGGAGCCGCGAGCCGGGAGGCGGGCGGGCTATCGCGGACGGGCCGTTCTGCACCTCTTCTATACCGCCGGTCACTCCCCCTCCTCCCTCTCTTTCTTGCCTCCCCTTCCCTCTCTCCCGCCCCTCTTTTCTCTGCGCTCCAATTGTTCTCTCACTGTTTTATGCAATGTTTTGACGAAACGTAAGGCATCGCCTCGCCTTCTATGGCCCTTGCTCCTCCACCTTCTCTCTCTCTCTCTCTCTCTCTCTCTCTCTCTCTCTCTCTCTCTCTCTCTCTCTCTCTCTCTCTCTCTCTCTCTCTCTCTCTCTCTCTCTCTCTCTCTCTCTCTCTCTCTCTCTCTCTCTCTCTCTCGTGCGTGTGTGTGTGTGTGTGTGTGTGTGTGTGAACGCGTGCGAAGCGGCGCCTCCTGCATTCGCGTGGGAGGAGGAGACGAGAGGAGGATGCTTTTGTCCGCCGCCCTGTCTGTCCTGGGAGCCCCATCGCCTCTCACCATACGCTGCTGATGATGCTAAAGGACCCCGCACGAGGAGATACCTCCTTCTTATTAAACATAATGATGTAATTTCTGTTTGTTTTTTTGCATCCGCGCTGCACGAAAATTCTGCAGCCACGGGCAAAATTGAGGAAATTGCGTTTATGCTTTCCCCGTGGTTTTCCTTTTTTTATTTTTTGGAGTCTCGGGTTCGACCACCGGTCGGGGGGGGGGGGGGGCATTATTAGCAAGTTAGTCCGTGCGGTGCACTTTGCACGGCTGACGCTGCCGTGCTAAATGCTTGCTGCTGTGGCCGAGGAGGCGAAAGGTGTACACACTCCACGCTGGCCTCCCTGGGGCGTGGCTGGGCGTGGCTGTGCAGCCAGCGGTGTACTCCTGTGTGCCGGACAACTGCTGCTGCTGCTGCTGCTGCTGCTGCTGCTGCTGCTGCTGCTGCTGCTGCTGCTGCTGCTGCTGCTGCTGCTGCTGCTGCTGCTGCTGCTGCTGCTGTTGTTGTCGTTGTTCCGCCGGGGATGAGAGAGACTTTGAAGTGGTCAGGCAGCACAGAGACAGGGGAGGGGGTGGGCTCTGCCACTAAGCGGCTTCAAGTCCATCCATAACGCGGTTCACTGGGCATTTCTCGTCTTCATTCCGCTCCGCAGGGCGCCCCCATAAACATACACACATGCAGAAAACTTCGCACCGCTTATCGACCTCGGCCGCCCCCTTTCGCCGTTCGACATGAACAGAGATGGACGGCTTCATCACCAGCGTCTCTCTCTCTCTCTCTCTCTCTCTCTCTCTCTCTCTCTCTCTCTCTCTCGCCTTTACGATGCCTTCGCCCCGTTCTCACCGCGGGCACACGCTGCGCCGCGGCCACGCCCCCTGCCGGTACTCGAACCCGCGTTGCAACGTGAGTGCTACCGGACCGACTCTCTCGACACGATCCAGTTTTGAATCTCCCGCGCACGCGTCGAGTCGTTTTTGGGAGGCTCGGATTGGCTGCCCCGGCGGAGAAAGCCGCGCTGTGATTGGCGGAGACAGGTTAGCGACGCGGTGGTTGGTCGGTCAGACCGGGGCGGCAAATCATAACAATTTACCACCGCGACGCCGCGTGGCTGCCATGGCAACGGGAGGCGTCGTCAGCCGGCCGTGGCAGGAGGGGCCGGATCCAGGGGCTCTACAGATGCAGGAGGGGGCCCTTAGGGGTTTGCGTGCTTCCTGGAGGGCCGAGGATGGATCTGAGAAGGGTTGATTACGCGTCTACACTCTCAAAAATGAATGCACGATTCAAGCATAAAATGTTCAAAGTCAAGCATATTTCATGCTTGAAACGCCAAAAATCCCACACGCGTATTATGCTTGATTGAGGGATACCATATGCTAGCACCAAGAATACAATACGTGCCTCAAGCATCATATGCTAGTGCCAAGCATACAGACGGTTGATGTACGAAGATGATTGTTAAATCAACAAAATCCCACAAGAATGCAAGATTCGCATCAAAATCGCTTTGAATCGAGCATTCATTTTTGAGAGTGTAATTGGAGTTGGGCCGGCCTAGTAACGTTTCCCTCGGCGGACTTTATGAGCCTCCGCCGGGGATCTCCTCGCATGAGGCTTCCTCTGAAATCCATGAGGAAGCAAAAAGGACGTTAGGAGGGGAAAAAATAATGAAAAAAAAATGGAGTTGGCAAGTGTGGTCATGTCGTCCAGGATGTCCTGGGCGCCCCACTTGGCACCCCGTCGGCTCTGGGCAGCCTAGAGGCCGTCGTGTAGAACTCGTGCTCCGGAGAGCCCCTATTTGATGAGCGTGAAGGAAAGTGGAAGCGTGTCGTCTGCTGCGCGGGCTGTGAGAGGTTTATCGTGTTACTGATTGTGTGTGTGTGTGTGTGTGTGTGTGTGTGTGTGTGTGTGTGTGTGTGTGTGATTTCCGTCAGTGTTTCAAGCCCCCTCAATAACTAGGGCGAGGCACATAATGAGCGGCGCACAGAGCCGGTATTTGAACCCGCGGAGACGTTGACGCCCCTCCGAACTCGTCCGTCCCGTTTGGCGGCGGACCTGAGCGTGGTGGGGTTCAAGTACCGACCAGCCCCAGCGGCCCTAGCCCTACATACCTCTCTCTCTCTCTGTGGGCGATGATCCGCTTCGCTTGGCCGCGAAAATCGCGCTCGGTAAAAATGACGAGGACGGGGTGTAGCCGGTGGACCGCGAAGGAGCCGGCAGGACCCTCTGTCCTGCTTCCCTTCCCAGGACTCTTGGCGTGGGAACGGAGGACCTCTACCTCGCCGCCATAGTGCTCGTCTAGAGCTGTTACGCAGTTTGTGCACGGCCTCTGCTGCTGTGCGCGACATTGGCCCCATTGGTATCAAGAGGACGCAAGGTCGGATCACTAGTACTGGTAGCCGCCCGCCGCAGCAGCAGCAGCAGCAGCAGCAGCCGTGGGCTTCTAGAGTATACCGCTGTGATAGCGGACGGATATAAATAGCCAACGAGGAAAACGTGACGTAGTCCATTTAGCAAAGCTTCCGCGCTCGCTATCGTCATCTGCCAAAATTTTCGACCCACTTTTCTCCAGTTTGCGTACTTCTTTTCTTTTTTTCCCCACTTTTCAAATTTTGGTTTATAGTTTGTTAATGGGAGTGATCGCCTTGGAGACACGCGCACACACGGCAGAGGGGTGTGCAGCGGCTATCTGTCCTGGCATCGGCTTGACTCACATGGGCTAGGCTGTCCGCTTGCTCGCGTCGCTTTGCGGCTCCAGCAGCCTCCAGCAGCCTCCAGCAGCCCGGCCTGGCGCGGCCCATTCTTGGCTCGGGCTGTATGGCCTCATGTCGCCGCTGGAGGATGCTATTGCTGGATGCATTCCTGGAGGATGCGGACAGCATTCCGGGGCGGCCCGGCCCGGCGGCGCGGCTCGTCTGCCCGTCCCCCACTGTGACTGCGTTTTGTACACATTTTATTATTGATACACGCCAGTGCCTTCCCGCCGGTATGATTTTTATCGGCGATGCCGTTTCCTGTTGCTGATGCTGAGTGTAGTGCAGCCCGGTATTCGAACCTTGGTTACCTTCCTCCCCGCGCCCCACTGCTGCTGGCGCGCAGTATTCGAACCCGCGGCGCTCTCGTTTCTCTCGCCAGAACTGGGGCCGGGTCGGGGTCGGTCGTGTAAGCGCGGAGCCGACGCGGGTTCAAATACTGCCGGCTGCTGCGGTGATTACCCCCCTGCGTGGTGTTTCATTCAGCGCGGTGCCGCGACCGTGGGCGCCGCGGCAGGCTCATTGCAGAGCCGTATGAGCAGTAGTACGTCTGTGCAGTGGGCGTGCGTGCGTGTGCGTGTGTGAGCGGAGTGCACCGTGGTCGTGGTCATTGCCCCCCGCCGCTCTGCTGCAGTCCGCCGCAGCCCACGGAATTGTTGTGCGAATTCCCCGCAGACAGGTTGTGCGGACACTTCTGGCAGCCTGGACTAGGATAGCTATCCTAAGACACATTCCAGTCCGGACTTTTCCGATCCGAAATTTTTCCGGTCATCTGAATTTTTTTTTGTATCCGGTAGTTTATTTTTTCTGGTATTTTCTCTGGGTCAATTTTTTGTAGGTAATTTTTGTTTATTAATATTGTTTTAACCTTTTTCGTGTGTGTGTTTTTTTTTTGGTCAGTTCAGAGGGATGGGCTTGGCTAGGCTAGGCAGGCCCTTCCATTGCAATGCGGTCACACACACACACACACAAGCACGCACACAAGCACGCACACACACACACACACACATACACACGCACATAGTGTGGGCTGGATTGGATAGGGCAGGTCAGGGTCGCAGACAGTGTGGGCTTGATGTGCGCTTGCACCAGTCGGGTAAGGAAAAAAGAAGGGTGAAGAAATCACTAAACGATATCCGGTATTTGAAACCCGCGGAACTTTCCGCGCTGGCCGGTGGCCAAACTGCGGGGATAACGTGCGGCGCGGCGAACGGAGAGAAATATGTTGGACAGTCATCCGCTATACATACAAGGGCTGGCCGCAGTAAAGATAGCGGACTGAGCGGGGATAGAGTTTAAGTTGGTGCGCGGAGTCAGATATTCTTTACGACGGTGTGCAGAAATTAAAATGCACGGGGCGGGTATTCGCTGCTACCGCGCGCGTGGAACTGCCGTTTTACCGCTCGGCCTCCCAGGATGGATATGTGGGGCATCGTGTATGAGAAATAAAACTAGCCCCGAACGGAGCAGAATGCGTGCTTAACGATCATTTTACCTGTTGCCCTAGAGCTCTGCGGGGGGGCTGCCGCTGCCTCTGAGAGGTGTCACACGGGTGGGGGGGGGGGGGGATCCAGCACCGGCACTCTGTGCATGCACGCATCCGCCTGGCCGAGAGGACAAAAGAATTGCAGTGCGGTGTTTCGCCCTTTTACGCCAGTGGGATGACCCAATGCCGTTGTGTGTCGCGTCGCTTTGGCACAGCACACGATTTTTATTTTTGAAAAATAATTCATTTTCCTGCGGCTGCCGCCCTTCCCCTCCCTCGCGCGGCACGGCGCTGAGAAGTTGCTGGTCACCCGGAGTACTGATGCCCCGGGAGCGTCTCTGGACCGTCTCCCTCCCACTTAGTCTCATACCGAGCTGAGCGTTTTAGCTAAATTGGCTTCCCCGGAACTCTGTGCCCGCCGCGCCGCGCTGCCACTTCGCGTGGGCCCGGAGGGAGGGGGGGACGACACGGGACGAGAGGCCCTGAAAAGTTCAAGCAAACCAATTCGATCAATAAGACATTGGGAACTCGCTCTAAAATTCGTAATGTTTGTGAAATTCAATCAAGTAGCATGAATTCTTCGATTCGAAATTGTCTTGAAAGCCCTCTGAATTTCCAATTTGAAATTGGTGGATCTTTTTTTAAAATTATTATTACTTGTTTTTGCAAAATGTGTACACCTCTGCGGTCTACCGTTGTTCCTGTGGGGTCCAAGCCCCGCGGCACTCGCGGATGAGATAACGTCCCCGACGCAGTGAAAGTCCCTCCTGAAAGGTCACAAATCTCGCAGGGCGCAGCCGGGCCGGGCCAGGCCGGGCCGCCGCCGGAGCCTTGCTGGCTGTGCGCTTGGTAGCGCCCGGCAGGGTAGGCAAGATCGGGGCGCGCTACGCACCGGTGCGCGGCGGGCGTGCCTACCCTCACGGCGCCCCGCTCGTTCCGTTGTGTGCGTGTGTGTGGGTGTGTGTGCGTGTGTGTGTGTATGTGTCTGTTTGTCTACTGGTAATTAATATGGGCTCGTGTGGGGACTGCCTGGTGGATGCGGGAGAGGTGCGCCGGGCGGGCGCCGGGCGGTCTGGGTCTGGGAGGCGAACAGAACAGCCCGCTGCTCTCGGGCGGGTTGGCGGGTTCGAGTCCGTCCCCTGTCCCCTCCAAACTCCCTGCCGTGTGCATACAAGTCGCCCGCACACGGTGGCAAGGGCGCTCTCTCTCTCTCTCTCTCTCTCTCTCTCTCTCTCTCTCTCTCTCTCTCTCTCTCTCTCTCTCTCTCTCTCTCTCTCTCTCTCTCTCTCTCTCTCTCTCTCTCTCTCTTTTTGTCTCTCTCTCTCTCTCTCTCTCTCTCTCTCTCTCTCTCTCTCTCTCTCTCTCTCTCTCTCTCTCTCTCTCTCTCTCTCTCTCTCTCTCTCTCTCTCTCTCTCTCTCTCTCTCTCTCTCTCTGATTGGCGGCAAATGACCTAACCAAGTATGAAATTTTTTTCGTTCCCCTTGCTGCCTCGTCCCGATCCCGCGAATGAATGAGTGCGCGAATTCTGCAACAACAGTAATGACAGTGACCCTCCTAAGTATACCTGTGCGGCCGGCCGTCATTAAATTCGTCCCTCCCGCTCGTATTCACGGCGCTGTCCGCGTTGCCGTCTCTGTCGCTCTCGTATTGTCTGGGTGTGGGGGTGAGACGGACATAATGATGCATCCGCTGAACGCGTGGCGGCGGGTCCGTCGACGAGATGCGAGTCGTCTGCCGACCGGTGCTAACAAGAAGATTTCTTTTTATTTTATTTCTCGCTGTCTTTATCCGGGCGAGAACCCCCCGGAAACTCCCCAATTCTGAAACTTTTCGGTCGATGAATTTATTTTTTTATATTTTTTTTTTTGGCGCACAGAGTCCATGCCTAGCCACGTTGGGTTACTGCAGGCATAGGGCATGGGCATAGGGCCCAGGCCCGGCCCAGGCCTCGGCCCAGGCACCAAATGCACCTCGCGAACTAACCCGAGCCGACCGTTAGAGTGGAAGGCTGCGCCTCGGGTGGCCCCGGAGGCCCCGCGGCAATAGAAATGAAGATTGAAGAATGCTGTCTCCGGGCTGGCTGCCCGGCTGCCGGCCCGCCGGCCTGCTTGCCTGCCTGCCAGCCTTGCCTGGACGGCGGGCATGGCTTAGGGAGGCTGGCCGTGCTTCCTAGAGTCTCCCCAACGCAGCCCCGGGTATTTAAAAACTAAAATTGTCTTTTGTAAAATTTCTTGGATATGTGTTGAATTTGTTTTTTCAAAAATTATCGGAACGGTACGGAATGGGTCTTTTTTCGAGTCTGTGTAGGAATTGAGACGTTAAGTGCGGAGTCGTGTTTTCCATCTCTTTCCCTCCCCTCTTCTCTCATCTCACTCCCACTCCGCATAGTTTGCATGGGCTAACGTGCGTGGGTGACAAGATAAGTTGTGTGTCTGGGCTAATTGTCATCGCAGTGTGTGTGTGTGTGTGTGTGTGTGTGTGTGTGTGTGTGTGTGTGTGTGTGTGTACGTGTGTCAGGGCACGTAGCGGCAGCGTGGCTGTGTGTGGCATGCGCAGTCCCCAGCTCGCGACTGTAACATTGAAGGTGCGCACCACTGCATGGAAAATAGAAATCGACAAAAACAAAATGTTCTGTAGTGAAGCCGATGTTGTTAGTTTCCTATCCTTCTCCGTACCCCCTCTGCGTCCCTGCTGCTCCAGCTTGCATTCTCGCGTCATGATGGCTGCGCTGGATGGAGTTTGAAGCCGGAGAGGTGTCGCAGGGAGCGTTCTGCCCGCCTTATGGAACAAGGTCAGAGAGAGGTTAGGTCAGATGTGCGTCGGGTCTAGGCCACGGCGTATATCGTAATGAGAGTCGATGCCCCCCCCCCCTTCCCTACTACCGGTCTGACAGGTCCGAAAGTAAGACAGGGCGAGACGAGACAGCCCGCGGAGGCATCGGCAGGGTGTCCGCCCGAGACACCCACCGTATCTGTGCGCGCACCGCCGCCCAGTTGTGGTGTTCTGGCCGAGGATTAAACACGCGCGGTAAAAAAATAAAAAATATAAAGAAAAAGAGGAAAGAAGGAAGAAGGTCCCTGCGTCCCTCTCAGGGGCAGGGCCAAGCGGGGCCAAGCATAAGGGCCGTGCCTGGGCAGACCGACAGGGACCGGCCGAGCCGGAGGAGGCCGGAGGAGGACGGAGGAGGCCGGAGGAGGCCGGAGGAGGCCGGAGGAGGCCGGAGGAGGCCGGAGGAGGCCCAGTCCCACCCAGCCCCAGCCCATCAGCCAACCTCAGAGCAGCCCGGGGTCTTCAATGAGCTGGGAGAGGCTGCACTGGCACCGGCTACCCCCACCGGCCAAAACTTAAAAAATATCTGCATTTAAAATTTATTAATTTTGAAATGTCGGGGCAGTCGAAAAAAAAAATTGGGGAAAAATGAAGTATTCAAATTATTGTCTAGAAAGTAATGCGAAAAAGTCACGCGGAAAATTGCCTTTTGGAGTGGGAACTGTCTAGTCCAGGGTGGCCATGAGTGCGGCTAGGTGAGGGATATCGCTGCGACGTTTATTATAAAAATAATAATGGTTTCGGCGCGGTGACAAAATTGTAAGAGGGGAAAAGCTTTGGTGATGATGAATAACACCTCCTTTCCCGTACAGTAGGGCTCTAACTGGAACGGATCGACATGAGTCAAGTGGGACTCACGGCCGCCGACACCGCGCGCACCGTGCACCGCAGCAGACGACGCGAACAAGCCGTGCTCGGTGGCATTTTCCGCGCCCACTTCGGTGCGGTCGACATTTGCGCAGCAGAACGGCGGGCAGATTGTGTAGTGTGTAGTGCGTGGCGGGGCAGGCGGGCGGCGTGTTCACAAAACACGTCACTGTATTTGGAATTGCAATCCGCATATCACTAAAATTTGCGATAAATCGTTATTGCAAAGAAATAGTGATACACTGTCATAAGAAATAAGGGCCCACGTTATTGCAAGCAGTTTGCAATCTCATGAGAAATAGGGCCCACGTTATTGCAAGAAGTTTGCAATCTCATAAGAAATAAGGGCCCACGTTATTGCAAGCAGTTTGCAATACAGCAGTTTTTGCAATACGTATTGCACTTTTTTCAATACTTATTGCACCTTTTGCAAAATACAGTGATAACGCCGGTCACGTGATCACAGCGCGCAACAGCAGCAGGCATTTTTTTTTCAGTTTTATTTTTAGTTTTATTCCATAGAGGCGCGTGTTGCGTCCGTGTACACGCACTCTGTGTGCTCCAGGCGCCGCTCCAGCTCCAGCCGCTGCAGCCGCCGGCGCCGCGGCCGTCGTTGTTATTGAAGACTTTGTTTTATTTTTGCCATCAGCGTTAGAGTCCGCGCGGCAGCCGGCACCCTCCTAGTCATAATCGAGATTGCATATTTTTGCAGTGTGCCTTTTTTTCTGATTTCTCCCTGCTTTTCTTTATTTCTCTTTATTTTAATTCTCTTTGTGCTTGTTTCTTCGGCTGTGTACAGTGCGCCCCTCTCCTCTCTCTCTCTCTCTCTCTCTCTCTCTCTCTCTCTCTTTCTCTCTCTCTCTCTCTCTCTCTCTCTCTCTCTCTCTCTCTCTCTCTCTCTCTCTCTCTCTCTCTCTCTCTTCCCTTTCTCTCGCCTCGTGTTCGAATTACCTTGTACAAAGCGCCGTGAGTGAGGACTCTGTGTGTCGCCGCCCAGGAGATTCCCCCCCCCCTCCTTGCCCCCGCCATCACGTCGGACTGACCTTGACCGTGGGGGAAGGAGAAGGGGAGAGGCCGCCTCCTAGGTCGTAAATACGAAGACAGGGAGGCGGTAGAGTATACGTGGCGGAGACCTTAGGGAAAGGAAAAGGAAAGCAGCCAACGGCAGTGAATGAATGAATAAGTGGATGAATGAATGAACGACTTTCCTCCAAACTCCTAATCCATACCTTCTCGCCTGTCGCTGTATTTCCCGTTGTCCCGTGTGTGTATGTGTGCGCCGTGCCAGTCCCAGTAAGGATCCCCCCCCCCCCACACACACACACACATGCCAAGGTCCTGCACAGGGTCCTGCACGGCCGCCGCGCTGGGAAAGTTGGTGATTAGCGCTTCGGCATCCTCTCCTCCGTGTGATCCTTCGCCTTGCCATTCATCGCGGCGGGCGTTGCAGGCTGGGTAGGAGGAATCTGTTCTGTCGTCCCCCCGTGTGTGTGCGTGTGGGTATGTGTGCGTGCGTGTGCGCGCGATTTCTATCGCGTCATTCGAGTGTACAGCGCAGCGCGCTAGCGACCGAGACCCGTATGCGGATGGCGAAAATGATCGAAACATCGATTGGAGTTGGTTGTTTCCCACCAACCATTAGACGTAACCATTTAATACAGTAAAATGTCATAGTCAATTTCGTGAAAGTTTTGCGAAGTTTGTATATTTCAAATGAAAAATCAAGGGCTTTTTTTAGGGGGGGGGGGCTGCATTTGGGTGTTGGTCCCCTTGGCTGCGTCTGCTGGCCGCGGGAGGTGCGTGCGTGTTGGGCCCTAAAGGGTGTTGCCTCTCCTGGAGGTCATGACTCTAGCGTCCGCGCAGGTCCGCGCGGTGACGCCGGAATCCCAGAAATGCGCCGCCTTCTCGCGTGGTTCGGAAACGTTTTCCCTTTTTTAGTCGTTCGGGGAACCTCTATATAGGCGGCGGTGGCGCGGCGCCGTGCCGCGCCCCGCTTTGCCCTCGGGGAGGGCCTTACTGTGTGTGTGTGTGTGTGAGAGAGAGAGAGAGAGAGAGTGAAAGGCCTATGTCTCTTTGATTTATATACTCGACCGTCTCCCGCGCCGCCACTTAAAATCGCAAACACCGTACTCCATAGCTCTGGGCCGCGGGCTCTGGATCTCCACCTTCCCTGTCGAGCTGATCCTGTGCAGTTCGCTTGATTTTTGCCGCGTCTCGTTTTGATGGCGTCCCGTGTGAGAGTGAGAGAGATAGCGGTGACTACGCTGTTTGATGGCGATGGTCTCATTTTTTTTTAGATCGTATCTTTTTTTGGTGTGCGTGTGTCCAGTCGCCACTTTCTTCGGTTTTGTCCTATAATCCCTTTACGAGGGGATTAAATTTGTGAAATGCGTCGGGCGTTCCTGATCGTTTTAACAAAAACCGTTTCCTGTCTTCTGTTGCAGGACCAGTATGAAAATTTGTCATTACACACGCAAAAGGGGATCGACTTTCTGGAGAAGTATGGAAGCTTCATCAGGGACAGGTGTGCGATCGAGATGGAATACGCCGGCAAACTCAGGTAAGCGCAAGTTTGTTTGTTTTCTGTTTTCATTTTCTGTATTCCGATTTGCGTGGATGATCAGCCCTGAATGAAGGAAGAAGGAAAAACTTCAACTTAAATGAAAAGGTTCTTGCAGCAGAGGTGAAAGTGTGTAGTGCGCCTGTCGGGACACCTGTCGGGGGCTGCGGCTGGCTGCCTGGCTCTGGCAGTTTGAAGCGCGCTCCGCGAAACACTGCTATGTCCTCCTCCCCCCGTCCAATCAGAGTTCGTCACTCACGAGGCGGATCGCTCAGAGGCCGCTAGAGGGCGCCAAATACGGAGTCGCGTACCGGAGCCCAGAGAGTGTCTCTTCTCTCTGTCTGTCTCTCTCTCTCTCTGTCTCTGTCTCTCTGTCTGTCTCTCTCTGTCTCTCTCTCTCTCTCTCTCTCTCTCTCTCTCTCTCTCTCTCTCTCTCTCTCTCTCTCTCTCTCTCTCTCTCTCTCTCTCTCTCTCTCTCTCTCTCTGTCTCTCTCTCCCCTCCTCTCCCTCCCCTCCCTCCCTCTCCCTCTCTCCCCCTTTCCCCCTCTCTCCCGCTCTCTCTCCCGCTGTCCCTCTCTGTCTGCCTGTCTCTCTAGTTGTCCCGGGTTCAAATACCGGCCCCGGTGCGTGGTTTGGCGCTCCCGCTTGTCGATTTCCCTCCCCGGTGACGTCCTGGCGCTTTGTTTCGGACGGTCCCCGTTACACACCTCGTTCCCTTCTGTATTGTCTAGTCGACCGCCTCCGCCGTATGTGTCCTTTTGGCAGCGCGGGGCGGGGCGGGCCGCCTGTCCGTGTTTGTCTGTGAAGCGGCGCTGCCCAACGGGCTAGACAGAGACGGGCTGCCCTGTGCTCTGTCGCTGTCTGGCGCGCCTACGCCTCTGCACATGCCCTCACGTGCGTGACCTGTGCGTGTGTGCGTGACGCGCCAAGAGGACGAACCTGTGCGGAATAGGGGAGTGGCTGTGGACGGACACCGACGGACACCCATGCAGACACGGCACGGCACGGCACGGCACGGCACGGCACGGTGCCGGCGGACATCGGATCGGAATGTGTCCGATGGACGGTGCGGAGCGGGGAGCGCCGAGCGCCTGCCAAGCGGCGGGTAGGCAACTCTGCAACGCTCGGCGGCTCGACGGCCTGGCCTGCCCACCAGGCGTCTCCCCCTCTCTCCGTCTCTCTCGCTCTGCCGGGGTGGGCGTGGTGTGCCCGGCCGCTCGGCTCTCTCAGGTGTTTATCGCGCTCGCTATCGGTCACGTGACATGTTTTTATTGTCTCTCTCGCACTTGGCTGCACTTGGCGCTGCACACTCGCGCTGCGACGGCGGCGACCGACTGCGCTCGGGGAATGCCGTTTCAGTCAACGGGGGGCCAGGGTTATTTTTTGAAAGACGGAAGAGAAATATTTATACAGCGTCCTCGGGGAATCCCTGGGTGGTATATTCACATTCAAGTTCGGGACGCCCGCTCCTGGTCCACAGAGTCGCGCTGAGGCTCTCTGCTGGCGCGCGGTCTCTCTCAGTATAGTGGGCAGACTTCCAAAAGCGGGGTGGGAGGGGGGGGGGGTTGTGCCCCCCGACCTGGCCGTACGTCCCACGCTTGTGTCGTTGCAGCACTGGGGGTCGATGTGTGTGTGTGTGTGTGACCTGATGAACGGTGTCAGAACAAACACACACACACTCCACTCCTCATTTGGATGTGTGGCAGTGACAGCCTAGCCCTGCTGCGCAGAGGGGGGGGGGGGTCGGGGTCGCTCACTGCCATTATATACCTCTCGCAGGAAAGGTGTATGTGTGTGTGTGTGTGTGTGTGTGGGGGGGCATTTAAAACCTCCCCATAAAACTGTGCCCCCCCCCCCTTTACCCTCCCGAATTGAAGAAATCAGTCTCGTGATGAGAGCGCTGTATTTTCGTCCAGTGCCGACGATAAATCCCCCTCGATCCAATCAGTGCCGTCTCTAGCCTCTCTAGCTGTCAGTGTCAACGACATCTCTCTGCGCTGTGCTCCGCAGCGGCTTCGGCTTCGTGTCGAGGCTCCGCCGTTGTCAGATTGCGCGATGACCGGCAGGAGGGAGGGGGGAGGAGGGGGCATTTGTTCCGGTCCTTACTCGACACCTGGCTGCGTGTCCTGGGGTGCCCGGGGGGGGGGGGGGGGGGGCTGATCGTCCTTTACCCTTTGCGACGACAGACGAGCAAGGAATGGGAAAGGGCACCAGCGCAGCCCAGGCCCAGCCCAACCCAGTCAACCAGGTGTTATCCAACAGGTGTGGGGAGTACTCGTGCCATCGGTGGCTGACATGAACGCATTTTTTTTGATTTTTTTTTTTTTAGAAATAAAAAGGCATAGAGGAGGCGCCAGAAGGCGCTGTGATAACAGTGCGATCACATGTGCCCTGATTTGTGGTTCTATAAAGCGCTCTTTTCTGTTACAGGAGGCTTGTGAAAAATCATCAACCCAAGAAGAAGGACGAGGAAGATTACCAGTAAGTGCGATTGTTTTGCCTTGGCGAGTGAGGTGTCAAATAAAACTCTGAAGCTCATGGTGTTTTCCTTCTAGGTACAGCCCATGCAGAGCTTTCAAATTGGTCATGAATGAAGTGAACGACTTGGCAGGGCAACATGAAGTCATAGCTGAAAATCTGCAGACCAACATAATCCGAGAAGTCAACATTCTGGTGAAAGATTTTAAAGAAGACAGGAAAAAGGTGTGTGCTGATCTTGGAGGATGATGTAGTACTTAATTGTCTATATTTGATGTTTTAATTACTTATTTTTCCCAATTAGCACTTACAAGATGGAATGAGAATGATGACCAGTCTAGGCAACCAGATTCAAACACTAGAAAGGGCTCGTAAAAATTATGAGAAGGCCTTTAAGGAAGCAGAGCGAGCGCTTGATAATTATCAGAGAGCAGATGCAGATCTGAATTTATCACGAATGGAAGTAGAAAAGCAAAGAACAAACATGACTATTAAATCACAGCAATGTGAAGACACAAAAAATGAGTATGCTAATCAACTACAGAAAACTAATGACCTTCAGGTAAGCACTTTCATGGGATGGGACATCAATAAGTTGTGCGCATTTTGGGTGACAATCTTACTAAAGGTACCTTGTGTATCAGGCTCAGCACTATCAACATCTCATGCCGGATGTGTTTCAACATCTTCAAGAATTAGACGAAAAGAGGATCAAAAATATAAAAAATTTTATGATACAGTCAGTAGATATTGAAAGAAGTGTTTTTCCTATTATCAATCAGTGCCTAGATGGAATTCTAAGAGCATCAGATCAAATTAATGAGAAAGAGGTGTGTATGTTACAATGTGAATTTCAAGTTATTTTTATTTTATTTACTTTGTGCATAGCTGCAACTGCCGTTTCTTGTTTCAGGATTCTCTAATGGTCATAGAACGATATAAATCTGGCTTCCTGCCTCCAGGCGACTTTCAGTTTGAGGATCTTAGTGCTATGAAAAGTGGTGAGGCACAGCCCATGATTATTAACAATGCCATCACCTCAATCAGACCAGAAGCCATGACTGTGAAAGGAACTATGTCTGCTGGGAAATTAAAGAAAAGAGTTGGACTCTTCGGTATTTTCAGCTCAAACAAGGTTTGCTTATACTTAAATCTTCCATGAACATAAAATTTCCTTAATAAGTTTTACTAGGATATTATAATGGTAGAGGTGCAAACAAATTATTCTGAAGTGGCTTGTTAACGTCAGGATGGGTGAGCAGTTGTCACAGTATGCAAAATTTCTGTGCACTGATTGTGAAATTTTGTCCCTTTTGTGCTCTTGTGGCTTTTCCTTCTGATACTTTGCTTTACCAGTTTTCTTAAATAAGTCTTTCATGCTAATAAAGGAATTTTTGCCAAATTGGTTACAGAACAAAAAAGAACAAAACTCAGTATTTCTGTGTTTGCATACAGGGTAAAATCCTAAGTATAGGAAACTGTCAAATTGTCACTTCCTTCAATCTATTCTCAGATTTTGTTTCAAGTATTGCCCAAATGCATTCCATCTGTTGTACTTTGCATGTGTTTGTTTTCAGTTTCTTTGTTGATATGATACTTGTTTGCACATGGCTGTGTGTATTATTTATACTGTGAATGTCCTCTAAGATCATAAGTGTCAGTGTTGAATTTGTGTGCAAAGTGTATCAGTAAACCAGAAAATGTCCAGGCACAGTTTGAGTGAAAGCACTTCTTATCTGGAGGCTGCAGCCAATCTCACCTTAGTCCAAAATTTTGTCTTGGTATCACTAGTTTGTCGTGTGGTTTGATTGTAGTTTCAGTTGTTGATACTGTGATAAAGCAACATGTTTAAAAAATAATAATTTCAAAGAACATCAGTTTTGAGACTTTTCACTTTTACAGTAAACTCAAAAAAGTGTCTCTACAAGTGGACCTACATTTATTACAGTTGTCATTCTCTAAAGGGTTGGCCTGATTTCAAATACTGAGTGCCGTGATTTAGCATTAATTCGGTCTTTCCCTATTCTCCTTCTTTTCTGACTGGATCTTGCTCTTTTCCCTGTCTGAATTTCATTGCAACTTGGTGCTGGTGGTGTCTGGCCTCCTCTGCTGCTAATTATTGTAAGTATGATCTGCCAGACACAAAATTACAAAGAAAGCATTGCAGTCAAGTTTTAGCTGCTCATGTCCGCTTGTGTTCTCATCCTATGGGTCATGTTTAATTAAAAATTAACCTCTGTTGCTTGGTATTGCTACCTTAGCTCTTATTTTGTTGTATGCATGAGAGTTTGATAGTTTAATTAATAGATGGCCAAAGTTCTTCTCTGTTTTCTTTTCTTTTATCTTCCTTTGCTTTATCCTCTCTTCTTGGACACTGATGGATCAATGCTATTTTCTTAACCCCCAAAAATTAAAGTTATTAAATTAGTTAGTAAATCAAAGTGATGACAAAAAAAAAGGGGGGGGGGGGGAATTCTCAAGATTTTAGGACTGTAGATAAGCATAATTTATGAGGCCATTAGTAGTATAACACACCCTTTGAAGCACATTTGCATAGTTCTTGGCAAAGCACAATTTTTAACTTGAATGTTAGAAACACATATGTTAAACGTTAAAAATTTGCATACACTGCCTTCACTTTACAAATAAACAGTTTGCTTCCTCCTCTGTAGTATCATTACTGTTGCCTCATGTTTCAAATGTGGTTCTGTTTTTTCTTGAGCTGAGTATTGAACCGTTTCCACATTCCAGGCACATTTCTCTATTGTGATCCATATTATGGGTTACTGTAGTGCTATTGTTCATTGTGTGAATGATATTTTGTGAACCTTCTTTCACCCTTCAGAACAATCTTTCTCCTTATGGCGAAAACAAGGAGGACTACAGTGATTTACCTCCAAATCAAAGGAAGAAAAAGTTGCAGCAACGGCTGGAAGAGATCTCAGCAAAGATTCAGCAGGAATCAGCAACAAGGTTGAACCACTTTTGATTTCCTGAACTTAACCCACATCTATATCAGTTTCTTACAAACTCTTTTGAAATATTGCAGGGATGGTTTAATGAAGATGAAAGGAGTCTATGAACAAAATCCTGCACTAGGTGATCCTATGTCAATAGAAGGCCAATTGAATGAAAGTGGCCACAGGTTAGACAAACTAAGACAAGAACAGCACAAGTTCCAAATGTACCTGGAGGAAGCTCAAGACAATGGTGCCTCTATTATGAACGTGTCACCTTCAGTTCCTGGCCGACGCCTCAAGTCCCAACCTTCACGTTTGATCAATGGGGGAGGACAGCGTCACCACAGGTAATCTTTCTTCCTGTATGTGCGATAATATCCACACCCCTTCTGATAAGTATCTTAAACTGTGTATCTTCCGTTGCGGCACAGACATAGTGGTGGGTCTGGTGGAGAAGAAGAATCCCTTAGTCGTTCAGCTTCAGATTCAAGTGTTTCCAACCCAACCACAAACAACAAGCAGTCTGCACCGGGCACTCCTCTTCCCTCTCACAAGTGAGTCTACGTAACAACTTGAATGTATCTGTGAAATTTTAAGTTTGAGCCCACAGCTTTAAGTAATGTATTTATATGGCATGTTGTTTTTGTGTCTAACATGGCTGGTGTGTAACATGTAGCTCTTCACACAGCCCCGAGTCGGGACTGGGAACGTCCCACACATCTCTGCCGGATTCGGATGAACCAGAGCCTACAGATATTGATGGCAATGCCCAACCAGAATATTACGACGCTGATCAGCTTCCAGCTCTCGGCATTTGTAGAGCTCTTTATCCCTTTGAAGGTATGATTCCAACCTAATTATGTTTCACAATTTCACAGAAATATTTTCATTTGATATCCTGACATCATGTGTCTCTTCCATGTTTCTCTAGCCACCAGTGAAGGTTCCATCCCAATGTACGATGGAGAAGAACTTCATATCATAGAGCTGGATCAAGGAGATGGGTGGACTCGTGTACGAAGACAGGGCGATACAGAAGAGGGCTTTGTGCCAACATCATACATCGAATGTACACTGTTCAACAACTCTTAAGAGTCTCTTCTGAAACATGAAGATAGTTTCTGTTTACCAGTTCATCATCTTACGCATCAACAAAGTCAAGCAGTTTGTTAACTAATGACAGAAACTGCTCAATTTTAATCATCTGCTCAACTTTCATTCTCTGCTGTCTATTGTCTGCTTGAAAGTAGCATTCAAGCATAAGGCAGATATCCCTAATGCAATTATCAAGCTGATGTTTCTGATACAGTAGCACTCTTTGCTTTTGTGCAACAGTGAGGGGAGATGTAACTTGTCATTCACAGATCGAATTGGCAATGCGATCACTCTAGTCGACAAGTGACATACATGAGAGTAATGGATGTAAGTGATGTCTAGTGACATACTTTCTAGCTGCACACTTTGATTTGTGTAATTTTTTGCACAATCTCATGAAGTGTGATAATGTGTATACTTAATACAAACATCACAACTGTGAGAGAAAACTGTCAAATAGAAAGAAGTTAGACTATACACAGCTTCTTTCAGTTCATAAAGTAATTTAGCTCAAGGAATTAATGTAGTACGTTTGCAATTGCTATTATGTTCTTTTCAGAATGAAGCAAATTGTGAATCTGTTATGGGGCAGTGAGCGTGACTTAGTTCAAGCATCACTCATGAAGACTGTTAATTGTGAAAGTATAATTTAAAGCTGCAAGTTTGCGCTTCACATGTGTAAGATAAGAATTATTTTTTTATTACAAAGTAGTCTTGGTGTTATTTGGTCATGAGTGAGAAAACATCCACACAGAAAGAACTATTTTAAGATGTATAATGGTTTCTACAGAGTAATTTTTTTACGCTTTTGATTATCTGCAATGTGTATTTCTTAGCTAATACCTGAAATAGCAAGCTTGCTTATACAGAATGTCTCTTTAAATATAATTGATGTACCTCAAGTGGCACAATGCAAATGACAAGTAACCACTTGGAATACTACCTTGGCACAGGCTTAGGTGTGATTAAAATAACCAACAGATTCTCTTCTGCATAAATGCCATGACCATATTTACTGCAGATGACTTTGTCCATTTTTAAGATTTCTATATTTTTGTTTTGACCATTAGATGTGTTTAACTTGTTGCCAATCATTGCATTTAATCATTTTGTTTATGTAGCAATTTACCTGCATAAATTGTGTGAGGAAGGAAAGCTTTTACTCTGCAGCAAGTGCCAGAATTTTTTTGTAGTCATTATAAAGAGTGGAGTTAGCTCTTCAGTTCCTGCACTTAATTGATGAATAGTACTTTTCACAAGAAGTATGACTTCCTTTTATGGCAGTCATCAGTGACAACTAATGTGCTGTTAATGCCTGTACACCTTATTCAGATTGTACTGCAGCATCTTAAGGCCTTTCTTTTAACTCATAGAAAAATATTATTGATATGCTCTAGAATGACTGATGGTAACATTGTCATAACAGTTCGGGCATGATTTGGGCCAGGTTTGTATTCTGTGTTCATGTAAATAGCTAAAGAATCCTGTGTATATGTGTACAAAGTCCTACCTTGATTTATTGCTCCTTTCTATCATAAGACAGTTATTGAAAATGTAAATATAATAGTAATGAAACACAGTTGGTCTGCTTTGTAAAGTGAAATTTCTTGTTATTTTATCTCGCACTGTTTAATTTTATTTTAATGATTGATTTTGTCTATTTTATGTTGACTATTTCTTTCACATGTACAGATTAATGTTACTGTATTTACCTTACTGTGAATCTGTATTTAATAAACACTTTTATTTGTACATCCTTTGTGTATTTGTTAATATTAATAATCTAATTAATCCTTCTCATCAACAGATGTAGATCCAAACTTATTTTTGACCTGCTTTAGTTGGTGGAGGAACGTCATCCTCGCTTAGTGGGCCCCATGTGCAGTGGCCCGACTAATGTAGAATATACCCATTCACTCCTCATTCCTTCATTAAGATAGTGATTTTTTTCGCCCATAGGGGGAAATAGGGCCAAGAGAGTAGAGGGAAGGGGGCTTATTTTAACAATTTGGTCAGTGGCTTTGGCTGAAAGAATTACCTCCGTAAGCTAGACCCAAGGGACATTGTTTTATGATTCAGACAGCTTGATAATGATAAGAGTTGTTGTTTGATGTGTCTCTTATATTTAAAAGATTGCATTTCTTCCGTACACTGTCAGTATACCAGCACTTTCACATTTCATTAATTTTGTCTCGTACCTGTCATAATTTTCTACGGTAAGAATCCGTCCTGATTCTAATGAAAAGTGAATATTATTAGTATTGTTCCAAAGATCAAACAATTTTTAATTCTATATCTCCAGAATTGAGCTTCAGCTTTATGTGTATGAGAAAACATTTCTTTGAAACTCACTTGTTTAAAAATGGTTAACTAGCTTGCTTGTAGCTGTGTGATAAGGTGTATTAATTTGTTTCATTGGGTATTTTGTTCTTAAAATGAGTGTTTTCCCTTTTCTGTTACATTTTGACGAGTTGGTAAGTGGCAATAGTTCATTCTGAACAAGTGCTATGTGAAGGAAGAGTCAAACTCAATGCTGTCACACTGATATTGGTCACAATTTTTTTTAAATCACCTTTCTCTAGGGAAGTATGAGAGATTGAGGAAATTGTTTTATGGGTTCTCACGTAAATAATTAAATAAAATGACTGAGAGGAAAAGTGCCAATCGACTAGTTCATTTTGGTTTGTTCTAGTAGAGGCTTCTTTATGTGGCTGAGCTATGTCTGTCACACAGAACTCATTGCATGCTAGCTTGCAATTATTGCTATTCTAGTGAACTTGTAACTCAAGTTATCTGTAATTGACTTCTGATGAATTAAAATCTTATCTATTCCTTGCGTTTTTGTATTGATGACCTCTATCTATGGCAGATATTGACTGAGTAACATAAGGTAGTAAGTGGACTGAGCAACATATAGCAGAAACTTCTTGTGTTAATGTACATCCCTTGTCTAAACTACTGCTTTAAGTTCAATGATGATGGAAGTTGTGTCCTGCTGAAAAATTAATGTTACATATTTCTTAGAATGATTCTGTTCAGTGATGCTGCTATATTATTTCTATTGTTAGATAAATATTTGTCTATTTCCTCTTCCTTAGAAACAAAGAAGAGGCCAACTGTGTAGTTAGCACTGGAAAAATTTATTTCATCTCTACAAAGTATAAGTGATTCTCTACAGATGTACAGCTACTGATATTTTATTCTAAGCTTTTAAATACAATTTAAGAGATATAAAAGGGCTTTTTTGTTTCCCTCTGACAAACCAATACAAAATCTTATGAAGACTATGGTATGATTATGAACATCTTTCACACAAAGAGAATTGGTAATTCATACCAAAAATAATGATTTAAATTAAAAGATAACAAAGTGGTAACTACACATGCACAATCAACACACAGTAAAAATTAAGACATGATAGTAATGTAAATTAAAATTATAGGATGTGGCTGATACACTAGCACATTCCTTGTTTTTCACTCACAAGAGCACTTTCACTCACAATTTGAACTTCATTCACATTTATGGTTGTATTCGTGCCCAACAAGCCTGCTTTATTTTGACTAGGACATGTTAATTCTTGGTCCGCAGGTAAATCTCCTTAGTTAACATGGTGATCACACATGGTACCTGTTTTGATGAGTACAGAATTTCATAACAGGGTTAAGCAGGATTCTTCAACAATGGAAAAATGCATGGTTTCTGAATACTTGCCTGTTTCAAATCATTGGATGATAGCAAACCTGTATCACAAGTCTTGTAGCTTGCTACCACCCTCTTAACATTAGTAAGCATTCTCCCTAAATCAAGTCTGGAAGAATTTTTTCTTAACTCTTTGCAAAGGCTGTGGATTAGCCATGAGCCAGATGATACATCTCTATACGAAACAAAACCTGAAACACATAATGCAGTCATGGACAACCATTATAGAATAAAAATCGCAACCTATGGATAAGCTATGCTTAATTAAGGGGGAAAATAACAAAAACAGGACTAGCAATCACCTTCTACAGAACTGAAAATAAGCAGAAAGTCTGCATATGCTGGTGTATTTAGAGGTGATGTGGCAAAGTCAATTTCATCAGAATGTGGTGAGAACTGTATTCCTGGATCAGTCTGTTCACCTCTACAAGCCTGTAAAAATCATGTAGAACAATCAAACCATAGACAAACATGCTTATAATGTTGCTTAATCATACCTGAATAGTAAAAATCTTTGGTTTTCCTGCAAGACTTTTACATCTAGTGAAGGGCTTCCACAGCTCATCAAAATGATAGGCAACATCTTGAGCGTAAATATAATTTCTGTGCATTCCATGGCTTAGCACTGTCACCCACAGGCAGTCGTCATTTGAGAAATCCTCTCTACTTACTGCCAAATGGCAGATAACGTTGAATTAGAAAATTTTTCAGAACAAAGATGTCAGCAAGTATGAAACCCATCGTTAGACATGAACTTACATTTCTTTATTAGGTTTAAAATCTCTTCCTTTTTTAAATTCTGAAACACTGATGTAGTGAATCCAAGTTCTTTAAATGTAGATTCTAGATTCATCACATCAATATGAGAATTTTTTCGAGGTTCAGTGCACAAAAATTTATCAAACTCACTATGTGAAAATATAATGAGTTTTCCTCGATGCTGATGATTCATATTGTATTCTTCTGTGCAAATGTTATTCAACTGAAAAGAAAAAGATTTCAACCCATTATTCCCTTGGAGATCTTTTTGTTGATGAATAAAGCATGTGGGTCAAACTTACCCCAACTTCTCGAAATTGCTTTAAAAGATGGGAACTGTCACTGGAGCCTGGCTCTGTATAGATCTGAATATTTTTCAGAGGAGCTCGAGCTGGAAACGCAGGAAGAGTGTGTGTGCACTCCTTTTGAATTACATTTTCTTTCTCTCCCTGGAAGTACACATTCATTGACATCAACAATATTTGATTAAGGTTGACAGAAATCAACACTGCTTTACTAACCTCTCCAACAGCACCCTGAGGGTGGAAGCTGTTTGGCACTGCCATTACAATTGTTGATTAGAAATGTTGCTTGCTCCCTACAGTAAACACCACCACCACAAACGGTCATAGAGTTTGAGGAGCAGGAGAGATTATTTCTGTCTCTCCTGGTTTAGTGATTTGATTTTCACCGGTTTGGCGGCTCACGGCCCGGTGCGACTTCCACCTCCGGATCCCCCCTAATCACCCCCTCCCCGCCCCGCCCCCTCCAACCGAATCCGAAGCAATCCGAAGCAACGAACACGAAGCAGCCCGAAGCGAAGCCCCCGAAACAGAAACAACCTGGATTTGTTTTCAAGCTGTAAGCAGTAGGCAAACCGTGGCAGTTTTGTTGCAAGTTTCGTTTTCGTGTGTAATCCTGCTTAGATTTGATTCACTGGCATTCTTCTTTCCGTACAGAGGTTTGTTTCTTGTGATTATTCCTCGAACCACTTTCCTCCTGGGTCTGCTCTTTAGTAGTGTTGTTTTCCTTTTGTTGCCTCCCTCTCTGGCTCTGCCTAGGCATAGGAGGATTAGGCCACAAAGGGGCATGGTTATGGCGAACGCCAGTAACTTTTTATTGCGACTTTGACAATGCAGCGAGCGACTGATATTTCATTTGTAGGGCATTGTCGCGTGAGTTATGTGTTTTAGAAGACAGACGAACTGAAATGGAGGACCTGATTTGTCTTTTACTCATTGATCATTCTCATCCAACAAATCTTTCCTACAAGTGCCTTATGTACCATCATGTTTCCCTTTCTTTAAAAAAAAAAAAAAATATTACAGCATACTCCTGAAGATGGCATCCAGTTCTGTGAGCCAAGAGGATGTTGAAAATGATTTCGAGCTGTCATCAAGGCGGTCTAGGATTAGGACCGCCCGAGCAAGGACTGTCAATCCTACGTCTAGAATCGGTTAGTGTGTATTTTGGTTACTTCAGTACTGCTGCTCTGCAGTTGAAAGGTGTGTTTTTTTCTTATAATCTTTACTAAACTTCTGATTGCAGGTGAAATCGATGACAGCTTAGGAGAAATGAGAGTGTCAGAATCACTAAATGCTGGTGGTCAGAATTGTGGTGAACATGATGCCAGCCCAAAACCCTTGAGTAGAACCAAAGAGAAACGTGCCAATCGTAATGTCCCTGTCAGGCAACCACTTGCAGATCACCTTAACAGGTTTAAATATTACATTGCCCCTCCCTGCACTGCCTTCCCTAGCTTCCGTTTCATGTTTACTTTTCTTTAGCGTGAATTATATTTTTTACCAACTTTTATCATTTTTTTTCTTTTCATTGTAGACCCAATCATCTCAATAAAGGGAAGCAGCCACGTGACAGGCGAAAACTTCGTGAAAAACGCCGCAGCACTGGGGTAGTTCATCTGCCTTCCACAGAGGTTCGATGATTTTTCTTGCCCTTATTTATTTACTAATGTTAGTATCTATGAAACCATTTATGTATGCTTTCTTTGCAGTCGACCGGTGGAAGTACTGGTGAGGATGATGGTGATGTTCTATCCATGACAGCTGAAACTCGTCGGAACACTATTCAAAATGAGCACCTAGCTCATGATTCTGTCCCAGAAGTACGTGGGAAAGAAAAACAACACATTTAAAATTTTGTATTTCACTCCTAGATTTAGTTTTTAGAATGTTAACTATTACTGTTTTTGTATTACAGGAACGAGCTGTTTCTAAAACCTTTGCTCAAAGAAGGAGTAAGAGGTAAGAATTAATTTTGATTTCTGGACTGTAAAAACTATCTAAAGATAACTTATGGCTTTTTGGAAACTTTAGCTGTTAAATATCTTGGTATCAGAAACACCTCTATTCCAGTATTTCATTAACTACTTCATGTTAGTGTTTTAAGGAATCGTTAGGTTTGTTCTTAAAAGTTATTTGACCATCTAATAAGCTATTTAGCTTTATGGTCCAAGTTTCCCCAATCATTACGTATTATCTCCATACTGCCAACAGATGTATCAACCCCTTCTCTATGGGCTCTAACAACCAATATTTATTGATGCGTACTGAAATTCCACTGCTGTCTGTTTTCAAGTGAGGCTCTGATTCTCAATCTCTTGAATGTGCATGGTGTGTGACAAAACCTTCCTATGATTTGAAAGGATGTGCATAAATTTGCATGGAATGGAAAAAAAAAATGGTTTTGTAAGAGCTTGATTTGACAATTATGTGTATTTCATATATTTCTAATGTATTGTGGCCTGGAATTCAGCACAAAATTTTACATTGTTTTTAAAAGGAATATGACATTTCGGTCACTTGAACTCTCTCTGCTCTCTTCCCTCTTTATAACTTACCTTCCTAATGTTCCTACTCCACATTAGTGGTAGCATCTACTTTTCATAGTTTTTAATGTGACTTTTTGCATGTTTCTTGTTAGTATTTTAGTTCAACAAAAATGGATACCTTACAACCCTCTGTGTCTACCTTAACCAGTTCTTTTGTTTTCATCACAGCCCATCAGATTTGGAAGCTGATGATGAGGATAACCAAGACCTTGATAGTCTGAATCAGTCAGATTCCACTGTAGGCAGTGCACCACAACAGTGTCGAAGACCAGGCACTCCTACTGGTGAAAATCCAGAAGAGGTTTGTAGTGCTATACCTTTTCTCTCATGTATTGTATTTCTTTATTGGTGGATCTTAAGACAGAGCGCCAAAGGTCACATTACAACTCAATAACATAGAAAAATAGGCAGGTGTACAAGTCTCTCTAAAGTTAATCACGAATACAGGCAGCAAAATTACTGGTGCTGGGGCCTTTGCAGTCCAGTGGTCTGGGAAAGACTAATTTTTGTTTGTGATTCCAGTTGCTTGAGCGAGCTCAGGAGGAAAATCGTCGCCTTTTGTGTCTGCTTGAAGACCGTGACCACAAGATAAGTCTTCTTGAACAGCGCATCACACAACTTCAGCGAGAAATGACAGCGGAAAGAGAAAGGCTGCGTGATGAGAACGCTGCCCTCATCCGTGCCATGGCTTCACTCGCTGCAAACTGAGTTTCTATTTTGGTTTAATCATTTTCTATAGGTGTTTTTTTATGATTGTTTTTAAGGTGTCTTGACTAATTTTCATCTCAGAATTTGGCACAGAGCACTTGAAACACCTGTTAGTCTTTGTGTTTCTTATGCTCATGTTAGGTAAGGGCTTGCTGTTGTAATATGTTTGATTTTCTGTCATCAGACGCAATTAATTAGTAATAATCTTTGTTTGTTTCCTATGTAAGACACTTGACTGTGTGAATGTCTCAAATGTAAATTCAGAATTGTAGACATTGAGTGAAGTACCTGTGAGCCTCTATATCATAGACCAGGCCATAATTAGTACCAACATCACATACTCATTTCAGACAATGTATTTCAAGTGTTTTAATACCTAGATTCTTAAAGTCCCTTTACATTCTGTGTGTACTTGATGAATAAGTTGAACTAGCCCAAGTTATCTTTTAATTTCTGTGTAGTGTGCTTTCATGTGTAAATTGCGGTTCATTCTCAGGATTGCATTTATAGAAATCCGTTTTTTGTTTAGTCCTAACATACATTCATCAAATAAAGTGTGTGAAATCTGAATATAGTGTAGGAAGTGGCTCCGTGCTTAGTCAGCAAAGTTTGAGCTACATCTAGCTAGCAGTTACTGTGTAAACTATCGCTGGGTGCTCATCTGGAGTCTGGAGAGGATCGACAACCAGTATTTTGTTCCTCCTTATTTGCAAAATAATCCACACACCAAAGGGTGTTATTAATTTACGCAACCATGCAACACGTTGTCATAATTTCAGCCAGTTTGATGTTGCAAAAATCTAAGCAATTATGAAATATTTCTGGCATTGAATTACTATGTGACATTGTCATCATAAACCATCAATGGAGAAGTTCATGTATAAATCATTGTTGATGAAGTTTCATTCTCAAATTGTACATGAGGTGCTTTTCAGTAGCCATTGGCTGTGATTAGTCTGATTTTATTAGCTATGTGATTTTTAAAACTTACTTTTCTATAGATGTTTTAATTCCATCTTGTATTGCCAGGGTTCCCACAAGTCTGGAAAACCTGGGACGTCATGAAAAGTTGTGGAAAAAATATGTGGTCATGTTAGTCATGGAAAAGTCATGAGAATCTTTGGGTTGTCATGGAAAAATTGAAAAACATGAAAATTGCCAAAAAAGAATCATGTAGGAATGGTCTTGGAAATTTTCAAGTTTTTGACTGGAAAGTCACAGAAAAGTCATGGAAAATGGTATGTGAAAATTAGTGGGAACCCTGATTGCAGATTATTGATTTTCTCTCATTATTTATATGAACATATTAGTATACCCATTTTCATTGTGTCTTTATTTCATACTGACTGTTGTGAGGATAGTGGTGAAGCCAGGAACTGATCTCCTTCCATATGTATTGCTCTCATACCGATTGCATTATAATGTCCTCCCCTATGCAATTTCTCATTCATATTCAAAGAAATGAGTTCTCATTACCTTTACCTTCAATAAATGCACAAGGTATCATTATGAGGGTGGATCTGTATTAGAGTTCCTGTTCCCATACATGACAGGTTCAGTTCATTTAGATCTCACAGTTGGATTAATATTAGGAAGGGCATGTGAATGCAGAATTATGCAGATTATGGATCTGGTCACCCAGATTCAGTTTGAGCTTCCTGCAGTCCTGGCCTCTCCAAAATTTGCACAAGTGTTGTAAATGATTTGCCTCTTTTGTGCCCCCCCCCCCTCTCTTTTTACTGAGGTGCATGTTAGTTATCACTGCTTAGCAGCAATCATTTTATTGTCAGGTGCAGAGTTTTAGCATTAAAAGCATATCCATGTACCATTTTTTAGTTAATACAAGGAGAAATATAAAAAGAAAACATAAGGCTTTGGGATGTACTATAAGTTAATCATCATATGAAATATCACCTGTGATTATGTATGAATATTAAGAAAATGACCTTTTCAGGATGGTGCAAACAATTTTACCATTTTGTAAAACCTAGAAGTTTTATGCAGAGTGCTCAATATTGTGTGTAACACTTTTGCCTGTTGAAAAACTTGTGTTTTCACCTAAATCTCTTCAGCTATTTATTGTGCATTAGCATGCGTTATTTATTACCCAATAAACATGCAGAATGAGCTTACCTTAAACCTTTTTCTTGATTTCCCTATATGTCCCGGGAGTAGAGATATATAGACTGATACAAAAACAAAAAACACTCCGAATACCAGTAGTAATAATAATAATAAACAAAAATACTATGACACTAATACTGCCATAGGCCCAAAATACCACTTGTGGTTAAATTTTGAATTACCGAGGTCCATTTTGCTTAAGTTTTCCTGCGGTTACACATGTCTGATAAGCACCATCATACTCCATAAAATAAGTACTACTAGGAACAAAGGATCATTTGGTTCGAATTTCTCACTTTTGGTCGTATGGGGACAATTTTATACCGCTGACTCGTTATGCGATGCTTGTTGCAATGATGAAGTAAATTTTCCATTTTGAAAGACACTGGCAAATTTGATATCGCACTATAGTTGACGAGCACGTCAAGTGTAATAAGTGCGCGCGCAAGCGATGCACCACAGGCTGCCGCGGTCCCTGCGACAATGCGTTGGGCGTGGGCGCGAAAGGCTGTATCACAAAAAAGGAGAACTTCCCTTTCGCCCATACTTCTTCCTTTGGATACTACAGGGCACGTCTGGATTGTCCAGCCATTAGGGGTCTTCTATAAAGGATGTCCGGGTTTTTAGGGAGGAGGGGGGTCCTACAAACCGGACATAGGTGGACGCGAGGGGGTCGTACAAAAATGACACTTTGAGGTCGTTTTGATGCAGTTTCCAAAGTGACAAGAAGTTTTGGAAGAACAAAAAGAAAATTCATTCGTTTTTAGAGACCACACCCGCAGTCAACATCACTGTAAGAATTTTTCGTCATGTGACATTAAATATTGATGACGAGCATTTCGCCAGTTCTAGGCAGAACGCTTAAGAACATGGTTTTCTATCTGATGAAGTACAATTGATTTTTTTTTTGTGACGAGTTTTCGCTACACCATGTGTGATGAACAATTCTTGAACAAAATTTAAGAGTGTATTTTTTGTAAAGTGACGAAGAATATAAGCTTCCGATGGTTGGTGGCTGAGGCGGGCTGAGGCCAAACAGAATCTAAAAAGCAAAACGGTTTTAGCTCTAGGCACGGCACCCCAAACTAAGCCTGCCGCCAAACTAAGGATCCCAGGTCGCTATACCAAATCCCAGCAACTAAAGCTCCCCTGTACGTTTTTAGACAACGCCTGTCGATCTACATCAATTTAGTCAAAATTTGGGACAAAACGTTTTCGGCCAAAAGGCAGGTAGGCCTTAACCAGTTTTCCAAATTTTGATGGAAATTAAATTTGAGTTTTTTCAGTACGTGTTTGGACCAACCGCCTTGAAAATTAAAAAAAAAGTGCTAAAAATTTATGTATACCAGGTGTATCACTGGCCCCGGGAAGTTTCGGTTTTAGGCAGTCCCGCAAAGCACTATCTCCGTCTTTTTCTGTCTCACGCGTCTGGCCGCGCCAGAAAGAGACGGAGATAGTGTGTTGCGGGACTGCCTAAAACCGAAACTGCCCGGGGCCAATGATACACCTGGTATAAGTCTACGTACACCTCATCGATCCCTTTGTCTCATAGAACTAGCCTGTCTTAGTACGCACTAGGACTAGACAGGCTGTGTGTGTGTGTGTGTGTGTGTGTGTGTGTGTGTGTGTGTGTGTGTGTGTGTGTGTGTGTGTGTGTGTGCCCTGGCGAAAATCGAGAGCGGAGTTCACGCTCTGGAAACGCCTCGGGAAGGAGTTTTCCCCACGCTCTCCGAAGGCGTGAAACGCCCTCGAAACGCCCTTAGAAGGCGTGTTTGTTGTGCTTTGGGCGTTTTCTCTAAACGCCATCGCGCAAAACGCCCAGCAACGCCTTCGTTCAGCGTAGACACAACTCCCTCGAAAGGCGTTGTCAAAGGCGTTCTTGGGCGTTGTGGTCCAAAGGCGTTGCAGTTCCGCCTTCACAACGCCTTCACAACGCCTTCACAACGCCTTCACAACGCCTTCACAACGCTCTCAACCGCCCTCAAACGCCCTAAAACGCCCTCAAACGCTCAAAGCGCAACAAACACGCCTTCAATACGCCCTCGGAGAGAGTTTCCGTTTTCGCCAGGGTGTGTGTGTGTGTGTGTGTGTGTGTGTGTGTGTGAGAGAGAGAGAGAGAGAGAGAGAGAGAGAGAGAGAGAGAGAGAGAGAGAGAGAGAGAGAGAGAGAGAGAGAGAGAGAGAGAGAGAGAGAGAGAGAGATACTTGACCATGTGATGTCCTCCTCGGGTGAGGTCCGCGTAAGGCAGCCCGGAATGACTTCTCGCCTAAGACCCGCCCGGAGCCGTTGGAGCTGCGTTTGTTGGAGCCGGACTGTAGCCAGAACCACCCCCGTCGTGCCACTAAGTCTAGTGTCACGTGACTAGACGGAAGCCGCCAATCAGCTGCGGGGGTGTGTCTGGTGTCGGTGAGGCTGTGGCCGTCTGCGCCGCTACCGAGGCTGAGATGAGATCGAGATCCTTGTCTGTCTGCCCGCTTTACGACCAGGCGCCCACCCTCTCGCCTTTTGAGCACCCACCCGCCCGTTTCAAATCAAGTTGTGTTTGGCGCCAAAAAGCCCGTCACGGCGTCACGTATTTTCCGGACGCCCCCTCAACCTGGAGGCAAAGGGGTGCCGTGCCGCGGCGGCCGCGTGGCTCACAGCCCAGTCAAGGCGCGGGTTCGAGTCCCCGCCGGGGCCGCGGACAGAAGAAAAGCGCCGGCAGCGGAAACGCCAACTTTTTTAATAACTCTCCCGCTGTCTGTTTACGTTAAGCGTGATATTAAAATCCGCTCTGCCGGACCGGACCCTCCCCATTCCTTCTCATGGCAAGCGAGACTAGTTGCCCCCGAACGTCGCCGAGGGTCTGTCAAGTTAGCGTCGCGAGCGTGCCTGCGAGTGAGCAAGCCAACGGAGCTCTGGCTATTCTCAAACCGCAATTCATGGTTTCAAAAATGGTGGTTTGATTGTCTATTGACCGCTGGGGACAAAACCCATCCCGGCTTCCGCCAGGACCCCTGCCTTCAACTTCGGAGATTGTACGGGAACCGGTGCTTTACGGCTGCTAGGGTCCGGGACATCTCTCTAGAACCCGCTACCCGGCTAGTGCCGGACGGATCTGCCGCGTCACTGCACGAGGCCCCCTCCGCACAACCACGTCCTGCGAAGACTTCATAATACTGTAGTCTTCTTCATTCCCGCAGTCTGGTTTGGGTTGACCCCGGAGAAGATTTGGGGGACATAAGTTACCTTTGCACACGACCGAAGCCGCTGTACTGTACTCGCTACGCACCGACTAGCGACATGTCCGTAACTTGACAGAGTCAGACGGAAGAAAACAGAAGCTTCGAACTCCGTAGCATCTTCCGAGTCGATACCCGTGGTGTAGTTTGGGTTGCCTACCTTCTGGGCGTGGTCATGTTTCTCGGCTTTTGCAGGGTCACGGGTGACAGGTGTCAGGAGGCACCAATTTCATGACGAAACCATGACTAGGGGTCGGTCCTAACACACTGCGCACGAAAAAAAAAATCTTAAAAATGGCAAGGCTATAAAATACTGTGTGCGGACTGGTGCGGATCAGCTATTCGGTGACCGACAGAAGCGACAGAGGCTGCAACAGCAGCAGTCGCAGTTGTGCAGACGGGCTGATGGCTGACAGCTAGCAGCCATTCAACGTCCCTTCCCCGCCCTTCCCCTTCTCTCCCTCCCCCACCCTTTCCCCGCTCCACTGGCGTTCGACATTTTCGCGAACTATCTGCACAGCGCGGCGCACTGCAGTGGCTATGTAACTGAAACCGACGCAGCATTGTGTGTGTGTGTGTGTGTGTGTGTGTGTGTGTGCTTGTCTGCCGGGTACCCATACACGTGGCGCTCTGTGTAACCGCACCATGGGTCCTACCATCGCGCCATACCCGTTAGGGGCCGTCCACATACTAACGTAACGCGTTTTAGGGGGGGAGGGGGTTCGGTTGAACGTTACGGTGTGTTACGTGGGGGAGGGGGGGAGTCTGGCACCGTGTTACGTAACCATGTTAAGTGGGGCCTTCTTAACCTTCAAAACACGAGTTGTAAAGTTTTTGCGGTCCTACGGGCAGGCGATCCGCGTTTTACGGTCGTCTAGTGGCTGTGGCGTGCGTGGCTCGCTCGGTGGCACAGACTGAGCTGGCAGCGCGTGGCGGCTGTGTGGATCCTTATTTTGCCCTTTTCTTAATAAAAACGCTTAAAACCACATCAATGCAAAAAATGGGTAAAGTTACGTAACACATGGGGGGGGGAGGCGTTGGTCGAGTGTTACGGTGTGTTACTTGGGGGGGGGGGGGGGGTCAAAAATTGTCCGAAAACGCGTTACGTAGTATGTGAACGGCCCCTTATAACCAGCAGGGAACGCGGTGTCGAATCACAGGAAACGTCAAGGGAGCGTTCACAAACCACGTGACTTTTCTTTCGAACCCTTCTCATCCACCGTTGTGGGTGCGGTGCTGTGCTGGAGCAAACTGTCGATGTTTGGCCACAGACGGTCCCACGCACCTCTCCCCGCGATGAGATTTGTGTCTTTCACGTCCGTCGCCAATCAAATCAAATTGTCACCTCGTGTGTCACGTGGTTCTTGAACTTAAAGAATCATCTTCGTACATCAACCCTCTGTACAGTCCATGCACGGAAAAACAGGTTTGCTGGATTAGTATAATATTTAGGGGCTGGTTAGGTTCTGACTTTTAAAAAACGCGTCTGAAGATTTTTTTCAGTCAGCGAATTTTTCGCTCACTTATTTTTGTCTGGGTTCAGCGAAATATTCTTGATCTGCAAAAAATCTGAGTATGCATAAATCGAGCATTCATTTTTGAGAGTGCACGTGGTTCTTGAACTGCCCCTAAAGGAAAGACTATGTCAAGGACAGTCCATGCACGGAAAAACAGGTTTCGCTGGATTAGTATATTTTTAGCTGGTTAGGTTCTGACTTTTAAAAAAGGCGTCTGAAGATTTTTTTACCGAGTGAGCGAATTTTTCGCTCACTTAAATTTTTGTCTGGGTTAGCGAAATGTTCTCTGGATCTGCGAAAAAATCCGAGTACGCATACTGAGCAGACTTTTTTTTCCCGTGTGACGGAATTTTGAAGAGGCGAACTAAAATTTCGACATGGATGTCCGCTTCTCTGTCCGCCTCCGTCCGGCAACTGTTTTCACACGCAGTCAGTCTCGCTAGTAAAGTAAAATAAATGAAGCCGCCCCGCCGTAGCGTCCGCCCGCCCCGGCCAGGTCCCGGCCCGGCCCGAAAGTCTTCCTGCAAACAATAATCCTCAGGGCGATCGCATAATAATGTGATTAATAGGTTTTCCGTCGAGTTCTCGGCTGATGCGGGGCGGGACAGAGCCGTCGCCCTGCCGTTGTCCCTGAAACTTTCCCCCTCAAAACGGTCGGCGGTCGGGCATAAACCCTTTCCGTTCGCGGACGGACGAGGATGGAGGGCGGTGCCCCCCCCCCCCTCTCTCTCTCTCTCTCTCTCTCTCTCTCTCTCTCTCTCTCTCTCTCTCTCTCTCTCTCTCTCTCTCTCTCTCTCTCTCTCTCTCTCTCTCTCTCTCTCTCTCTCTCACTCTCTCTCTCTCACTCTCTCACACACACTCTCTCTCTCTCTCTCTCTCTCTCTCTCTCTCTCTCTCTCTCTCTCTCTCTCTCTCTCTCACACTCTCTCTCTCTCTCTCTCTCTCTCTCTCTCTCTCTCTCACACTCTCTCTCTCTCTCTCTCTCTCTCTCTCTCTCTCTCTCTCTCTCTCTCTCTCTCTCTCTCTCTCTCTCTCTCTCTCTCTCTCTCTCGTCATTCACCCAATCTCTCCTTTAAACAGGAATGGGGGGCGGCGCCGGCGCCCGCCAAACCGCGCGCCGGCGCCGGGACAGCCCAGTTCCGTTGCGGTCTATGCGCCGCCGCTGCCGCCGCCGCCGCAGAGTCGCTTAACGGGACCCACCCTCTATCTGACCCAGCGTCAAGGTGCGGGGTAGGGGTATGCGTCCCACATGTCCAGATTTCAGAGCTGCGCCAACAGTTCGGCAGAGTCGATTGACTCCTGTTCCTCGAGATCGACCGGGTTCAAATACCGGAGGCGGACGGGTGTGGACACCTTGGGATTTATGGTGGTGCATAGTGGTGCGATTCGTTTGGTTCTCGGGCCTGCCGCAGAGAGCGCGCCCCCATCGGGGCGGCCGGCCACGCATGGTCGCATGGCATGGTTGGTGGTGGCCACGGAGTGGTACCGACGGCGTGAATGCTCGGCATCTGTCGCAGCGGCGCAGCGAAGTGCCCGTAACAAGCTCTCAATCGCCCCCCCCCCCCCACCCCCACGACAGCAAACAAAGTGCCAGGGGGGGGGGGGGGGGGATAAACAGCGACAGAGTGTATTTCCGTCCCTGTCTGCCCCACGCCGGCCGCGGCAGAGGGAGAGAGACAGAGGGGCGGACGCGCGGGTGGGGCGGGGCGGCAGACTGCTGGAGGAATTTCAGCCCGAGAACCAACACGGGGGAGGGCCGGGCCAGCGGGCTGGGGGTTTCGGAATAAAAAGGGCGCCACTACCCCTTATGGCGCGGCGGCGGCGGCGGCGGCGGTGGTGGTGGTGGTGGTACAGGCCGTGCACAAAGTACGTGACGCCGGCTACCGCTGCAGCTGAGTTGATATTACACTCGGGGCCGAAAATACTTTGGGACCCAACTTGGGGCGTCGCTCGGCGCTCAGCTCGGCGAGTCGTCAGTTCGCCGCGACGTTTTGCATATTAAATCTCGGGCGTAAGTCCTTACTCGGCCCTTTGGCTGCCTTTGGCGGGCCGCGGCAAGAGGGCGCTGCCCTCTGGAAGGGTCTCTGCTGGGCTGGGCTGTCCGGGGGCTCGTCAGCTCGTAGAGGGCGCAGGGCAGGGCGGCGCAGGGCTGCTTGACTGCGGAGGGGCCATCTGCCATCTGCTGCTAACCAGCTGGACTTAACCTGTCTCAAGAGGCAGGGCAGGGCAGGACAGGGACAGGGAGTGATGGAGTCGCGTGGATGCAAGCCGGTCACCAGCCAGAGCGCGCAGCGCACCGTAATGAATGAATTGTATTCGTCTTCCCCGCGACCTCTCCTCTCCCCTCCTCCTCTCCTGTCCTTTCTTCTCTTCCATAGCCCTTCGCTTTCCGGGGCATTGTCCGGCCTCCGGCCCGGCCTACATGGACTAAATAATAATAATAATAATAAAATAATAGCTAATAAAAAATATACCGTTAGTTCGCCAAATTCGTTCAAACAAAAATACATTTTAAAAAGGCTTGAAAAAAATTAAATCATTCACTAAAAATTCTACAAATTTAATCGCCCCTCGGCCCCGCACTTCTTACCAGGGGGTCGCCGGGTTCCAAAATACCGGTGCTCGGTGTCATAGCCGTCGTGACAAAAAGTATCAACAAGTCCGGACTGTAGTTTTTGTAGAGAAAACTATAGTTTAAGTACAGAAAAAGTACAGTTATTTCGGAAAAACTTCGCTGACTTCACTTTAACTGCATTTAAACTGCAGAAAAACTGTAGTTTGAGGAACTACAGTTTGAACACTATAGTTTGTTACGTAGTTATACCACAGATCCTTCCACCCGGGGGCCATCACTTTCCTGCATTTTCGAAAAGTTGTCAAAATGAAGGTCGCCTGCCCCACGGGTGCTAAGTGGTTCTCCCAGCCCGCGGCCGCGGCTATCTACCACACCCGGTCCCGGCCCGGTCACTCCCCCGACCTGCCGTGCCCACCGGCTCTATCGCCGTCTGCCTACGGCGCGGGGTGACTCGCTACTCGGGACCGCGAGTAAGGGGCAGCCAGTTCCTGCCTATCCCCGTTCACCCGTGGGCGCGGACCTTCGGCGCTATGGCTAAGAAAATGGCGTCGCGCGAGGGTATATATACCTCCGCGAAGTAGACGAGATCGCCAGCGAGAGCTAAGGCGGCAACAACAATCAAAACCGACGGCAGCGCCACCAAACGGCCACCAGCGGCCACCAGTCGTGCAACCCGCTCCGCTCACTACTGGGGCTGTAACTCTCCGATTTTGTTCTAGCTTTGTACCTTTGGTAGGAACAACAAAAGCGCGGCTATTTTTGATATTTTTTTAAATCTGCGGAATATTGATTCCTAGTTTCCGAGGGTCAAAGGTCAAGAAAAGGAAACATCGCAAAAATTCAGCGTATCCACCATTTTTTGAAAAAAGTTTCCTCAAGATATAAAACGTCAAGAAATCACAAAACAGTTAATTTTGGAAACCCCACATTAAAAAAAAAACTTGAAAATTTTGAAAAATTTAAAAAGGAAGCGTGTTTTGAATTTCTACTTAAGATTTTTCTTGAGTAGATGCTTGCTTGAATGCAATTCATCAAGCAAGCTTAAGCGCGAGCCTGAAGAAGCGCGAGCCGGAAGGAAGCAAGCTTAAGCGCGAACCTGAAGTGAGCTTAGAGGTCCGAGAGCTGTTACGTTATAGGTGCACGGCCCCTGCCGGCGGGGCCGCGGGCGCCGAGGCGGGGGGCCGCGGGGGGCGGGCCGCTGCCCTCAGTCTCCGGCGGGCCGTCGGAGCGCACACACCGCGGTGGGAGTTCGTGCGCCGCTGCCTCCGCCCACCGCTCCGCCCTCGGCTTCGGGTCGCGTCGGGCTTCGTGTCGTGCGGCGTGCGTCCTCATCGTGACGACGCGGACCGTGGAGTGCGGCGCTCCGGTGCCGGCCGGGCCGCTCAGTGCGCGATGTGTTCGGGGTCCTGGGCGGAACCGTGCCAGCGGGTGTGAGTCCCCGGCGTCCGGCGGCGAAGGTGGTGAATAGTACAGTGGTCCCGGAGATTCGTTAAGCCTTCGTCAAGTGCGACGCGACAGCCAGGATCGAGTGCCGCAGTGCCCAGTGAGGTGCGAAGGATTAATCTGCAGGTGATCCCGCCGCCCCCGCCGCCCCCGCCGCCCTCGCCGCCCCCGCCGACCCGGCCGCGATCGGTCGACGGCTGCCGTTGATGGTGGCCGGGCTGTGCTGGGGGTACCGGGAACCACTGAGCACCACTGATACCGGGTACCGGGTACCGGTCTGCGCCGGGCTGAGGCGGGCCGCGACCGCAGCATCCAGGACGGGAGCCGACCCGACCAGACCCGACCAGACGTCCCTGGACCAGCGGAGTCGGCGGCCAGTGCGGACCGCCCTGACAGACTTGTGCTCCAGGTAATTACATTCACCCCCCCCCCCCCCCTCCTCCCCATCCCACCAACTGCACCCAGACGCGCGATGTCGCTCGCGGCACTGTTTAGGATTTACACCGAAAGAGTGAGTGCGTGAGAAAGAGAGAGAGAGAGAGAGAGAGAGAGAGAGAGAGAGAGAGAGAGAGAGAGAGAGAGAGAAAGAGAGAGAGAAGTGCTGGGAGAAGTAAGGATTGGAAATAGTAAGAGGAAGCGAGAACGAGGGAAGAGAAGAGGGAAACGCTTCGCCTCGAAGCCGCTGGCCGCCGTTGGCTGACTTATCGCCCGGCCCGGCCCGTCTAGTTGCGGCCGGGATTTAGCCACACTCTGTTGTGATCTCCTCTCCCGCTTCCTCTGCTTCTTCTGAGACTTCTGAGCACGTACGGCGCCTGGCGGGTAGGCAACCGCGACCTCTGCACGCACGCGTGTCGTGCGGGCTGGCCTACACTGGCGCTCGCAGGCGCTCAGTGCCGGCAGTGCCGGGGAACCCGGACGACGCCTCCGACTGCAACACGGTTGGCGTCCGGGAGAGCGGGGACATTTTTCTACTGACGAGCTTCAACGAGAGAGAGAGAGAGAGAGAGAGAGAGAGAGAGAGAGAGAGAGAGAGAGAGAGAGAGAGAGAGAGAGAGGGGAGAAAAGAGAAATTGGCGGTGCATTATCGAGTCGAGTGTTGTAAATTTTGACGACGAGGAGAAGGAAGGGAGCGAGAGAGAGAGAGAGAGAGAGAGAGAGAGAGAGAGAGAGAGAGAGAGAGAGAGAGAGAGAGAGAGAGAGAGAGAGAGAGAGAGAGAGAGAGAGAGAGAGAGAGAGAGAGAGAGAGAGAGAGAGAGAGAGAGAGAGAGAGAGAGAGAGAGAGAGAGAGAGAGAGAGAGAGAGAGAGAGAGAGAGAGAGAGATGGAGCAAGTTTCTGGGGATGAGCAGACGATATATACCACCACCCCTCCTCCCCCCTGTCGCCCTGAGTGCTGCTCTCAATATTTGAACGACAGCGTAAAACGGGACCCGTCGTTGTCTTGTTAGTGAAATGGCCTCGACGAAGTATCAATCCCCCCCCCTCTCTCTCTCTCTCCCACCCCTTCCCGGCATCTCTCCATCACTCTCTCACCCGGATGATGCGGCCATACGGGGTGACGACCGTGCTCTCCCTTTTCCCCTATTTCTTCTTCCATATCGGCTGACGCTGCACATATACCCGTCTTCTTCTCTCTCTTTTTTTTTATTTTTTATTTATTATTACGAAAGGACTGGAAGATAAATGCAGGCTTAAATGGCCGTCAAACCTGTCTATACACTTTGTCAGGCCCGCTCCGTACAGCCACGTGTCCAATACTGACCCCATCGACACCCCCTGGCAAGGCCAAAGTCAAGGGTCAGTGACCTCAATGCTGTGAGATCGCAGCCAGGGGTCAGTGACCTCACTGCTGCGAGGTCACAGCCAGGGATCAGCGACCTCACTGCTGGAAGGTCACAGCCAGGGATCAGCGACCTCACTGCTGCAAGGTCACAGCCAGGCGCCAGGGGTCAGTGATCTCATTGCGCAAGGTCACAGCCAGAAGCCAGTGACCCTATTGGCGCAAGGTCACAGCCAAAGGTAAGTGACCCCATTCATGGCCCACAGTTTCGGCCCCGTAATGCTGACGTCACTTCCTCCTCCACATCTCCCTCCAGTCCCACCCTTGGGGGGGGGGGGGGGGGATCTCCCCAACGCATGGTTCAATACATGGACAAACCTTCCCCAGGGGGTCCGTCCCCCCCCCCCCCCTGGGCCGCTCCCCCCTCCTCCTGGAGCGTACCGTAAAGTTTGGTTCGACAGCTATGAATCATGTTGTGATGGGGGGGGGGGGGGGTTAAGGAGGAGGGTAGGTATCAGCCACTGGCTGCGGCGGCGGGTATGTGTTTTCTGCGACCCCTTGCTGGCCACCGCACCGCTAAGCCAAGGAGCCGGGTTCAAATACCAGCTCTGCATCGTGCCACTCCCCCACTTGCAGCGTTATGCTTTCATGTTGATGACGTTTGCTATGCCTGCTTCATCATTCCGCCCCTTCTCCCTCCCTCCCCCCCTCTCTCTCCCTCTCTATCTCTCTCTCTATTCCCTCCGTCGTGTAACTCCTTTTTTGGGGGCTCCGGCGATTATTGCGAGTTACAAATTTACGACCAATGAATGTTAATGCCAGCTAGCGTGCTGGTACCCAGCTTCTGTGTGTGCGTATGTGTGTATGTGTGTGTGTGTGTGTGTGTGCGTGTGTGGTCGCGCGCGCGTGTGTATGTGTGCGGCGCTCAGTCAAGTTTTCAGAGGTCACGTCACAGTAAACGCGTTATCGTGGCTGCTATCAGTGGAGACGCGCGCGCGCCGCTGCTACTGCTCTCGGTTCCAATCACTGCTGCCAACCGACCGGATCGTGTCCGCCGCATCGTGTGCGTGCATGTGTGCGTGCGTGTGTGTGTGTGTGTGTGCGTGTGTGTGTGTGCGGGTGTGCCTGACCTGACCCCAACCCCACCGACTGCAGCGCCCATGACCAGGGCCAAGACATGTACACCGCGCCGCTGTGTATTTAGACGGGGGAGGAGCATAGGATCATCACCCCCATGACAATGGGCATGGGCACGCAGGGGGTGTGGCGTGGCGGGGTGTGGCGGGGTGTGGCGGGGCGTGCGAGTCGGATTGGACGGCAAGCGCGCGTGTTGACAGGGCAAGACCCCCTCGCACCCTCTCTCCCTCCCTCCCTCCTCAGCCATGAGGTCCATGAGGGAGGAAGCGGCAGTAGCAGTATAGCGAGAACCCTCTCATTTCCATGCGGGCAAATGTTTGCGATACGTGTTGCCCCTTGTGCTGATGTCGCTCTCATGGCGGCGCATGGCAGCCCAACCGCCGATGACATGAGGGCTGCCTGCACTGCGAGAGTGAGAGAGACGGAGAGAGAGAGAGAGAGAGAGAGAGAGAGACTGGGAATGGTGAATAATTTATCCTCCGCCTTAATATTTGGTGGCGATCACATCGAGTGGGGCCCCGCCCCCCGGCTTACGCGGCCTACACATACCGCCAGTCCTATGCCCCACATTTGCGTTGGCGCGGGTTCGAGTCCCCGCACCGGCGACGCGTTTTCGGCGCGGTTGTGCGACTCGGAGGCACGTCGGGACTCATGCGTCGCGACGGTCCCGCCAAGAAAAATATTGGCAGCGCACCCCGGCTCCCTGCCAGAGGAGGGGAGGAGGCGGGCGAAAAAGCGAGAAGCAGCCGGCGGTATTTGAACCCGCGGCCGGTAGGCTGGTGGCGTGAGACGGCCAGTGCCGTGGGGAGAAACTCGCGGCCGTTTAATCGACACGAAGTTGGTGGTGGCGGTGGTGGTGGTTGAAGGGGGAGGAGGAGGAGGAGGGGGGGGGGGGGGGGGGAGGCTGACCAGGTGAGGGTGGACCACAAACTGCTCTAATTACAGGACGAGATGGAAAGCTGCGGGGGGGCTGCGGTGCAGGAGGGGGCGGCATTCTGTGCACAGCGACGCAAAGTCACGTGCGGCGGGAATTAGCCGGCCTTACTAGGCCGCGTTGATTACAGATAAAAAGAACGATAACCTGGCCTGGAGCTGGACCAGCGGAGCGGGAGCGGCGGCCTCCAGTCGTAACTCCAGTAAAGCGCACGCACTCTCAACAACAGCATAGCCGTGTCGTGAAATTGTACCACCGCTCGTGTTTCCCTCGTGTTTGCCGTGAAATAATGACTCTCTCTCTCTGTCTCTGTCTCTGTCTCTCTCTCTCTGTCTCTCTCTCTCTCTCTCTCTGTCTCTCTCTATCTCTCTGTCTCTCTCTGTATCTCTGTCTCTCTCTCTCTCTCTCTCTCTCTTTCTCTGTGGGTCCCTTTTTGGACAGGGTCACCTCGGCACATAATTTCCATAAGACTTTCTGCCGACAGTGCTACTCGAACCCGCGGGTCACCATCGGGGAGGCAATATTTATTTTCATTTTTCATTACTTACCCTAGCCACTATTCCCTGGGCGCGCGCTGACGCACTGGGCCTTGCGCCCCGCCTGCCTCATATGCTTAATTTCGCCGCTCCTGTGCGGCGGCCAGACAGGGCTGGCAGCAGTCGTGCCGGACAGGAGAGCTGGCAACCACCAGTGCCGGACAGTGCCACATGCTAATGCAAACTGCACTGTGCTACTTTCCATTTCCGCTGAGCTTTGCATTAATGAAGTCTCCACTCACGGTGAGTGTGTGTGTGTTTGTGTGTGTGTGTGGACGGGACGTACGGAGGAGAAGGGGGGGGGGGAGTGTACGGAATTAAAAACAGGAAAAAGGGGCGCATAAGGGAGAGTGGGGTGGTCTAGTGGACATGAGGATCTTCTCCTCACTCACATGCTCTCTCTCTCTCTCTCTCTCTCTCTCTCTCTCTCTCTCTCTCTCTCTCACACACACACACACACACACACACACACATATTCGAAATGCAAAACAGACCACAGCAGCAGCCCCCGCACCTTTCGCAATGTGACACGGGGACAGACCCAACCATCCACTCCCGCAAAAATAAAAGTTACGGGGTTGGGAAGGGGGGGGGGGATAGAATAAATGAAACACACATGCCGCTGTGCTCTTGCGGTCTAAATGTTTAAGAGTGGCATTTACGCGCCCGCACTGACTAGCAGTCTCCAGCTGTTTCTCTCTCTCTCTCTCTCTCTCTCTCTCTCTCTCTCTCTCTCTCTCTCTCTCTCTCTCTCTCTCTCTCTCTCTCTCTCTCTCTCTCTCTCTCTCTCTCTCTCTCTCTCTCTCTCTCTCTCTCTCTCTCTCTCTCTCTCTCTCTCTCTTTCCCCTCAGAGCTGCTGCATCTCGTTGATTCCACGTTTTAAACAAACATCCATTCCACGCGTGGTCATGTTTTTGTCTTTTTTTTTTCCTTTCAAAGTAACCCTTCGCATGCACTTTACAGTTGTAACTCTCTCCCTCTGTTGTGCTGATGGCTGTGGCGGTCGGTCGTCCCATCGGAAAGCTTTCCCGTGTGGCGCGTGACGCCGGCCTCAAATCTGATCCCCACTCCCCCCCCCCCCCCCCCCCCCCTATTCGTGTTTCGCTCCTGTAACGGCCGTTTGAGGGGCCGAGCCGAGCTGTCGAGGGCAGGCCGCGCCCTACGGACCTGAATTAAGGGCTCAGGAAGGATGTCGTCTCTACCACGTGAGCCGAAGCGGTAAGGTGAGAGAGAGTGAGAGAGAGAGAGAGAGAGAGAGAGAGAGAGAGAGAGAGAGAGAGAGAGAGAGAGAGAGAGAGAGAGAGAGAGAGAGAGAGAGAGAGAGAGAGAGAGAGAGAGAGAGAGAGAGAGAGAGGGGCACGGCTGCAAGACTTACGCACGGCTTACGGACGGCGACTGCAATGGGGGATCGTCGTGGAAGTGGCACCCTGTCGGTGGCAAAGAGGATGCTTCTGTGTGTGTGTGTGTGTGTGTGTGTGTGTGTGTGCGTGTGAGGAAGGGGGAGGGGGAGGTGGATGAGCTCCCAAAATACCCCCCGCGCGCGGAGCAGCAGGCAGACGGCCTGGCTGTGGCAACATCGTCCCCCCCCCCACCCCTTGTCACGCAGCCCCTACCCCCCTCTCCCCCTTTCCCGCGCTGCTCTCTTGACCCGATCGCACGATCAGCGACCGCCGAGCCGCCAGTCAAGAGGACAAAGCAGCACGGACACTGGACTTTAAATAGACATGGCGCTAAAGGCGACGAAAAGCAATGTAAGAATTACGAATGTCAAAATCTCGGTAACGTCCGCAACAAAAATCAAAACTCGAAAAAAATAAGAACAAATTTACAAACAAAAAAATCACCCTAAAATAGTTAACCGAAAAGCAAATTACAAAATGTAATGAAAACACTTCTTTTGTTCTCAAAATTATTTAAGAAATATACGTCCAAAATATAAGTCCACCGAAAAGAAAGAAGGATTTTCTTTTTGCCCTCCCTGCCTCGGACGAGGTCGAGATCCTGGTCTTGTGCCGCTCCCGCTGCTGCTGCCGCTGCTGCTGCCACTGCTGCTGCGCTGCGGTGCTGCAGACCACTGCAGACTCAACGTGATCCGCCGCTGAGCGGGTGCCGCGGTTGCTGCGGGCGCCTCGTGGTTCAGGATTCAGGATTCATGATCCGGGACACGGTGATGTACGGGCCACGATCCCCGGGACGGGTCCGGGCAGCATCCCTCCTCCCTCCCCCTCCTCTGCCCACTGACTAGTCAATAAGTATGTGAAATGTGACCCTATTTACAGCCGCACCTCGACACGACTGTCTGCGACGCCAACGCCCCCTCTCTCGTGAGGGAGAGAGAAAGAAGCAGGCGAAAGGTAGCAGAGGCAGAGGGGGAGGAAGAGAGACAGAGAATAAGAGAGAGAGAGAGAGAGAGAGAGAGAGAGAGAGAGAGAGAGACAGAGAGAGAGAGAGAGAGGGGGGGGGGGGGGGGGCGAGGGGAGTGGATGCCGGCAGTCGACGCTAGCGAGTAAATCATGCTCCTTAGTGAGGAGGGCCGCTGGAACCCGGCCACATGCATGGCTGCACCCTCTTCTCTCTTTCTCTCTCGCTCTCTCCCTCCCTGCCCATCTCTTTCTCCCCCCCCCCCCTGCCTTTCTTTCTCCTTCTCTCTCTCGCTTTCTCGTCGCATCTCACTGCGTCAGTGCCATTGACTCCCGTGCAAAAGTCAACGACACAATCACCAGGTAAACTCCGCACGGTAGCTAGCTGGCAGCTGCAGAGTCTGGGCTGGGCCCGGGTTCAAATCCCACCGCCTCCCAACACAACACGCAAACCTAAGATTCCTGTGGCATGACAGTGTAGACGGCGTGGCCCTGCCTCTGCCTGCCCTCCCCTCTGCGGTTGTGACGCCGCGGGCGTCGGGTGTCTCCCGACAGGTCCCCGACGAGACGACAGGACAGGTCGGGTCGGGTAGGGCTCGGGGCTCGGCTCGGGGCGCGGCGTTTGATGTCCCAGATCCGGGCCGCGGTCGCAGCGGTCTGGATTCGCTTTCTTCGTTTTATATCCGGTGCCGTTCACCCGGCGTCAGCATTCCTGTCGCTCCGTTTCACTGAATTTCGCCAACCTTCCGATCTTTACTTTCTCTTCCTCGCGACGACGTCGTGGCAATAATTAAGCGAAGCACAATTTCTCATCCCGCGGCTCCCGATTTCTCATCCCGGTGTCCATTATTGCCATTCTTCCTTGCATTCTTCCGCCGTGTCAGGCGCCACAATGGCCGCGCTCCCAGGCGATTAGCTCGGGGGAGTTGGTTATTATGTCCGTCGGCAGTTAAGACGCGGCGCCGCCTTACGCAGCGCGCCTCCCGCGTTTACAGCGTCGATGGCTTTTGTCGCGCTCTTTTGTCGCCTCTTGGTGTTGGCGATCGCTCTCGCCGCGCCGCGCCTCACGCAGCGCTTGGCCGGGTGGAAGTCATTCCTCAGCCCCCCTCCCAGGGTAAAAAAAAAAAGTAAAATCTTGGGTGAAAAAAAAAAGAGGAAGAAAGATAAAAGGGAGAAAATAAAAAAGATTATGGGTGAAAAAGGCCCACGACGCGCTCGGTGCTTGTGGTGGTGGTGGCGGCGAGATTGGACGATCCACCCCCTTTGTTCTTGCTGCTCCGGTTATACCTTGCCTGGAAAATCGCAGCTGTGCGCGCTGGAGGCAGCCGTGGACCTCTGGTCGGACCTGGAGGAACCTGGAAGAGATCTGGAGAGATGCAGGAGAGGTCTGGAAGTATCTTGAAGAGGTATAGAAGGACCTGGAAGAGGTACGGAAGGATCTGGAAGAGGTCTGCAAGGATCTGGAAGGGGTCTAGAGGAATCTAAAAGGGGTCTAGAGGAATCTGGATGAACTAATGGAACGATCCTGGAAATCGTCTGGAGGGGCTCGCCAGCATCTAGTGTCACCTGGAAGAGGATCTGGAAGAACCGAGAGGCGTCTGGAAGTATCTGGAAGGACGCAGCTTAGCCTTCCTCTGCCCTCCTACACTCCAAACTTGTAACGCGAGCGGAGGGAGGGGCGGCGATGGCACAGCCAGGCGCTGCGCTGGGCTGGTGCTGGTCGTATCCTCTGATTGGCAGTGATTTGAAGAGCTTCGGCTTTCTTTGTTGCCGTCATGGTGTTGCATCAATTTTTACGAGTCAACCAGTGTGACGTTCGTTCCCTTCGGCGCCTCCCCACGTTTTCCTCCCCATCTTCTCCCTCTCTTCTTCTCCTCCTCTCCTCCTCCTCCTCCTCCTCAGATCTTCGCACTTTTACGTCAAAATGGCACAGTACCGCGTGCGGCGCGGGACGCCTGACGACTCCGGGGTAGGCAAGCCGCCCAACTCCGGTGTCCTCCAATAACGGTGTCTGCCTACCTCGCAGGGGCTCGAAGGCAATATTTTAATCTTTGTTTCTCCTTCTTTCCCTCCTCCTCCCAGGTGGCGCCATTTAAGGCGGCTCCATGATGCATCGCCTGGATTGCGTTTGTTTTCTCCCTTTTGTCACTTGTTTTAAAGAATGGCCTCTCCCCTCTCGAATCTGCCTGCCCGCCTGTGAAATTATACTTTGGTGGGGACTCGACTACTGCGTGAGATAAACGGCCGCTCCGCTCTGCAGACAACCTCTAAATTCTAGCTACATTTTTTTCTCTCTCTCCCGCGTGACTGCGGGCAAGCGCCGTTTAAAATATATGAAAACGAAGTCGTGGTAAAATGAAAATGATAAGCGCACACAGATTTGGTGTCAACGAGACAAAAAAGAACACTTCAAGGCAGTGCGAGTCTCCCACGAGTAATTCAGTCCCGGAAACCGAGTTATTCGTCGTCCAGAACACATTGATGGCAGTTCCCCCGTTCCGTTTTCGCTCGGTTCGCTGCAAGGGGCGATTCACTCTGAGACTCTGTGTACAGGGTACTACAGCTGTAGTAGTTTGTAGTAGGTACTACAAGGTCAATAGACCTAATATTTTCGGATATATATACATTTTTTGATGTCTTAGGGCCAAAAAGTTTGGATTTGTGGTATTACAGAAAGGTATTACAACAGTATTACACAGTACTACAGGACACTTTGTACAGGGTACTACAGGAGTGAATTGCCCCTCTGTTTGCTGTGCATCTGCGGTTCGCACTTTGCGCTGTACGCCCGGCCCGGGCCTCTAATGCTCCCTTTTCGCTTGTGTGGTTTTCGTGCTGATGTGTGTGCGTGTGTGCGCGCGTGTGTGTGTAAGTGTAATTAAATAACCGACGCTTGAAGAGAGCGTACGTACACGTATGACCCCCGCCCACCCTCCGGGGGGTCCTCCGGCCCACCGCATGCGCCGCCGGCCCTCGCCGGCTTATACATTAGCGTTGAGTGGAAGTCCTGGTCAATTCCAGGGGGGACTGCAAAACCCCTGAGCGGCCAGCCGTGGGTTTTATATCAGACGTGGGGGTAATCACATGACGGAACACTGAGGATGAAAGCGTTGAGAACACTGTCCACACATTTGCCGTCACGTGTTTGAGATCGGAGCGGGGCTTGGAGACAGGATACCGAGAGGGTCGCGTGACTTCCCCGATGAGACATGCGTGAGATACGAGTCCACCAGTAGCTTCCTCAATTTCGTTCACTGTGTTGTCTGCTCACCTGGCGTTTTGTGGTGTTGTTTTGTAGTGTGTCTTCCCTGGCGTGAGAGGGAGAGCGGTAGGGGGAGGGGGTGGGGGTACCTGCAGGGGGTGGGGGTTAGCTTCCTGTTAGGCCTGCATGCCACCAAGCGGCTTACCTAACTTTGTCCTCCCAGCCTCCTAAGCCGGCGCCCGTCCAGCAGCCATGCAGCCGACCACCCGTGCCAATACCCCCACATTCATCCCTCCCCCCCCTCTCTCTCTCTTTCTATCTCTCTCTCTCTCTCTCTCTCTCTCTCTCTCTCTCTGTCTCTCTCTCTCTCTCTCTCTCTCTCTCTCTCTCTCTCTCTCATCTATCTCTCTCCTCCTAGTCTCAGGAAAAATCTTCTCTCTCTCTCTCATCTCCCTCTCTCTCTCTTTGTCCCCCCCCCCTCTCCAGATCTCTCTCTCTCCCTCTCTCTCTCTCCTCTCTGTCTCCTCTCTCTTCTCTCTCTCTCTCTCTCTCTCTCTCTCTCTCTCTCTCTCTCTCTCTCTCTCTCTCTCTCTCTCTCTCTTTCTATCTCGGTGGGATTGTGTACTGTAGGGCACGCGCGAGGACGACGAGGGTATTTCCTGATCGACGGCAATCGGTGCTGCGCCGCCGTTGGGCCGGCCGGTCTGCCCGAAGCTATTGTCGCCGCGGAGGAGGAGGAGGAGGAGGAGGGAGGGAGGGGGGAGGGGAGGGGAGGGGAGGAGGTGGGGACCGGGCCGTCAGAGAAAGGATATCGGGGAGGGAGGGGGCGGCGCTGGGCGCTGTCCAAATTGTGTGTCACAAACAATACCCGGCCACCGGCCACTCCGTGCTGCCGCCACCGGCCCGCCCCCGGCCCGCCCCCGGCATGGGCAGCCCCCGCGGCGCGCTGCCCTCGAAACTCAAAGCGAGAGCTATCGCAGAGGCGGATCTGGGAGCGGCTTGAGGGGGGGGGGGGGGGGGGCAATGTCCCGCTTTTTGCCTACTTACAGGGGCAATGTCCCGCCTGTTGCCTACTTACAGGCGGTAAAGTAATGCCGGTTGCCTACATTTCCGGGGGAGGGGGGCAAATGGGCAGTTGCCCCCCCTCAAATCCGCGCCTGAGCTATCGATTGTCCAATCGAGTCCACAAGCCTACACTGAGCCTGCGGGGCCTCGGAGAGCGCGTAGCACGTGGACCTCAGTGCCGTGGAGAGGGTCTCGTCTCATCACCAGAGGAGGAGCAGCGGTGCTTGAACCCGCGACATACGCGGGTTCAAATACCGCACTTCGCAGCGTCCGGGTCGGGGCCGGGCCGCGTTGCGTCCGGCAGTGCAAAGTCTACATGTCCCGAAAATGCAAGGAGAAAAAGGCCAGTGGCTGCAACTAATTTTTAAGTGGATTTGAAGACAAGCAGTAAATTTTGGTTATGATAACTAAAATTTGGTTAGAGGAACTTCACTGAGAAAACAAATGTATTGATCAACGCATCAATTGATGCGTTCCCATTTGGTTGCGATTTTAATGCATGTGTCATGCGTTCCCCCATGAAAATCACATATGCGTTCCCTTTGATCAATTCATGTTACATGTGTTGTTCCTTGGGAACACATGCCACATGCGTTGTTCCACACATTTGTTCTCTCAGTGTTTTTTCAGTTGCGGGTACTAAACTAATTTGTCATGCTTTTATTCCTCCTGCAACGAACCCCTTCGTTGGAGCAGCCTACGTTTCGTCGGAACAATTTAAAAAAGTCCCCCCCACCAAATTTTGGTTCTCAGAGACAAAATTCACAGCTTGTCTGAAAATCATCTCAAAACTAAGTTGCGACCGCTCATGTTATTTCTCCTCGTGGAGTACCTGTGGAGCAGCCTGTTAAAGGGGTCGGGTCGGGGGCGCGAGTGCTGGTACCCCTGCGCTGTGCTGATTACGGCTCTCCCACCCGGAGCAGACGAGATCGGTGCCATAGCCGGAGCGAGCCGGAGCAGCGCAGTGAACGGGGACGCGGGGCGCGCCGCTGCATTCCAACGAGTTGCTGTGCAGCGGCAGCTGCCGGGGGCCGGGGGCAGAGGGACGGGGGCAGGAGGCAGGGGGCAGGGGGCAGGGGCCGGGGGTCTGAGTACGGTGGCCAGCAGCCTCAGTCACACGTGCGACCTCAGACCGCATGCGTGTCGCACACGTGGCCCCGCCGGGTGTGGCCGGGTGTCACAAGTGCGACAGTCGTTAGCGCACCCCGGCTGCACACACACACACACACACACACACACACACACACACACACACACGTGGACCTTCACTGGGTGCCAAGTGGGCGGCGGGGCCGGCTGGGCCGGGAGACACGTCACCACACGCTGAGCGCCTGCGAGTGCCGGGGTAGGCCAGCCCGCACGACACGCGTGCATGCAGGAGTCGGGGTTGCCTACCCAGCAGGCGCCATCCACCCTTATTGTGCCGGCGGGCCGAGGCCAGAGGTTGCCGGAGGTCCACAACGGCTTGGGCGTCGGGGGCGCACGGACGGACAAGTGTTTCCGGGGCATTTTCAACGATTTGTCTCCTGGCTGCTGCTGCTGCTGCTGGAATCTGCTGGGCCGCCAAGCCCTCCACAGCCTCCGGGCTTCTCCGGGGTGGCGGCGGGTGTGGGGGACTCCTGACAGTGAGGGGCTGGTGGGGGGCTGCGCCGCGGGGGGCGGCAGGCCGCCAAAGAGAAAACTGTTTTCACCTCCACCTCTACAAAACCCTCTTACGTCGGCTGGAGAGAGAGAGAGAGAGAGAGAGAGAGAGAGAGAGAGAGAGAGAGAGAGAGAGAGAGAGAGAGAGAGAGAGAGAGAGAGAGAGACAGAGAGAGAGAGAGAGAGACAGAGAGAGAGAGAGAGAGAGAGAGAGAGAGAGAGAGAGAGACGGAGAGAGAGATAGAGAGTTTGTTATTGTGCTCGTCGGCGTCGTCTCAGGAATGCGCCACCACCTGTGTCACGTGTCACGAAGGGAGGGGGGGGGGGAAAGAGAGTGAGAGAGAGAGAGAGAGAGAGAGAGAGAGAGAGAGAGAGAGAGAGAGAGAGAGAGAGAGAGAGAGAGAGAGAGAGAGAGAGAGAGAGAGAGAGAGAGAGAGCGAGAGCGAGCGAGCGAGAGAGAGAGAGAGAGAGAGAGAGAGAGAGAGAGAGAGAGAGAGAGAGAGAGAGAGAGAGAGAGAGAGAGAGGGGGGTGAATCGTCTCTGAAGCACGTAGCAAGAAAAATTAATATTTTTGTAAAAAGTAGGCCGAGCTATCCGGGGAAGTGGTGCCATTCTACGTATGGAGGTGGAGGTGAGGCAGGTCAGTGCAGCGTGCTGCAGGCCCACCGCTTACCTTCAGCCCCCCCCCCCCCCCCCCCCCCCCCCCCCGAGTAGGGCTCTAGGGCACGAACATCCCGAACTTGGTAATTTGTCGGACATAGCCAAGTACATTACGAGATAATCCATGCTGCTCCAGAGGTTCCCGGAGGTTCCCCTCAGAATTTAATTAAATCCCTGGATGGTAGTGGCGGGGGAAGCGGCACAGCGCTGTAGTTAGCGCGAGCGGCGGGGGCGGGCGGCCGGGGGCGGCGGCGTGAAGCGGGAAGGTGCGGCCCCCGCGGCGAAGTCACGCATCTTCATGGGGGCGGGGGGGAGGGGGGGGGTCCTCAAGCAGGTGTCGACCGCCGAGTCAGTGAATAGGGACCGTCCAAAAGCTACGTGATGACGTCCCCATGACCAGCGACCACCACGAGGGCATTCCGGGAGATACCCCGGCGCCACCGCGCTCGACCGTGGAGTAGTGGAGTAGTGCACCGAGGAATGCAGTTGCTGCAGCGGCGGCACGTAACACTTGAACGGCGACTCCCTCTCCCCTTCATCCCGTCACCTCCCCGCACCGGCGGCGGCAGCGGCGGCAGAGTTGGAACTTGGCGACGGCGTCTGGCTGTTGAAATTGTCTGTGTGACAAAGAGGATTATGACGAGTGTCTCGCGGTGGGTGGGGGAGGGAGAGGGGAGGGAGAGGGGAGGGAGGGAGAGAAAGAGAGAAAGAGAGAAAGAGAGAGAGAGAGAGAGAGAGAGACAGACAGACAGAGAGAGAGAGAGAGAGAGAGAGACAGAGACAGAGAGACAGAAAGAGAGAGAGAGAGAGAGAGAGAGAGAGAGAGGGGGGTGCCTCTGACAACGCAGCCCTCCCACCGCCGGCAGGTGCGATCGCCATAGCACAGTCAGACACACACGCACACACGCTGAGTTTTGCAAACGAGAAATTATAGCGTCTGCCGGAGACGATTTATGTGTCTGTTTTCATATTTCATATTTTCACCACATTCCTGCGAACCGCGGTAATTTTATCCCCGCGCTTCTTAATATTGCTACCCGCGCGGAAGCAGGAGCTGATTCTTATCCAGTGAAGGTCTCCGTATGCACTACGGGGGCGTTGGCCGGGGCCGAGCCGTCCGAGCCGCCGCTGTCCGCCGTCGTGGCCTCGACGGGCTGCTCGCCGTCTTGACGTCTCCGCGTCTCCGCCCCGACGACGCCGCCGACGCGTCGCCGACGAAGAAGAGGCGGGGATGTTCAATTTCCTCGCAGTCGTGCTTGCTTTTCATTTCCGGTGAGCCTTCTGCGTGGACCGGACCCGCAGAGACAATGGGTGCGAGCGAGACAGAGAGAGAGAGAGAGATGGAGTGTGGGCGGTGGGCGGCGGGGGAGAGAGAGATGGACGCTGAGGGCCCGGGTGTCGCTGTAAACGAGACTAGGAGTGGTGGCGCTGAAAAGTCATGAGGAAATCTCTCTCCTCCCCCCCCTTCCATGTCTGTCGTCGTCGTCGTGAAGGGGCGGCAAGTGCGGTGAGGACTCCGGAGGTTGGGGGGGGGGGGGGGGGGGAGGCGAGGCCGACCCTTTTGATACATAGAGGCTGCCACAGCGGCTGCCCCGGTATTGTGTTATTCATTTGGCACCGAGCACCTCCCGCCGGTGCCAGGCCCCGGATCACGTGACCACCCGGAGGCCCAGCCCGGAGCCCTTGGGCCCCGAAGGCCCGAGACCCAGAGTTACGCGGGTTCGATACCCGGTGGCGCCGCGCGCTGCCAGAGAGGGGAAGTTGTTTGGCGCTCCGGGTGAAAAGGCGGCGGCATGGGCGCAGCGCCACCTCCGGGACCTCCGGGACCTCCGGACCTCCGCCCCCGGAGCCGGGTGTGTTGTTTTCGACCCAGCCCGGTGCGGCCTAACCTAGACACAGACCAGGCTGGGCTGGGCTATACCCGCACCGCCCCGAAAAGTCAGAGAATTTGGTACGACCACCAGTTGCGAGTCGCGGTCCCCATCATATACTTCAAACCATCAGTGGATTGCGCAGTTGCCTTGTACAGAGCTTGGAGCTTTACCTCGCGGACTCCCTGGCTTGTCTTGTCCTTTGTTCCCGTCGGTGGCAGCCCCTGCCCCTCCCCCCCCCCCCCCCCACCTTGCTGATTGTTCCCGGATAGTTGACGGGCTTCCCGGTGGACTCGCTCTTTGAGTCCGGCCTGGAGTCTGGACTCTGGCAGGGCGGCGAGGAGAGGAAGGAAAGCCCGGAACACCGTGCTGGCATGCTGCCGCATGCTGCGCGATTCGGGCCGGGGGTGGGCCGGGGGCGGGTCGGGGGCGGGCCGGGGGCGGGCCGGGGGCGGGCCGGGGGCGGGCCGGGGGCGGGCCGGGGGCGGGTCGGGGGCGGGCCGGGGGCGGGCCGGGGGTGGGCCGGGGGCGGGCCGGGGGCGGGCCGGGGGCGGGCCGGGGGCGGGTCGGGGCGCGGCCACTCCAGAGGATCACCGGGCCCGATGGCTTCCTGTACTCCACTCGCCACGTCCTCAGAGGAGAGTTTAAGGGAGGAAAGGGCCGTCGGCGCTGAGGGTAGGAGCGAACCCTATGGTATCACACCCGGCAGAGGTGGTGGTGGTGGTGGTGGTGGAAAAGGAGGTTGGAGGAGGAGGAGAAGGAGGGGGCGTGGAGGCGGTTAGTCAGAGATCGGGCATTGAGAGGCTTAAGGCTCGGCCGAGGCTCGGCTCGGGCCATAAACAAGCGACGCTCCCTGCCGGCCGGTACAGGGACAGTCTCTCTCTCTCTCTCTCTCTCTCTCTCTCTCTCTCTCTCTCTCTCTCTCTCTCTCTCTCTCTCTCTCTCTCTCTCTCTCTCTCTCTCTCTCTCTCTCAGCCGCAGGACTTCGGCAGCGGTATAATGCCTCCAGTCCTGCCCACGGATCCGAGCCTGGATCCTCGTGACTTGTGACCGGTCCTGAGGAAGGGGGAGGGGGAACTGAGGGGGAGCGGGGAGGGGAGGATACCGGCCCAACAGGAGGGACGGCAAGGGTTATGGTATGAGGGGGAGGCTTGAGGCTTCCTCGGAGACACGCGCTGCAGTTATGTCGTCCCCCCCCCCGTCCCCGCCCCCTTTAATAATCTTGGACCTACCACAACTTACCCTCTCCCCCTCCCACCCCGCCATGCCCATTGTGCTCAAACGTGTCCGCTCTGTCTGAGGAGGGCAGCGGTAGGGCTTATGCCCGGGACTCGCAGGGCTCACTCAGCCCTCCCGGGGGGGGGGGGGGGGGGTCCGAGCGCCCCTCCCCCCGGAGGCTCCGGAGCCCCGGAGGCGGCAGTGGTGACCATCAGTGGACCAACCGGAGCCGGCCGGAGCCGGATCGTAAAAGGCACCGCTGTACGCCGCTTTGTGGACAAACGACAACAACAAAGGCAGCAGCCAGCGAACGCCTAGTCGCACAAAACGCGTCACTTTGTCCCCTCTTCTAGTTGCGGGTGCCGCCGCCGCTGCCGCCGCCGCGCCACCGTCGCCGCCGTCCGAGCCCCCGAAAGCAAAAGGCAGTCTCGTTTCGTGTCGCGAGCGCTCGCGACGAGGGTCCTTCCTAGCGGGGCCAGAAAGGTCCTTGTCCTTCTCTTTCTTTGGGACAGTAGTTGGCGCCGCGCTGGCCGCGCCGGGGGCGGCCGGGGGCGGCCGGGGGCTGCTGATTTGCTCCATTTTCCAGACAACACGCCCTGGCTGCCCCCGGCCCGCCCCTCGGCCCGCCCCTTGGCCCACCCTCGGCCCGCCCCTGGTCAGCCCACGACGCGATGACGAATGCCCAGCCAGAGCCTAGGAAAGGAAGCCGGGCTCAAAATACCTGGCGCTATTTAATTTGTTAAGTTGGGCCGGGGGACCGGGCCTGTCACCGCGAATAGGGTATTTCGGAGAAGCTCAAACTGAAAGTAGAGAAGACGCAGAAGAAGAAGAAAAGCGGAAACAATATGAGGGTAACTGCAGCAGAGAGTATCTCCGCCACGGCGTCGGCCACGAGCCCCAAATACATTTCTGTACACGCAGTCAGCATCTCGACACCTCAGACCACCTCAGACCTGTTGCACTGTAACAACAAGTATCCTCTTAACATCACTCCGGTAAGTGCGTGCGAAGATGCGCGCGCAGATTTCCAGCTTGAGAGAATGATTTTCGGCACACAGTGCACGCAAACGGCTTTTCTCCCGTGTGCGTGCGAAGGTGCGTGCCCAGATTTTCGGACGTGAGGAATGCTTGTGGGCACACGGTGCCCACAAACGGCTTCTCCCCCGAGTGCGTGCGAAGATGCGTGCGCAGATTTCCAGCTTCAGAGAATGCTTTTCGGCACAAAGTGCACGCGAACGGCTTGTCTTCCGTGTGCGTGCGAAGATGCGTGCGCAGATTTCCAGCTTCAGAGAATGCTTTTCGACACTCAGTGCACACAAACGGCTTCTCCCCCGCGTGCGTGCGCAGGTGATTCTCCAGAGCAGCAGGTGTTGCACACTGCCGGGCACACACCGGGCACACTTTCATGTTGGACACAACGCGACCACGAACGCGACGCGAACGGCGGCTGGAGACAGGCCGGGATGCGACTGGGCCGGGCTCCGGGCTCGAGCTCGGGCTCGGTAGGCGGTGGCTGCCGCGACGGCACGGCACGGCGGCACGGCGCGGCCCGGCAGACGCGGCGCAGCGCAACACAGGACACAGGGCTGCGCTCCGACTCCGAACGGACGTCTCCAGACTACGCAGAGCTTCGCTACGCTACCGCGCTTGGCTGAGACTGTTGGGTTAGAGAGCTACCATCTTGCTTTGAGCAATAAATATTCCATTATGATATTTCGGAGAAGCTCAAACCGGAAGTGGAGAAGACGCGCAAGAAGAAGAAAAGCGGAAACAGTATGAGGGTAACCGCAGCAGAGAGTATCTCCGCCACGGCGTCGGCCACGAGCCAACTCAAAATTTCTGGAGGCTTAGCTCTCCCTGGCGTTATGTCACGACCACTTAGTAGGGTCTCACTGCGCATACCTCTTGTGCGCAACCTGGGGATTTGAAACCTCGAGCGCGCGGGGTAATACTGCGCGGTGTGACCCTACTGAAGAGTCGTGACAACACGTCTGCGAGAGCCAAGCCTCCAGAAATGTTGAGTTGGCTCGTGGCCGACGCCGTGGCGGAGATACTCTCTGCTGCGGTTACCTTCATACTGTTTCCGCTTTTCTTCTTGCGCGTCTTCTCCACTTCCGGTTTGAGCTTCTCCGAAATACCCTTTTGAAATAACACCTGTGGGGCGGTATTTGAACCTGTGCCGGTCCGCGCCCAGCCCAGCCGCCGGTTCCCAGGCACAATCCCAGCTGAGAGTGTCCCCCTCGTCTCTACGCATGCGCAAACAACGTCGAGCAGAGCAGGCTGAGGCGGAGCGGGAGTCTGATTGGTCTCATCACTGTCTGGCCGGTTTGTTTTTCTTGTGCTGGCCGGCAGGGGGCGCTGACTGGCGCTGTGTGTTTGCGGACGCGCGGCACGCGCGTGCCGAGGTATCGAATATCGATACTTCGATACAGCGGCAGCGACATAACGGGACGGGGTTTGGAGAGCGAGCGAACACCACACAACTCATGCACTTTCAGTTGTCCGCGTGCGAACGACTGCGGCAGCCTGGGCTGGGCACTGGGGCACGGCGAGGCCAGGGCTGCCAGGGGTGCCAGCGCTACCAGAGCTACCAGGGCTACCAGGACTGCTGCCAGGGGTGCCAGGGTTGCCAACACTACCATAGCTACCAGGGGTGGCAGGGCTGCCAGGGCCCGGCCCTGGTCCGCACCATCGAGGACAACACTTTGCTGTCTTATTGGATTTATACCCCTGATGGGGGCGTCGCCTCGGCGCTCCGCTGCGCTGTGCGCGGATTCAGCGTCATTTTCTCACGCATTTCGGCGGCGCCAGCCGAGCCTAGCCTCGCACCGCCCTCCACCCCCTCCACCCGTTCAATTTGAGAGAAACTAATTCGAATGAAGGCGGGAAAGCGCGCGGCACGGGATGGGTCCTTTGTTGGACCGGCCGCCCTCCCCAGCCTCTCTAACTCTGAGCTCCAGCACTATTACCGCCCCCCGCGGCCCCTGCAGCCCCCGCGGCCCCCGCTGCCCCCTCCCCCCGTCCCACTGCGACTCCCTTACACAACTTAAAAGGTCCACGCCGCCCCGTCACCGCTGAGAACCCCGCCGCCATACATTTGGGTCCGGACCGGAAGGGGCGCGGCGCCGCACCAGCACTGCACTGCATTCATTCATTCTTCACCCATTCATACGGCCGGTCATTCATTTGGTGGCGCCGCTTGCATTCGCGGCCGACACCCCTTCGCGTCGCCCTAATCAGCTCTACCACCTATCCAGCCCATTCATTCATCCATTCATTCGTCCATGCATTCATTCGGTCATTCATCCATTCGCTCATTCACGCACTCATTCATTCACGCACTCATTCATTCTCCCATTCATTCATTCATCCCGTTGGGAGTCCTGTGGGATCCTATGAGAGTCCTACAGGACCCAGGTGGTAAGTCCGAGTCGTGATCCCGCTCGCGTGCCGGGCCGCCGATAAGGACAAAGGGGACGCCGGGGGAGGCAGGGAGAGCTCTCGCAGGGCCCCCCAGGGCTTGCTGAAGGGACAGGGCCGGGGACAGGGCCGAGCCCAGCGCAGGGACATGCAGGGCCTGTGGGCGGACACCGTGCCGGCCTAGGGACTGTGAGGATCTGCAAGGGTCTGCAGCCTGCAGGGCAGACCAGTCTCATCTAATGCCCGAGTAGTCGCCGTCGTCCCCCTTCGGGCCGCCCTCGGGCCGCCCCCGGGCCGCCCCCGGGTCCCCCGGGCACTACGGGACTCCTCCGCCACTCACGGCCGGCCGGGGGCGGCGGGGGCCGGAAGACTAGGTGGACTGCCTCGCCTTGCTCCGCCCCACGCGAGCTTCGGGCGACTTCTTACTCCCTGGCCCCGGCCATGGTCTGGCCCGCCTCGCCTCCTCACTATACTTTTTCCCGGATTTTATCCAGCGGAAAATTAACGTGGAAAGCTGCTCTGCGTCTAGCGGCGGTGGGGGGCGGCTCGTGGGGGCGGCGCGGGAGCCGACGAGAGCGACCGGGGGCGGCGGCGGTCCCCCACACTACACCGTCGTCAGCACATCCCTTGCCGAGAGGATGCTGGCGTGTCAAACAACAAGGGCAAGGGGCTTTGCATGCTCGGCGCAAGTGAGTTGCCGAACGCCCCTGTGATAGCGTGCACGCACACACACACACACACACACACACATATACACACTCACATGTGTGTGTGTGTGTGAGGGGGGGGGGGCGGGGGTTAATTGGGGCGACAACGTACAGTGTGCGCTTGTTCAAACACCCGCCAGAACCACACATGGGTGACGCCAGGCGAACCGCAGCAGAAGCAGCAGCAGCGATGTGCGTCACTTTGCAAACGCTTCGAAGAAGAAAAAAAAAGCAACAAAACACACACACACACCTTCCTCTGTATGAGTGAGCGCCTGTGAACGGGCAGCTAGGCTAGCCCGCGCGACCCCCGTGCACGCAAGAGTCGGAATTGCCTACCCACCGGGCGGGCTCCGTCCATCCTGAGAATCAAGGCACTGTTTTCCAAAATGGGGTCACATCTTTTCAATCCCTTATCATGATTTTTTTCATTTAAAAAAACGAAACAAACTTTTTTTCAAGAAATTGTGAAAGTGTGGCTGAGCAGAGTGACTGAGTCTCCCCGCCCCTCCCCGCTGCCGCTACAGAGGTACATGTCCTATCCGCCCGGCGGGCCGTCAGAGTCGCGGCCATTTTAAACGTTTTATGTAAATGGGATCTGCCTGCCTGCCCCCCCCTCCCTCCCCTACAGTTTTACTCGCGGCTGAGCGGTGAGCGGTGGCCACCGTATTCTGAACGGGCCGGTCCGGCCGGGCCCCGGCCGGGTCATCACAGTCCACATCATCGCGTTCGGATGTGGCTCATTAGAAAGGCGGGGTCACAGCAGCCAGGGGGCTGCGGGGGCTCACGGGGGCTCACGGGGGCTCATGGGGGCTCACGGGGGCTCACGGGGGCTCGATGACACGCCAGGCGGACATTAGAGGCCCCCGCCGCCCCCGCCCCCTCCCCCAACACCGTTAGTGTCAGCAGATGCAGGTTATGGATTCTGTGTCCGCGATGGGCGGCAGCGGCAGCTCCACGCAGCACCGTTCCGTTTGAATGGTATCGCGTGTCGCCGGTGTGGAAGGGGCGATCTCGCCGCGCGAGCACGCACGCACGCACACACACACACACACACACACACACACACACACACACACACGCACGCACGCACACGCGCGCACACGCACCAACAGAGCATTCAGCCCTCCGATGCATCCACCGACATCGTGCCAGCTCCAGTTTCACGTGGCTGGTTTAGGCCGAGCCGGGCGATCGGGAATACTAGTGTAATAATAGTGTGTGTGTGTGTGTGTGATAAAAACACGCGCTATCTCGCGTGTTCAAGGTAAAAGCTCAAATTTCACACAAAAATAGGCATCAAACGAGGACTTAGAGCTGGATCACGAATATCATATATATTGTAAAGGGAACGGCGGTACCCGAGGTGTACCCCGTGCCGATGACAACCCGCGACAAATCCATGTGTCAAACACTTGCTTCCGACCGGTACCATTGTACGCGCTGCGCCGGCCTCTCGGTCCTATTGGCGACCGGCCCCTGTTTGTACACTTGACTCTGCCCTGCACTGGTCTGAACACACTCGTCCTTATCTGTGTCGCTAGTCTCCTCCCCACACCCCTGCATCCTTCACTATACATACCAGTTGTATCAGTAGCCCCGGTCAGTTTTGGTTTTAAGCAGTACCGCAACGCGCTTCCTCCGTCTCTTTCTGTCTCACACGTCTGGCCGAGCCAGAAAGAGACGGAAATAGAGCGTCGCGGGACTGCCTAAAACCAAAACTGCCCTGGTACTGAAAAAAAAACAACAACTCCTACTGATACACTGATATGCCTGATATATATAATAATGATAAAAATTTCCTGGGTCTTGGAATAATATGGGGACTGTGGTTTGTGCTCTCTCTCTCTCTCTCTCTCTCTCTCTCTCTCTCTCTCTCTCTCTCTCTCTCTCTCTCTCACACAAACACGCGCGCGCGCACACACACACACACACACACACACACACACACACGCGCGCGCGCGCGCGCGCGCACTCACAACCCCACCAAGTAAGCAACCAGTTTATCGCGCTGCGAAACCACCACGGCGCCACCGAAACCGCGGGCGGAATATCGGGCCCGATACTGCCAAATACCCCCTCCCCTCATTTTTACCCCTCTCCCTCTCACTCCTTCCCACGACTTTGGCCGCGAGAATACGCCCCTCTCCCTCCTCCGCCCCTGCCCTCGCCTGCGCTGCGGGATGTTTTGTGGTCGTCGGTCGGTATTGGCCGCGCCGCGCTCGAGTTACGTGGGTCTGCGTCCGAACTCGCTCGCGCCCTCTCGCTCGCAAACCGGCCCGCGAGTGCTAGGGTGCGACAGAGAGGGAACGACGCGCGCGGTGTATTCGGAGCCGATTGTCCCCCACCGACTCCGCGATTTATCATATCTGCGTGCTCCCGGACCCTATCGACATTTAAACGCGGATAGCGCTGGCTTTGCGCTGTGCTTTGCTGTGCAGTTGTGTTTGTGTTTCGGTTCGAATCTGCCGCCAAAAACGTTGGGTATTGACCCGGCTCAGTCAGTGCGCGGCGAACTCGAGTACGAGACTCGGTTAGTCGAGGCCAGATAAAAACATGACCAGCCTGCTGCTGCTGCTGTTGACGGTTTTTGTCGCTCTGAAAAATGTTTAATTGGCGTTCCATGCGGCACGCTGTGTCGCCCCCTGCACGCGGCAGCGCGAAATCGAAACAAAAAATAAAATAAAAGAAGTTAGCCGGAAACAAATTGAGAAAAAAATTATCTAATTTCAGTGTTGAAAAGAAGCAAAAAGGTAAAAATTGAAAGGACAAAAAAAAAAAAAATTGTCCGCGTGTACACGCCTGCGTGTGCCCAGCCCAGGTGGACCTAACGGTAATTCTGGCAAACGGAGCGCTTGGAGTGAGGGGGAAAGGGGGGGGGGTAAGTGGATATGGGGCTGTGGGGGAATTGGGAGGGGGGGGGATGGCAGTAGGCCCACCGGCCCACCCGGCCCACCGCCAGGGAAGAACAGCTTTATTCGCCGTCGGCCGATTTTTTTCTGCGATCGGGGGAGTAATTTCCTGGAGCAGCTTCCAGGGCCGAAGTGGTGAACTGGATGTGAAGGTGAGGGGAGGGGGGGTGATTCTCCCGCACCAACTGAGATGTTGGCAAGGGCTGCCTGATTTTTAGCACGCACGGAGAGAAGAAGAAGGGAAAGGAGAGGAGATTGCGTAGGAAAAATCTGCCGGCTCTAGAGCTGCTCTTGGAGGCGATATGGTATCTCTGACCTCGGCCTGGCTTTGGCGGGGGTCCTGGAGAAGGCCGTGGGCGCGGCCTGACCCCCGGATCCAGACGTGTCCTGATCAGAGCCAGAAAGAAGAAGAAAACCTAGTAGAAACGGGCTAATTAGCTTGGATTTGAGGCGCCGCGCGACAACAGCCCCGCTGGGATTCGAACACGGGATCCGCGAGGGGTCATGAGGCCTCGCCGGCCGCCGCCTTCCGCCCGGCACTCGCTGATTCGAAATAAGTCTCCTTTGCGTTCCAATTAAGACAAACAAGGCGTCCCATTCACGTCTCCGGGATGGCGCGCCTACTCTCTCGCCCAATCCTTGTCGCACACCTCTCTCTTCCTCTCTGTCGCACTCACGGCCTTCTAACGACGGTCGTCTCTCCAACACGGGGGCTGACAGCTGTGGAAACAAACGAGCCACGCTCTCTATCTCTCTCTCTCTCTCTCTCTCTCTCTCTCTCTCTCTCTCTCTCTCTCTCTCTCTCTCTCTCTCACTCACTCTCTGGGGGAGGGCGAACGGAAGTAGGATCCCTGGCGCCCCCGGCGGCTTCCATCCTCCTGCCGCCGGACCGCCAACAGCTTTCTGACTGGCGGAGCGCAGACCGAAAGAAGGCGAAAGGAAAAGACCGCCGGGACTCTGCCGCCGCTGCCGCCGCTGCCGCTGCTGCCGCTCCAGCGCCCCCCGGGACAGCGCGGCGGCAAGCTCGGCGGCGACCCCCCAGGGCCGACCGTCCGCTAACCACGTGACGCACTCCAAGAGGCGGGACAAAGCAGCCCGCCCGCAGAATGCTGCTGCTTACCGCGGCGCAACACTCCATTCGGTTGGGACGCGCCGCTCTGCAGAAGTTCTGACGCGGCCGCCACCGCCGCCGCCGCTGTGAAGCGCTGCAGTTGCTGTTGTCGTCGTTGGTGCTGTTGCAGAGCAGCTGCTGCGGCCACTGCTGCAGCTGCTGCGGCTCCACCGCCAAAACGAGAAACTGGAACGGGCCGCGCTCCCCATTAGGCACGGCCCCTCCTCCAGCCCCGCTCCCTGTAACCAAGACGTTCTCTGGAGCGGCTGGAGCCGCCGGCGTCAGGCGGGGGAGTTATTTATTTGGCGCGCATTCTGCAGCGCACTGCCGCCGCCGCTGCCGTGCCGATCTGGGCCAGGAACCGTGACGCTGCGGAGCCCAAGGGCGGAGCCTCCTTACTGCAAGCGGGAAGCTTTTCCGAGAAGAGAAAGAGAAAAAAAAAAAGAAGCCGAGGAAAGGGCGCGGGAAATCCAATATTCGTGTTGACAGAATTTTAATCCGGTGCGTCGGTCGGCAACCCTGCGCACCGGGCTACTGCTTCTGCTACAGCCAGCTCAGTGTGGCAACCCTGTCTGCCGCGGAGTGAGTGAGAGAGAGAGAGAGAGAGAGAGAGAGAGAGAGAGAGAGAGAGAGAGAGAGAGAGAGAGAGAGAGAGAGAGAGAGAGAGAGAGAGAGAGAGAGAGAGAGAGAGAGAGAGATGAACCCTGAACGTCACGACGACGAGGACGGCGTCGGTGAAGGCACGGAGAGGCAGGGAGGCAGGCTCCCGCCCCCGCCGACACCGTGGCCCCGAGCCCCTCGCGGATGTCAGCTGATGTCACAGCAGGCCGGAGCCATCGTAAAGGGGACGGGACGCACTTTCTGTGTTTTTCTTTGTGTGTGTGTGTGTGTGTGTGTGTGTGTGTGTGTGCGTGTCTGAAAAATAAAATAAAAGTTTCTGTGTTTTGCCGGGTTTTCACTTAAAAGTCCATGCTCCTTCCGTCTAAATAAATGAGTGAAAGTCGGAGTTCTTTCTCTTTTTTTTTTTTTGCCCGTTTTTCGGTCAGTTGAGAGGCTGTGCCGGCCACGCTCTCCAGTGCTCCGGCCCAAAGGCCGGCCGGCGCCGCCGGCGGGTGGCCGAACTGCGCGAAAATAAACTCGTGCGGAGCAGGCGAGCCGCCGAGCCTGGGGAAACTTTTAACGTGATCCGCTTAAGGGGGCAGAATACTGTCACGATACAACGACGGCGAATCCCGCCAACCCTCTCTCCCTCTATCTCTCCCTGCACCTACCTCCCCCCCTCTCTCTCGCTCTTTTTCTCACCCTCTTTCTTTCGCACTCGCAAGCCCTTCGAGGCCCCCCCCCCCCTATTATCAGGCCTCTCTCTCTCTCTCTCTCTCTCTCTCTCTCTCTCTCTCTCTCTCTCTCTCTCTCTCTCTCTCTCTCTCTCTCTCTCTGTCTTGCTCCTTTATTCTGTGGTCGAAATAGAAAAGGAGCGATAGATAAACACACCCGAAAGATTTCACTTTCAGCCCAGTGGTCCGCGGGTGTTTTTCACGCCTTACTTTTTTTTATCACTCTTTCCCTCTCACTGTCTGATCCGCGTCTCCATGAAGCTTTAGAAACTCCTCTCCGGCGGGGGCTAGGAATAATAAAAAAAATATGTATATAAAAAAGCGTTTTGCCCGAGTATTCGAACCCGAAACCGCGCGCCGCGTCCCGTTTGTTGCCACGATAAGCGCGCGGGCAGTTTGCACGCCGTTTATGATCCGATGATGACAGAAAATGGAGGGGGAAATCCGCGCGGCACCGCCTTCAACAGGGGCTGGCAACACAGTAGAGATCGCCTGAAGGGATGCTTGCCGCATCCGTTTTTTTGTATTTGTTCAAATTCCAGTGCATTTCTACTCCATATGATTGTACAAACTGAAGGCCTGGTCTATTTAGGGTGTACTGTGACACATAGCATCCTTTAAAATTGTCAGCGTTCAACGTTCTGCCTTTGTGTTAGAAACCTACTAGATATTCTTCTAAGAATAGGGCAAAATTCACGAAATCGCAAACTTTGCCCCCATTCTTTTAGAACATATGTGTATTTCCGGGCGCCGACAGTTAGCATAGTACACCGCATAAGTACTATAGGTAAAAATAAAACAAGCACTGGAACTGTGCATAGTCTGGTTTGGACATGATAGAGAAAGGCGATAGACACATTTCGACCCATAAGCAGGCGGCAAGCATTGCTTCAGGCGATCTCTACTGTGTTGCCAGCCCCTGCCTTCAACAAACGCACGGGCTAACGACTCGACAAACAAAGTAGGGGATAATCGGGTAAACGAAACGAGAAGGAGGTGGGGGGAGGGGTGAGGGGGGGGGGGGGGGGGGGCTAAGGGGTTGTGGTGCTCGTCCGGTGGGGGCTGAAAAGTCCGGTGCGAAGGGGTGGCTGCACGGCACGGCCAGGGGAGCTTTTCGCAATTAATAACCTCGGCTTGCGGCGCTGTCATCAGCTAGACTCTTTTCTTCTCACTCTTCTTCTTCTCCATTTTCTCCCTTTTCTTCTCTTTCTTCTTCTTCTTCTTCTTCTTCTTCTTCTTCTTCTTCTTCTTCTTCTTCTTCTTCTTCTTCTTCTTCTTCTTCTTCTTCTCTTTCTTCTTTTGACGGGTGTGACGAGTCGGGCAGCTGTGTCCGACGGCTTTGTGTGTGGCGTTACTGGGGACATTGACGGAATTATCGGCGACAAATGAGTTTCAAATTGACCATATTGTGCCGCGCGCTCGCCGCCGCACACAACTTCGAAAAATAAAAAGTAACTAAGAAAAAAGGCATTATCGCGGAAAATGGATGGCGTTCCGCCATGGCTGTTATGAAAATACAAAGTTGCCAAGTGGCGTTGATGGGTCGGTGGGCGCCGTCTGGCACTGCCGGCCCTCGCGATAGCACGTGGCTAATGCGTTTGTGTGTATGTGTGTGTGTGTGTGTGTGTGTGTGTGTGTGTGTGTGTGAGCCGCCGACCCCGCCCTCACACGGCCGAGGTCGCAATCAGGACCCGTTGACGACAGCGGTATGAATATTCACCACCTAACGATATTTCCCCGGCTTTCTGACATCGGTGCGCGCCTTGCGGGGCGCGACCGACCGAAAGCGCGGGTGTCGCCCCCCCCCTCCTCCTCCACACCCCCTCCCCTCTCCCTCCTCCTGGCCTGATAGGCGGACTACCAGGACTTGTTTGCTTAATTACGCGGGCTTATTCAGCTGTGTGATGATGGGGTCCTGGCAGCCTGCTGGAGAAGTAGACTGCTGGATGATGCTGGAGAGGACTTCTAGAGAAGGATGCGACGAAGGCTTCTGGAGAAGGTTGCTTTAGAAGGCGTCTGGAGAAGGCTTCTGGAGGAGGATATGCCGACGAAGGCTGCTAGAGACGGTTGCTCTGGACAAGGCATCTGGTAGGATGCGACGAAGGCTGCTGGAGAGGGTTTGCTGGAGGTTGCCAGCGGCTACTGGAAAAGACTGCCGGAGCCTACTGGAGCGTTATCAACCGGCTGGAAGCTCTGCATAGGGCGGATATCCCCGACTCTCTGGCCTGGATAGCGACAACGGTGTCGCCACACCACATTACGACCCGTTTCACACGTGGCCCGCTCTCCGTGGCATCACACGGGGGCGGGGGCCATACGGCTGCCCCCTGTGTGTGCGTGTGTGTGTGTATGTGTGTGTGTACACGCTCCTACCCCCCTGCGCCATTGACTCGAACAGGTGTGATAGCGGTGCATTCGTCCGAGAGAGTGGCGGTCCGGTCCGGACCGGGTGCGGGTCGGAAGAGCGATTCCAGCCGAGCAGAATCTCACCCGAACGGACCTGACCAGCGCCTCGCTGCGGGTGAGAGAGAGATAGAGAGAGCGAGGGAGAGCGATAAAGAGAAGAGAGAGCGACAGACAGACAGAAAGAAAGAGAGAGCAGCGGACGATGAAGATAGCTGCAAGCGAATACCACCCGCCGCCACCGGCTCCTCGAGTGACCGCGGGGTATTTGCACCAACTCCCTCCCCCCCCCCTCTCACACACACACCACAGACGGTGATGGTAGAGCCTTCTTAGCACCCCCCAACTCCATTGGGACAGGCCGCACCCCCTGCCCCCCCCCTCTCCCCCACCCCATTCTGTTTCCTTGCCAATACGGCGAGTGGCTGGCTGTGGCAGCCCGTGTCAGCCCGTGTCAGTCCATGGTATGGCAGCCCATCTGGGGCCGCGCATGAATCGTGAATGCTAAGTAAGGGAGGTGTCACCGGCCGCTGCGCGATCAGCAGCGGTCTCTGATTGATGGTTCCCCCCTCCCACGGGAGCTGCTCGGCTACCGTCCCGCCAGCGTGGCGCCCCCTGACGACGGGGGGATGAATCACAAGCCGCTTTTTGCTCGTGTTGTTCTTTATTCGTCACGGAGGGGGCCGCGTCACCTCGCTGTGCCGCGCTGTGAGAATCAAAGAGTCACGATCATTGGGTGGGCCAGTTCCGGACATGAGAGAGAGTGAGAGGGAGAGAGAGAGAGAGAGAGAGAGAGGGAGGGAGAAGCTTTCTGTTGAAAACTTGCCGCACCACACTTTGAATTTGAGACCGAAGTTGGTCTCTCTTGGCGCCTGGATTTCATAATTGGGGTCGTATGACCTTCGAGGTCGGAAAAAAATTAAAATAATTAAAATAAATAAATTACAAAAGGTCGTGTCAACAATTTGCGCGCGCAGTAAGGGGCCGTGCCAATACTACGTGACCGGTTTGGGGGGGGGGGGGGGGGGGGGGGGGGGTCGGCCAAATACTACGCCCTATCTTAAATACATGGGAAGGTTAGGTTATCCACGTCACGGGGAGGGAGGGGGGGGGTCAAAAAATGGCCTAAAATCGGTCACGTAGTATTGGCACGGCCCCTAACTTCCTCCCCCACCGTTCGCCATACGCTTCACGTTCACGTTCCGGCTTTCACTCCTATTCTGGAGCTCCCCGCCGTAGTCTCTTTCTTTCTTTTCACCTCGCATTTCCATCTTTCACTCACTTGTCATCCCGCGCCTGCTGCCGCTCGGCTCGGCTCAGCTCAGCTCGGCTCGGCTCGACTCGGCTCGGCTCGGCTCGACTCGGCTCGGCTCGGCTCCCTGAGACTCGGGCTACCAGATCCGGCGGCGCCACAGGCGCCACAAGCACCCTGTGCAGCTGGCTGCTCTGACTGACGTCTTTGCCTCAGCGGTCCTTGGCTGCCCTAGGCAGGCGCCCGTGGGCCCCGTGCGCCCTGTGGGCCCCGTAGGCTCCGTAGGCCCGCAGCCCGGCCACAAGCTGCCGCCGCCGGCCGTGGCTACGATTTCCCAGTGCACTGCGGATGACGGACCCCCCGGGAGTCGCTCCTCTCTGCCCTCTCCTCCCCTCAGCCGCCACTCCCGTGCGCTGTGTGCACCGGGCCGTCCGGGCCGGGCCACCGGTCCCGCACAGCTGCGATGCGTGCACGATCCCAGCGCCTTGTGTATCCCCGTACCGCTTTTTATTTTGTTTCTCTCAAAGCGTCTGCCCTGCACACAGTGTTCTTCCCTACAGGCCACGGAGAGCAGGCCAGAGTACCGACGGCGCAAAAACGTTTCCCCCTCCCGAGCGTTCCTTTGGTACCGCGCTCGGATTTCTGTCTGCTCTGTACCGAGAGGAGTGTTGCTGCGAACCGTGTGCCTGTCCGTGAGGCCTAGCGCCTTACGGCAAACATTTGTCTTTCCTTTTTTTTTCTCTGTCTCTGTTCTTCTCTCTCCTTCCCCTATCCGGACGGTGCGGTTCTGGCTGTCTCGCTTCGGCCCATTTCATCATCCATCGGACTAACCGGCGGTAGTGGTGGCTGGGCGCCCCTAGTCTTGTTGCTCCCAGCCTCCCCCTTGCGAACATGGTAGGTGCTGGTGGCACCACCACCAACACCACCACCACCACCACTTCCACACACCAACGCGGCCCAAACCCCAACAGGATCGCCCACTCCTGCTTTGATTTCTTGCCAAAAACTCGGGCTGGGTGTGCCGCTCGGGACGGCAGCCCTTCTGTTGTGCTCCTCCTCGCCCCCCCCCCATCCCCCCACCCCTACACCATCCCCCACTCCCAACCCCCTTTTGCACTTTGCACCCTTTCCCTTATACACCGAGGAGTGATGCGCCAGCCAGCGCCACGCAGGCCGTGCGGTTCCACCGAGAGAGCGCACGTGGCAGCAGTGCGCAAGAGCGAGCGAGATAGGGTGAGAGAGCGAGAGAGAGAGAGAGAGAGAGAGAGAGAGAGAGAGAGAGAGAGAGAGAGAGAGAGAAGAAGAAAAAGAGATAGAAGGCAGGAGCATGAGTGAAAGAGGAACGAAATAAAAATGGAGATGGAAGTAAAAAGGAGCAGAGCAAATGCAAATAAAGACCGGCGCACGGGTATCTTTCTTATCCGCTTTTTCTTCGACGGCTTTATCTCATCTCATCCCGCTTTTATACCGGCGTCGGGGCGCCATTTCGTGTTCATCATGTTTGACAAGGACGGGGCTTGTTTTGCTATCGTGTGTGCGTTGTCACCGCACGGAGAGGAAGTGAGAGAGAGAGGGAGAAGGGAGGGAGAGAGAATAGGACAGTAAGACAGAGAGAGAGAGAGAGAGAGAGAGAGAGAGAAAGAGAGAGAGAGAGAGGAGATGGGAAGAGCTTATGGAGATGGGGAGGAGATAAGAAGTGCAGCGGGTGGGGTGGGGAAAAGATTTCTCTTCGCAATGATTTCTCGAGAATGCGCCCCGGCGGTAAAGGGGTGAGTGCGATGGCGATAGTTAGCGGGGCGGAGTCCGAGAGAGAGAGAGAGAGAGAGAGAGAGAGAGAGAGAGAGAGAGAGAGAGAGAGCTGGCCGGAGGGTGGCTGACGACGATGAGACGAAATTATCTTTATGCGGTGGGGAGGGTCCTAAGCCAGTGCCTTTCACCCCGCCGCTCCGCGCTCTGAGCACCGGAGTAGTTCGAGAAGTGGCGCCGCCCCCGCCGCCCCCGCCGTCCCCGCCGCCCCCGGTCCCCTCGCCTACCGCTACCGCCACAAGCGCCTCTTCTCAATTATTCCCACGTCTCAGCGATTTTCAGAGCGCGATAGGGGCGACGGTGGACCGCGCGCGTCGGGCCAGCTGTGTGTGTGTGTGTGAGCGCCTGCGAAGGCGAGGGTAGGCCAGCCCGCACGACACCCGTGCATGGACGCGCCGATGTTGCCTACCCAGCGGGCGCCATCACCGCCGCCGGTATGACAGTCTGCGCGTTACGTTGTTTGTGCGCGCGACTTGTTGCGGGGGCTGGAGCCTCCGCGGGATGCACTACGCGGCCGTAGCAATGCGTAGCTCTCAGCTCTCCGCAGCCTGTTGAGTGCAGCTGACCTGACCCGGTCACATGAGGGCTCTGCCTCGGAGGGAGGGGCTGTGGCTGGGGCTACACGGTTCTCATCGCCAATGCAAGCACCCCCCCCCCCCTCCCCATGCTTTTCCTATGCTATGGCAAATTTACGACGCGGCGAATGGCTGGCGACGGCGGCAATGCTGTCGGCAGCCGCGCGGGGCAGCCCGGGGACGCACTCGACTTCTTGGCAGCGCAGCAGCGGCAGGGTCGAATGCAGACGGCTGGAGAGGAGGAGGAGGAGGAGGAGAAGGAAGAAGAAGAAGAAGAATAAGAATAAGAAGCAAAAGCATAAGAAGAGGAAGGAGAAGAAGAAACAGTAGAAACAGTCACTTGTTCTAAACTCTTCTTCGATTAAAAATTATTCCACCTTTAAATTTTTCCTACCGTGGAATTTTAACATTTTTCATAATTCCACATTTTTCGTTCCTTTAAATTCTTCCTGCTTTAAAATTTGCTATACTTCCCAATTTTTCATGCTCTGAAATTTTCATACAGGCGCGCATGCATATGGGCATGGCCATTAGTTTGATGGTTTAGAAGACGTGCACCGGCAGCAAGCCGGGGAGAGCTGTCCGTTGTTTATCCTCTGCAATCCACTCTGTTCCGGAGCCCTTGGAGCTTTCCTCCTTCACCGGTTCCGTGAGGCGCCGTCATCGCCGTGGAGGTGGAGGAGAAGTGCTATTTTCGCTCCCCCCTCCCCCTTCCACCCCCGGTCCTTACTGCCCATCCTTTTGCCTGGTTCTTGCCGGCCCGGCCTGCCCCGTCCCCTCCAGGCCGTTCCGGTCCGCCTCTTCATAAGCGAGGAGCCCCAAAACTCGACCCCCTTCCCCTCCCCCGCTGTCATCTGCGCCCCCTACCCCTTCCCCCGGGGAAGCTGATAGGGAGCGCGTTTGGATCGCTGACGCTCTCTGTCGCTCTCCGGCGCGGCCCCACCTGGGAGCGAGAGAGACGGCAGCGTCGTTGGGGTGGACACGGTATAATCAGGCCACGCCCATCCTCTCCTCATGCCTTTGATGGCGATCCGTTGCCGGAGTCCTGGGGGAGCTTCCTGGAGGCCGCCGCTGGAGGCCACTGCCGTACTCGTCGCCTGATGACCGGTGTCGTTTGTTGCGGACCCGCGCTCTTAAAGGCCCCCGCGGGAGGTGGCGGACATGGCCGTCATCCAGGGCGGATGTCATCGCCAGGGTCCCAGGGGAGGACACGGCGATTTGGTGGGGGCGGCCGTCAGCTGGAATGTTCCCGACCTGCTGTCCTCCAGGGTCACGTGACGTACCCGCTGCAGCCCCGGGGGATACCCGTCGCGGCGTGTGGTGCACGGCGGCGGCCTCGGCCTGGTGGTGCATGGTGGTGGCCTCGGCCTGGTGGTGCACGGCGTGGTGGTGCACGGCGTGGTGGTGCACGGCGTGGTGGTGCACGGCGGCGCGGCATCGATCTGGTGGTGCACGGCATCGGCCTCGGCGTGCTGGTGCACGGTGGTGGCCTCGGCCTGGTGGTGCACGGCGTGGTGGTGCACAGCGTGGTGGTGCACGGCGGCGCGGCATCGATCTGGTGGTGCACGGCATCGGCCTCGGCGTGGTGGTGCACGGTGGTGGCCTCGGCCTGGTGGTGCACGGCGTGGTGGTGCACGGCGTGGTGGTGCACGGCGTGGTGGTGCACGGCGTGGTGGTGCACGGCGTGGTGGTGCACAGCGTGGTGGTGCACGGCGTGGTGGTGCACGGCATCGGCCTCGGCCTGCTGGTGCACGGTGGTGGCCTCGGCCTGGTGGTGGACGGCGTGGTGGTGCACGGCGGTGGCCTCGGCCTGGCGGTCCCCAGCCTGCATCAGCGCACTCAGCACCGATTGGCGAATGCGAATGGCGTATCCTGGAAACATATTAGTCGGAATAAGGCAGATCGAGGGGAGTGAGTGCTCCGACCCGATGCTGTGTGCTGCGCCTGCCGCCCGGTGCGGTGCCAAGTCTGCCGGCAAAAACGAGCGAAGCGGCGGCAGCGGCGGCGGCAGTAGCGGCGGCGGCAGTAGCGGCGGCGGCAGTAGCGGCGGCGGCAGTAGCGGCGGCGGCAGTAGCGGCGGCGGCAGTAGCGGCGGCGCTCCGTTCGTACTCGCCCCGCTCTCCACCACGGCCCCGCGCTGCTGCTGCTGCTCTCTGGAGCGGAGAGAGAGAGAGAGAGAGAGAGAGAGAGAGAGAGAGAGAGAGAGAGAGAGAGAGAGAGAGAGAGAGAGAGAGAGAGAGAGAGAGAGAGAGAGAGAGAGAAGACAACAGCGGAAGCTACTCAGCGGATGAAACGAAACTCCTCAAGAGTCCAAGGAGCCATAAGAGCGACGCTTCCCGCGCCTGTCCTCTAAATAACGCGTCCAAACCCCATCCACCGCTCCCCCACCCACCCGCGCCCCTCGCCCCCTCCTCCTCCCCTTTACCCCTCTTCCCCCGTTGTTGGCCAGCGGCCGGACAGCGAACGCGTTTTGCGGTGAATTTCCTGCGCAGGGGATCCGTCGACATCGCAGAGTGCGTCAGCGCACGCAGGCACAGACACACACACACAGACACACACACACGCACACGCTGCCCGCCCGGCACGTCCGGTACAGCACGGGAAGCTGGCCCTGATTAGTGGCCGACTTAAGTCCCCGCTGCGCTATCCTAGAGGCCCCTTAAAGGCCGCGCTCACGTTGCTGGAAGGGAAGAGATGTGCACATTAACCTTTTACCGTCCGCAGCGCAGCAGCAGCGCGCTTTAATAAAAATAACAACAACAAAAAAGAGTCGCCCGTACGTGCGGAGTGACCTGTATTCTTTTTTCTTCTTTTCCTTTTTTTTGTAGCGTAGCTTACATCAAGCTTTACAGGCGGCGGTGGTGCAGCAACCTTATATGACTTGTTTTGGTATTCGGTCTCTCTCTCTCTCTCTCTCTCTCTCTCTCTCTCTCTCTCTCCTCTCTCTCGCTCTGATACCGCCCCCTCTCTCTCTTACCACGCGAGAAATGACTTCCTTACAGGGCACCTGCGTCCTTGCCTCCCCGCAGACGACACTAGCGCCCAGCGCCCCCTACCGCCCGGCCTGATCCGCCGTGGCGCCACCCGTGTGTAAAGTGCAAGTCAGTTATTTTAAGGGACCGGGGGGCCATCCACTATGGATGCGTGCCAGACACTGCACTAGCAGGAAAAGTTTGCCGTCTCCACGCCTCGGCCTCCTTTCTTCCCACTCCATCCTTCCATTTCTCCTACTGCTTCTCCTTCTTCTTCTTGTTCTGCTTAACGAGTGCAGGGAGTGCGGATAGAAAATTGCGACGCGGTAAAGGGGGGGGGGGGGGGTGGGTGGACGGGAATTACTCGTACATCGGTCAGCACTTTCATTATTTCGATGGTAACTCCGGACTGCGGCATCGTGTCCTGTGTGTGTGTGTGTGTGTGTGTGTGTGTGTGCGTGTGTCCAGTGGCAGAGGAGAGGCTACGCCAGGCTAGGTCCCGCAGCCGCAGACACTACTGCAGCCGTTTTATGGCGATCAGACTGCAAGTCGGAGAGAGGGAGAGAGAGAGAAGAGAGAGAGAGAGAGAGAGAGAGAGAGAGAGAGAGAGAGAGAGAGAGAGAGAGAGTGAACGACCCAAAGGAATGAGAGAGACGGGCGGCAGCATGGCAACTTTGGCAGTAGCAGTCGTTGGGCAGTCCAGTGACGCCCGCAAGTGCGTTGGCCGTGTATCTCCACACTGTAAAATTGTTATTTATGTTTGTGAGACCAATTTTTGGGGGACATTTGATATGATAAAAATTTAATAGAAATATAAAAACTAAAGTAATGAGAAACTTTGAAAAAGAAGGGTTGTTTTTTATCCTTCTTTTGTACCGAGCTTCGTTCAAATTGAACGATGATATTGGTCACATTGACTATTTCGTAGTCGATATTTATTTTATTTCTATACGAGATTGAGCCCCGCCCATGTCCTCCCGGAAAATAGCACTTCCGATTATTCCGCGTATCAGTAATAACGACGCGAGTCTGGAGGGGTAGGGTGGGGTGAGAGAGGGTCAGAAAAAGAGTGTGAGAGAGAGAGAGAGAGAGTGAGAGAGAGATAGAGAGAGAGAGAGAGAGAGAGAGAGAGAGAGAGAGAGAGAGAGAGAGAGAGAGAGAGAGAGAGAGAGAGAGAGAGAGAGAGAGACGGGGCATCTCGCGGCGGGACAGATGAAATGAAAAGTGGTGAGAGCGGCGGAAATAGGCCATTGCCGGCATGGCTTCAGCTCCGAAGCTTCTTCTGATAGTGCTGCTAGGGGCTGGGATTGAAGATGGGGGGGGGGGGGGGGAGAGATAGACAGACAGAGAGAGGTGATAAATGTGGGTCGCTTCATATTTTCTGCCGTTTCTGCCGCACTTGTGGACGGCCGGAGCGAAAAAGAGACGCCACCCGGAGACGTTCGCACGCACGCACGTACACACACACACACACGCGCACACACATACATACACACACGCACACATATCTTCTGCAGACGAAGGGGAAGAAATGACGGACGCTACTATGGCTACCGCTATGGAGGATAGGATTTTGATGGATTGAGGAGCCGGCTCGCTCGGCCGCCGCGGTGCGAGAGCGGGAATTTTGTGATGTGTTTGAATCGTGCTCACAAGAAACACAATGTCTTGGTGAGGACCCTCTCGAATTTATCTCCCTTATCACGTCCTCGTTGTGTGTTTGCAGTGACATGATCCAGTGACTGCCGCCGCCATGGCCTCCTCGCTGACGGGGGCGGGCATGCTGTGGGCGTGCCTGTCGCTCACCGCCGCCCTGCTCGCCTGTGCCGGCTTCTACATCCCATTCTGGATAAAGGTGAGTTCAGTTAACAGTCTGTTCAGCATGACTCTTCACACAAACATTAATTTTTAGGCAGAGATGAAATTTTCATGAAATCAGATTTGGATGTCAGCATGTATTTCCACATGCGATCACAGGCACCCGAACACGCTGGTGTGGGCGGGCTGCCTACCTCCGGGGCGCACGCGCTGTGTGGACCGTGTTCTGTTTGACGTTTAAAAACGTCGCCCGCTCTGCCTGGGTCACGTGACACGTGTCCCTGCGGGCGGAGGAAGTGATTAATGGGGGCGGAGCCACGCTGCCGGAGTAATCCGGCCGCTGGGAGTGAAAGCACGACAACCTCCATTTTTTTTTAAGAAAAAAAATCCCACCCCCAATAAAAAAGTATTTTTAAAAGAATTAAATGAAGCGGGGAAGATATGTGGCTGTCCGTGCAACACGCATCAGAATAACAGGCCTGGGACTTGTTTTGTGGCTCGTCATCTAGGGGAGGGGCCGGGGGGGGGGGGGGGCCGGGGGGGGGGGTGCTATTGTGCGAGGAGTTCCAATATTTCCTCAGCAGGAAATTTTTAAAAATTGAGACGTTCCCGCGCGGGAGGGGGAGGGGGCGTCGCTCTGAGCTGCATAGTTTGGCGCTGCGGAATGCCCGCCGTCAGGGTGGCTGCCCCCCGCCGCCGCCGCCGCCGCCGCCACCACCACCACTACCACCACCACCACCACCACCACCGCCGCCACTTCGCCGCGCCGATATTGAGTCGACGCTTCCTCGGTGTTCTTCATTTAAACGGAACACTGCGGCAGTGGTGGTGGCAGCGGCGGCGGCGGCAGCGGCGGTGGCGGCGGCAGCTGGCTGCGGTACCCTCCCCTCCCGCCCCACCCGTCGCCGTGAAGAGTAGCACTGTGGGGGTTGGAACGTGCCTCATAAACAGCCCGCGTTACGCCCCGGGTGCGGCGTGTCTGCGGGGGGTCTGCGGGGACTCTGCGGGGGGAGGGGCGGGGCAGCGCCGACACCGCGGGGGCTTGCTCTCCTAAGGACGGGTAATATTGGCTCGAACCCGCAGCGGCGGCGGCAGCGGCGGCGGCAGCGGCGGTGGCTAAGGCACGCCTCACTGCCATTGCAACACCGACAGCCAGCAGCCGGCAGCCTCTGACCGACGCCGACTGCCGCGGCTGGCGTTTAGTGCACCGCTGCGTGCGTCAGACAGAGAGGCGTGCCCGGAGACACGGAGTGAGAGAGAGAGACAGAGAACAGAGACCGAGGCAGGGAGCCACGGCGCAGGCGAGCCACGCCGGGAAAACAACCCCATCATTTTAAACACCAAGATGCATATTAAAAAATATCCCCTCAGTTTTTTTTTTAAATCAAAAGAGTTCGAAATGACTCAGACAAATTCGACAAAATTCAATTGACGTGATAACATTGTTATGAACGTTATAGAAAAATTATGTGACGCCTCTGAATGCAAAGCTTAAGGGAGGGGAATGGACAGAGCAAGGTCCAGGAAGATGAAGAGGCGGAAGCGAGGCAGACAGAGAGAGGGAGAGAGAGCGAGAGAGAAGGGGGGGGGGGGGTAAGTGAAGTGGCGCCTGGGGGTGCGGGAAGTCACGCCAGGGCATGCCGGCGAGCATTGTGCTGGTATGGCGAAAGTTGGATTCCGTCTGCCGCTTTCAATATCGGCGTAGGGCGGGGTTCCAACCGGGTGCGACGGAGACGGAAGGGGGCGGGCGGGCAGGATGGTGAAGGAGGAGGGAAATAGGTGCTTGGGAGCGAGGTCCGTATACAGGTTTTGCCAAATACTGCACCGCCTCGGCACGACGCGTCTCAATCCCGTCCCCGCTGTCCCTCTCACTCCCACCCCCTGCCCTGCCCGCACTCCCGCCACACCCGTCTCTGTCGCTCCCGCTGTGTAAGCCGACGGAAGCTTTTCGAGAGGATTTGTGATGAAAACGAGCAGCAGCGGGCGGGTGGGCAGGGGGTACGGGTGCATCCGGATGTGCGCGAGAGAAGAGAGTGTGAGAGAGAGAACACTAGACATTTACAGTTGTCGACTCTTCGAACGGCATAGCGAAACTATACTGTTTTGGGGGCTACAGTTTGAGCAGCCTGTAGCTTCCTGGGTTGTAGTTCACCGTGGGTTCTGCTGCCATACAGAGCAGGAGCCTCCTCCTCCCCCGCACAACCCCGGACCAGGAGGGCGGGGGCGAGGGCATGGCTATTCGCACTGTTTGAGTTTTTATTCATGAGCACCCCATGTTACCCCAGCCACCCTCTTACCCCAGCGCTACCCCGGCCGGCGCACACAAGTTCAACTCTCTCTCTCTCCCTCTCCCTCGCTCGTGCGGGGGCGTGGCGTTGTGGGCCGTGGACTCTGTGTGCCTTTGTGCCTCGGCCGTGCCCTCTCTGCGCAGAGGCCGGGCTAGATGCCTGCCTGGCCGAGCCCGGAACCGACACCGCCACAACCCTCCCCCCCCCACACACGCACACACATACGCGCACGCTCACACACACACACGCGCGCGTTCTACCTCTTCTACCACATTCCCATCTCCCTTTCCTCCCTCACAATCCACAACAGCCTCTACGACAAGCACCTCTGCCATGCACCACCGAGGGAGAGGAAGAGAGATAAAGATAGGGAGAGGGAGAGGTGAAAAGAGACAGACAGACGGGCAGATGAAAAAGATGGCAGGAAACGAAAATCCGCGCGGAGCCGGTATTATTTGATCCGGTGCCGTGTCCGGTTACGCCGGGTGCCGGGTCAGACGCTCTGATCCGGGATTGACGTGGTCTCTTGAACCCCAGACCCGCTAACGGTGGAGGGGGAGGGCAAGGGCTGCAGTCTAAACGGTTCAACCCGCCGCTTTTTGTCTCTGCCATCTCGGATTTCCCACGGGACCGCGAGGATCGGCTCGGCTCGGCTCGGCTCGGCTCGGCTCGGCTGCCTCCGGGTGGTCGTCGTCGGGGACGTGTTGGCAACGGCGGCGCGGCCACGGCCTGGCCTGCACTCGGAGCGGGCGTGGCGGAGCGAACAAGTCCTTTGATCGTATCAGCCGGAGACTTAATAGGGGTTGTGATGGCGTGCAGTTGTTCTGAGACTGTCCCATACATTTTCTGGCCTGGCGACTGGCACTTTATGTGGTCCCGTGGTGTGCAGCACCTTCTCGTCGGGGGGGGGGGGGGGGGGGGGGACACGTTGCTGCGGTATCTGAGGCGGCGAAAATGAACTCTCCTCGCCACCCTATTTCCCTCTACGCTGTTCACGGGTTCGAGTACCGAGGGACCGTACTCAAATCCCGTCTAACATCCGCATTTAAAACGGCCGCAGTTTTTCATTCGGACAGACAAGGACGGCGCGCGAGCGTCCGCGCGCTGCTTTTGGTGGAGGCAATAACCCTCCTCTCTGTCTGTCTGTCTGTATGTGTGTCGGTCTGTCTGTCCGTCTGTCTGTCAGACGTGCGATACCTCTCTGCCCTCGCTATTCGTGAGGTGGCTGGCCGGGGGCGGGCGGGGGCGGGCGGCGGGCCGGGGGCGGGCCGGGGGCGGGCCGGGGGCGGGCCGGGGGCGGGCCGGGGGCGGGCCGGGGGCGGGCCGGGGGCGGGCCGGCGGCAGGCCGGGGGCGGGCCGGGGGCGGGCCGGGGGCGGGCCGGGGGCGGGCCGGGGGCGGCGCTGGACAAACAAATTCCCCGCACGTCTGTGGTTCGCCTCAGGGTGGTAGCGCTGGCGTGCGACCCATGGCCCCCGGCCTCTCCCCTCCTGGAGTAGTGGGGGGTGGGGGTGGGGGCGGGTTAGCGTCGGCGGCGGCGGCTCACACAGGGACCAAGACACCCCCCAGAGGCGAACACGCAGGCGGGTTCGAGTACCGTTCTCAAGCCCCCGGCCGGCTGCGGGTTCGAATACCGCCGCCGCCTCCCCCTGCTGTGAATCTTGCCGCCGCTCCCCGTGTAAGACAAAGACACGCCGTGAGAAAACAGCGGTAATTAATGTGATTCCTGGCGGCGCCGTCGAGTAAATTTGATGAAACGCCTGGAGCTGCGGTGCCGCGGAGGTTCGGGGCGGCCGCCGCCATCCCGGTAAAGTTAATCCCGCTCTAATTTAAATAACCTAATTTAAATAAGAAGAGGGGCGGTGTGGCATGGTCTAACCCGGCCCGCTAACCCTCCCCAGTGCGGGGCTCGTTAACCCCCGGGGCCCCTGGTGGGGTACATCGGTGCTGACAAGACCCGGGGATGATCAGAGTGTAAGGCGATCACGTCTAAGACGCTGCGAGCAGGGAGAGTTTGGCTCGGGGCTGCGGTGGGCGGGGGCTTCGAACCCGCAGCAGCAGCGCTCTGAGGCTAAGTCCGTTGCCGACGTCAGGGTCCCGGGTTCAAATACCGGACCCGCTAAGGTGATTACTTTCCCCCTGCTCTGCGCTCGGCTCGTCCAGTGTGCCGTAGCGAAGCAGTTCCACCTGAGTTGGTGCGAAAGTCAATCACTCATTCTGCGGTGGCAGCCCTCTCCTGCTCTCCCTCTCTCCCTCACTCTCTCTCTCTCTCTCTCTCTCTCTCTCTCTCTCTCTCTCTCTCTCTCTCTCTCTCTCTCCCTCTCTCTCCCTCCCTCTCGCTCGCTCTCTCGCTCTCCTATGATCCTGTGGTCTGGCGGGGTCAGGCGGCCACAAGCCTGCGGCCACTCCGCCGCCACTCACATCACGCCGTCCTCGGATTACCCTCCCCGAACCCCGTCGATAGCGACCCACGAGTAACAAACACAATTCTGCTCGAGAAATTTCTCATCAAAATTTCAATGAAACTAAATTAATAACAGATTGGTCTACCTGTATAGCCGATTTTCTTTCTCTTTTGTTGAAAAAATTACCTTTGGATGTGATTTGCAGCAGGTCAGCGGAGTATGTTTTTTTTTCTTGCGTGTTGCGGTGTTCTGCGGGGGGTAAAACAGGGGAGCAAACGGGGAAGTGAGGATGGGGAGGAGGGTGGGGAGGGGGGGGGGGGTAAGGCTGGATGTCATGTATACTGCGTTGTAAAGACCTGGGAGACGTCCATAAAGCGTTCCGCTGCACTGGGAGAGCGCAGGGGCTGTAACGACGGCCAACTAGCATTAATTCCGCCTGAATGTAGGCAATAAGCGATGCGCGTGTTGTCTCGCCGCCCCGCCCCGCCCCGCCTCGCCCCGCCACGCCCCGCCACGCCCCGCCCCGCCCCGCCCCGCCCCGCCCCGCCCCGCCCTACTACGCCACGACCCAGTTATGGTCGGGCTTCGCCGCTTCGCTCCTGTTCCAGGATTTGCACAGGGATGCTTGCGCTCTGCGCTCCCTAGCCGGCTGAGGAATTATGGGCCCCCGGAACGGCGGCGGCGGCGGCGATGCGGCGGCGGCGAGGCGGCGGCGGGCGGTAGCCGATCTGCTGCTACTGCTGCTGCTACTGCTGCTTCTGCTGCTTCTGCTGCTGCTGCTCTGGAGGGGAAGAAATAACGAAAAACCCAAAGCCCCCCGGTGGTATTCGAACCCGCGGACGGATCGGGCGATTGGATGCGTCCCGCTTGTTTCACGCGCACGCGGGAATGGCGGCGGGGCGAATGTATGAATGCAAGGCCGCGGATTATCGGGAAATATCTCATGAATAGCATTAGGGTGCCGGGAGTCACCGCGGTGTCACCGCCGTGTCACCATTCGCGTCAGCCGGCGTCAGACGACACAGGTCCCGCTGCCGCCATTCACCGAAAATGACACTCACCATCATTCATTTTTGTTTTCAAAAACCGTCCGACAGAAGTCTGACAAAAATGAAAAATAAATCTATATCGAAGTTGGAGAACGCGCAGCTGAGGTGAAGCAGGTTTTGGTGTTCAAATACCAAAATGTTGCTGCCGCTGCGGCGTGAGGCGGATTCGGTTCGCGGCTCGCGGCTGAGCTGAAAACCGAAATCCGTTGTGGTTGTTACTAATGCAGAGGCCTCCGTCGGCGTGTGTTTGTGTGTGTGTGCGGGAGAGAGAGAGAGAGAGAGAGAGAGAGAGAGAGAGAGAGAGAGAGAGAGAGAGAGAGAGAGAGAGACTAGGTGTGTTGGGGAGGGAGGTCCAGGGGAGAGACAGAGAGACGGAGCAGGGGGACTAAGCGGTCCGTGCCGTCAGTGCGAGGCCCAGCAGGGCCCAGCGCGGCCCAGAGGAGCAAGGGCTACTTTTTGCACGTCTTTCTGGGACCAGGAGGGGGAGGGGGGGGGGGGTTGTCAGCCCCCGCCCTTCCGACATGCCAGCCCCAATTTGTTCGAAAAATCCACTAACCCGGCGCACCTCACCGCCGTAGAGGTGCGCAGCGCACATCGCTCGGCCCTCGCCGCCCGGGAGATGGTCGGCGTCGGCCGTGCCGGACACGGGGCAGGGCGGGCTCCGGCGGCGGAGCGGAGTGGACTGGAGCGGAGCGGAGCGGACTGGAGCGGGCAGAGCCAGGTGCTCGGCGTCCTCGTAACCGCGTTAATGTCACCCTAATCGACATCGGCGTCCTCTGCCGAGACCTTGTCGTCGCCTGCCTGCGCGGTCCTCACCGCCGTCCTCGGCGCCCTGGACTTGCGCCCCTCCTCGTCGATCTCACCCTTGACGTGGACGTCATCGCGGACTTCTTTCCGTGTCCCAGACCGGACCCTCGTCCTCGTCCCGTCCGTCCTCCCCGAGCTCCTCCCCGTTCTTGCGTCGGCCTATCCGGGTCCGGCCGGGTCAGCCCGCCGCCATCTGGACTGTACAGCTGCGTTATGCGACGCTGCGCGGCCTGCGTCCGGACGCGCGCGCACCCCTCCCTCTCTCGTCGTCTCTCTCGCACCCCCCTGCCCAGGCGGCGCGCGTGCAACGGAGAACGCCGCAGCGCCCGCACGCGTGTCTCCCGGACGCGTCCTACCGTGAACCGTGCCATTGTTACCAACCCTCTCCTCTGTTTCACTGGATTCGTGTTTTGTGGAACTCCCGTACACACACACATACACACACACAAACACACACACACACACACACACTGAGTGTTCGGAGAGAGAGGCTTTCTTTCCTTTCACAGAACGATCTCTGCTCGGCGCAGGCTGCGGGTAGGAGCACTTTCTCTCTCTCTCTCTCTCTCTCTCTCTCTCTCTCTCTCTCTCTCTCTCTCTCTCTCTCTCTCTCTCTCTCTCTCTCTCTCTCTCTCTCTCTCTCTCTCTCTCTCTCTCTCTCTCTCTCTCTCTCTCTCTGCCCGGGACCAGCCGGCTGCAGCCCGACCCGCCTGCCTCCGCTCGGCCTTTCCCGCGCTTTCAGGCTTTCAGGCCAGCAGATGAATATGCTTGACCGCTTTGGGGCCTCTCACAGCGCGTGAGGATGTCGTTTAGAGCGGGGCCTGCAACCATGCCTCGCAAAAAAAGAAGAAAATAGAGTATCTACAGAAAGCTCTCTAAATGTCTCTACGAAAAAAAATGCGCGCATTTTCCGACTTCAAAGATCCAGATGGTTTTCGATACATTTTGTGTTTTGAAATGTAGAAAATGTTTTTACGGTGCTCGGTTGTCGATGCACAGCTGGCAGCTTGCCCAGCGGACTGGAAACTACCAGCGTTTTACCTGCTTCCGCGCGCTTCGTGCATAATGAATTGCAGTGGGGTGGGGGTGAGGGGGAAGAGAGAGGGGGAGGGGGGGGGGCGCTGCGAGCGCAGTGCAGTGCCGACCCCCTGCAGGGCCTCTACTTCACTACCAGCGCTGCAACGCTTTCCACTCGCGAGAGTCAAATTGCTCCATATAGGTGTTCGCGGGTGTTGAGTACGTACGTACGTACGCCTGTGTGTGTGTGCGCGCGCGCGCGTGCTGCACGTCCTGCACTCGACACGTATGCACAGCAAAAGACGAATGCATGTAACTATTTTTCAAAGAGTGTCGTATCGTAAGGAGGCGATTGTGAAGGTTTCTTTCCCCGGAAGTCTTTTACCCCACCCACCCGCACTCACTCCGACACTTCTCTCTTTTTCGACCTCCCCCCCCCCTCTCTCTCTCTCTCTCTCTCTCTCTCTCTCTCTCTCTCTCTCTCTCTCTCTCTCTCTCTCTCTCTCTCTCTCTCTTTCTTTCTGCTGCACTATTGACCACAGTAAGAGAGGGAGAGACAGAGAGAGACGGAGAGATATCTCATCTGTATTCTCTCCGCGGAACATAAAACATTCAGTATATTTTGAGCTGTTTCAGTTGCCCCCCCCCCCCCCTTCGCCCGCTCTGGCCGATAGCCCGCGATACAACAGGCGATGACTTGTAAAACGCTTGCTGTTGCTTCCATCTCTCTCGCACCACCTTTGCTGCCGAGTTCTCTCTCGCACTGCCTCCCCTTCCCTTCCAGCGACCGCATCTTTCCCAACCCTTCCCTTTCTCCTCCACCTTCCCTCATCATCTTCTGTCTTTATACGTCCGCACCGCTTTGGAACCCTTCTCCTATCAGAAAATCAAATTAAATCTCATAAAAGCGGTAGAAGTTTGAAGCGTGCGAATGGTTCGCGCTGGCCGGGCGCCCGACAACTCCTGGGTAGGCAACGCGGTCAGCTCGGGTGCCTGGGATTGCCTACCTCCCAGGGGCTCTCTACGGCTCACGAACACGGCGTGTTCTCTCTCCTCTCTTCCTCGCCGCCGTCCTCACGCCTGCGTTCTCCCTCCTTCATGTCCCTCTGGCTGATGTTCTTCATGTCGCTCACACACACACACACACACACACACAAACATTACGGGGGGCTTTTGTTCCCAGGCGCACACACGGGCCCAGACGTGCGATGTCCCCCGAGCCGTGCGGGCACAGATCTCCTCGGTCCGGCCCGTTTACCCCCCCCCCCTCCACGTCCCCCCCTCCCCCTCCCCCACTCGGGACCTCCCCCGGGAGGCGGTGCGCCCCAAGGTGTGACTGCTGGACGTAGATGGATGGGGATGGAGGACGGCACGGTCCAGCCGGGTCCTCCGGGATCACCGGGACGCGGGACTCCGGCCGGGAGCCGACGGCGGGAACCCCATTCGAATTTGAATCACACATCAGTATACGGGGAGCCGCGAAGAAAAACAAGCGCAAATTATGAATTTCTCATAAACGCTCTGAATGCGGCGGGTGGGATCTCTCAGCTCGCCGTCTGCCGCAACCGCCGTTATTTCGTCACGTCGCGGCGCAAGTGAACGACGCGCAATTTTTCATCATTTTAATAAAAATACGCGTCTCTCCTTCTCTTTCGGTGGCGAAACACGCACAATGCGAGCGCCCGGCCGCTTCCGTATTTATTGCCACTCATCTGTTTGTTTCCATCTCGCGGGCTGTCAAGCTGTGCTGCTCCTCGTGTCGCTCTACTCCTTCCTCACCTCGCTCTCTCTCTCTCTCTCTCTCTCTCTCTCTCTCTCTCTCTCTCTCTCTCTCTCTCTCTCTCTCTCTCTCTCTCTCTCTCTCTCTCTCTCTCTCTCTCTCTCTCTCTCTCTCTCTCTCTCTCTCTCTCTCTCTCTCTCTCTCTCTCTCTCTCTCTCTCTCTCTCTCTCTCTCTCTCTCTCTCTCTCTCTCTCTCTCTCTCTCTCTCTCTCTCTCTCTCTCTCTCTCTCTCTCTCTCTCTCTCTCTCTCTCTCTCTCTCTCTCTCTCTCTCTCTCTCTCTCTCTCTCTCTTTCGCTCTCGCGCAAACGACCCGGCGACGCTTTGCAAAACGCGTATATTTCGAGACGTCTGTCCGTCTCTCTCGCTCTCGGTGTAATTCCACGCGTCATCTGTTCTGTCGCACACATTTCTCATAAAAAGACGGCGGTGCTGCTGCGGACACTCGTCCAGGCGGCGGCTGCCGATGAATCAGAAAAGTCAGCTGGAAGATCTGTATGTTAGGGTGGAAGTCGCGGGTTCGAATACCGTCGGAGGTATTTCCCACCGGCACTATCTTAATCGTTTCCGAGAGCCGCACACGGAATCTCGGTGAAAGTGTTTCCGAACTCTGTCCGTCTGCCGGGGGCGGCCGGGGGCAGCCGGGGGCAGCCGGGGGCGGTTAGAGGGGGCCGGGGGCGGGACAAGTCCGGTCACTCTCGCCGGGATCAGGTGTCCCCACCCACGGACATTTGCAAAGAACGGAAGTTGGCCGCGGAGTTGTTTCAAGTTGGTGTCATTCGTTGCCAAGTTTGGAGTCCTGCCGGCCCTCCGGTCCCTGGCCCCCGGACACCGCCCCCGCTGCCGCCCCCCCGGATAAAAATGACGCTTTGAGATGCACTTGTTTGACCTGTTGAGCGGACAGAGGGAGTCATTTGAAAAGTTTTCGCATCAGAAATGCGACGGCGAAAAGGGAGGAGGCGGTGGGCAGGGAGCGCCGACGGGATAGGGCTCGGTCCAGTCGCCTCGGTCCGGGCCGTCCGGCCGGACCCAGGATTTACGGCATCGGAAACACGGAGCGGGGCGGCCGGTGAAACCACGGAGCCCCACCGGTATGCCGACGGCTACTCCTAGCGGTGCATGGCCAGAAAGGTACCTCCAATTTTTGTCAGGCGGTAAAGGAAACATAAATACGAAAAAAAAGGTTGAGAAAATGAGGAATAGACATGAGGAAAACGGCGGAAAATTAAGGAAACAAACAAACAAACAAAAAACGGAACAAATGCGCGGTGGGGGGGGATTCGAACCCATTGACTCCAGACTCGCAAAGGTAGGTAGTTAGGTAGCTCCGATGCGAATCGCAGCGCGGCGGCGGCCGCGCGAATATTATTATTTCTCTGCGCGTAATCAAAGTTTGGGGATCTGGCCGCACCGGAGAGTAAGTAGTTACCTTCCGCTCAAAAGGTATGACTATAAATCCCAATAAAGGGGAGGCGGTGGGGGTGGGGGGTGGGGGCCACGGTGGTCTGCGGGGTCCGAATCTAAATATTATCTCTGTGGAGGCGAGGTGAGCTCGTAGGAGTGAACTGGAACGGCAAGGGCTCGGGCGTGGCGTGGCCCTGGCCAAGTCAACCTGCCGGCACGGCGCGGCTCGCCCTCCTCGGCCCGCTGCCCTAAAGCAGCCCTCATTCATTCTCGGCCACCAACTTTCCTTTTGTGGCTTTACTTCGTTTTGCGTTTTCGAAGTGGGGTTGAGTGCGCCGCTCACAATTCCGCTCCTCTCTCTCCCTCCCCCCCCCCCCCTCTCTCTCTCTTTCTCTCTACCGTTAGGAGATAAATATAATTTGAACCGTTGTTGGCCTTGTGCTCGCCCTGTCTGTGCAGACATCGTTATCAATCTGGGCCATAGGTACAGTCGACCTTCCAACCTATTAGCTTTCTTGTCCTCCACGTTTCGAATCTCGAAAAAAAAAATAGTAGTAAAAAGGCGAGAAGTTGAAGTTTCAAACTTGGTGCGCGAGGAGGGAGAAGAAGGTTGCCGCTGTTGGGGCTCCAGGATCAGATCGCCAAGGGGGCTGCGGGGGCTTCGCCGGGGGCTCTGCTCCGGTCTGGCGATGCACTTCAGGGAGCCAGCCAGCGCCAGCCCAGCCCAGCCCGCTCTCAGGGAGAGTGAATGCAGACAAGTCTTATCAGTTCCCCCGGTGGATTGGCCCTTCGCGCATCCCTGCACCGCCGTGCCGTCGCTACTCCTCGCCCCGCCACTCTATCTCTCTTCCACCCCCTCTCTCTCTTTCTCTCTCCCACTCCCGCGGCACATTGCTGCACCATATCCGTTTCCTTGTCCTCCGCCGGGTCGTCGTCGCCTTTGTCACCTCGTCACCGTCACGGCCTTCTCGTCGTGCTCCTCGACGTCATCCTGGTGCTCCAGCCAACCCCGGATCCTTGGCATCCTTTTCGAAACTGACAGACTGTACATTCCAGGGGACTCGATCGCAAGCCGCCTGCTGCCTCTGCTCCTCCCTCCCCGCCCCGTTCTCGTTGGGTTCCCTTGTCGCCACGTTTATGCGGCCGTCCTGCTTCGCACGTGCGCGCCGTGACCGCTGTGTTGTCCACTCTCTCGCTCCCACCCCCTGCCCGCCCCGGCCCCCACCGGCTGCGCGAGAGAGATGGAGCGCGACGCGATATATTCCGCGCGGCCATATGTTTACGCGAAGGGAGGATTTTTATGGCGGTCCGTGCCGCGATTTATGGCGGAGGAAGAGGCGGGGTTTGTTCTTGGCCGTGTCTGCGGAAGGCCGATGTATGCATGTGCGACTTCCATACATGCCCTCACGTCCGCACACATGTCCGCAAACCACGTAACGCCAGCACATGTGTGGCTGCCCCCCTAACGATGTGAGTGGGTGATACTCGGCAGGTGGAAGTGCGCGCACAATGGCCCCGATGCAGACAAAGGAAGGCAGTGTACAACAAAGCAAAGTGGAGCGTCGAAACGCGAGCCGATATCGATGATAACCGGCAACACAAGAAAAAGAATGAAGAAAAAAATTGACAACAAAAATAACAATAACAAACTGGCCGCAGGCTAATGGGAGCAGGGTGGGGCCGGGCTCGCTCTGTGCGTGTCAGCAGAGTCATGCCTCGATATGAGCTTTGCGCGCGCACCAATCCTTTGCGAAAAAGCCGTGTGTGAAACGGGAGCGCGCTCTGTACGGTGCTGCAGTCCCTGCGGCAGGGCTGGGAAGCGCCCCTTCAGACTACAGGTAGCGCCTCGCTTGCCACAGACTTGACCTCCCTCACCTCGGCCATGTTCTGCTTTCGGACGACTCCTGGAGCCGTGCTCGCCACTGACTTTGCCTCTTCACCTGGGTCCTTTTCGCTTTCGGGTGACTACTGGAGCCCTGCTTCCCACAGACTTTGCCTCCTTTACCTCTGCCTGTTTTGCTCCAGATTCGTGGCGGGCGCTATGATTTTCAGCGCCGCGTTACGGTCGGTGGCTACACGCTCGTCGCGTGTCACGAGGTGTTCCACCGCCACTGGTCTTTGTTTGGCGTCTCTTTCACATGTGCTGAGAATGAAGTGACGCTCGTACACATAAGGGTAGCGCCCCCCCCCCCCCACACACACACACACACACACACACACACACGCACACATGCGCGCGCGCGTGGCCGCTCAAAGGCTTCATCCCAAAGTTTCACCGAAAGCATTATGGTCTCCCTTCATGCATTACGAGTTGAAATGCGCACGGAGTGGGATGGGTGGGGGAGGCAAAAGTGTTTATTGGCCACGTTGGTTTTCGAGCCACGCTCGCAGGCTGGGTTTACTCTAAACTCTCAGCCCGCCCAAAAAATAAGTTCCATTTTTCGGTCGCTGTTTTGCGCGGCTCTTTAAAGGGTCTTCTGAAACGAAATGTTCCAACTTCTTGCTCCTTCAATTACCGGATGTGAGGACCCACCTTAAAAATCCATTGTGGAAAAGAGGTATGGAAACATATTTTCCAGAATGGAAAAAGCTACCTATGGATTTATGAAATCCAGATGTAAATTGGAACAAATTCCAGATGAAAAATTTGAACCACAATGGAAATGTCTGACCATAATGGAAACGTCCATTATGGTTTAAATTTGATGTAGGATTGAGTTTTCCCAAACTACTACGCCCAATAACGTTATGCGCATCTGGCCTACAGGTGTTCGAATGACGTCCGATCCAAATCTGCGGTCCGTTTCTCGCTAACATCAACCGTTCTCGAGATACCATAAAAATGTCGTCTGATTGCTATGATTTTCTGTAGACATCACGCGTTCCAAATACGAAACTAAAAATACCTATTGATATCGATTTTATACAGACATGTGAAATTGTTATGGAATATCAAATTCCTTAGTGGAAATGTCAATTCCTTATAGGATCCTAGAATCCATCTGGATTTTCTCAAACCCATTGTGGGATTGACAAAACCGTAATCCAGCTTCAAATTCCATCTGTAAAAAATTACCATAATGGATTTCGTATGGAAAGAAATAAAATCAGAGTGGAAATATGAAAATCCACATGGATATCCGTGATTCCAGGTGGGAAATCAAAATCCAGATGGAAACGAGAAAAATCTGCAATGGAATTTTAAGCTGGGGAGGGTGAGTATAGGGGACCTTCTCTCCACTTACATAATTTTGGCTGATCGAATAACCTATCTAACATGTTTTCCTGTGACGAGTGTTACACTAATGATCGGCGAGGTTTCGCCGGGTATTCTCTCGCACTCCCACCAGTGTAACGCGCTCCCTGCCAGCGGTCTGTGGTGGCTGTGATGTCACTCCCAGCCTGACAGCCTTCCTGCTCCGGTGGCCGTAAGAGAATACGGTTCGTTGTTGTGCAGCACCCACCCACCTCCTGGTGCTGTTCCTGCCAGTCGCACGCACACACGCACACACATGCACACACATGCACACTCTCAGCTCCTGTCTTCTCCGCTACATTTTATTACGTTATCATTTTGCCTATAACAATACGCGAGGGCATATAAAAGAGGCCCTACCCTGTCCGCCGGCGGCAGAGATGATTCTCTGCCTGCCCATATCTTACCGTGCCACTATTCAACCCCGGAATGGCTACTTCTTTGCGATGCCAGAAAGCTTCACAATCGAGTCTCCTTTGTCGCACCGCTCTGTTCGAATTTCTCACGGGAAAAAGAAAATACTTTGTCACATCGCGGGCACATTCCCATACAGTCTCTGGCCCTGGCCATTTTCTTTTCATTTCATACGAAAACGAATGGACGCGTGAAATGTGCGCCCTCTCGCACTCTCCTTTTCCCTTGGCGGAGTCAGCCCACTCCCGTGCAGCGTCGCGCATCCTTTTACTGCACTCGTCGGCCCTTGATGGGCCCTTGGGCCGCGCCCGGAGACCCGCGGCCCTACGGCCCCCGGCAGCGGCCTGATAGACTATCGGACGCGCGCTTGATGGACTATAAGGTAGACCCTTGACGCCGGGAGCCGTAGGGTCGTGGCCGGTCGCTTTGTCCGGGAGGGTCACGAGCGAGCACAGCGCAGCAGCTGCTGTCACCTGGCTCCAGCTGACGTTGTGTCTGCTGTCCGTTAGCCACAGACTGCCGGAGCCTTGCTTGCCACTGACTTCGACTCATTTTCTTCGGCCTGTTTCGCTTTTGGATGACTCCTGCGGTTGCCACTGACTCTGCCTCCTTTCCTTCGGCCCGTTTCTCTTCCGGACTTCTGCAGGTACCTCGCTTGCCACTGACTTTGCCTCCTCTTCCTCGACCTGTCTCGCACGGTCTCTGACTCAAGTCGCCTGTCCTTGCCGTTGACCTCACTTCGGCTGCCCCCGACTGGAGCGCCGTCTTTGTCCCGGCTTCAGAGGGCGAGGACGGCCCACGGAAAGGAAAGGATCAGAGCGGGTTCGAACGCAAAGGACTCGAGTAACGGAGCCGTGAGTAGCAGTTAGGGCCGGCGGGCGTGGTCGGCAGGGCGGACACCTTTCCGTCGGGGCCCACGTTCCGGGCCCGGCCGTCCCACAGGACCTCCCCCGGGCCTCCGGAATGTCTCTTTGCGGCGAGGCGGACGGTCGTTGTCTGGGGGGAGAGAGTGAGAGAGTAGGGATTGGAGAGGGGGGGGGGGGTAGGTGCGAAGGGGAGGAGAATATTAGGATCCGGGGGGCTCACCGCGACCAGCGACAACAATGTTGCATTATCAGGGCCACCGGTGGGGGCCTAGTGTGGGCTTCGGCCAGCGGACTTCGGATACGGTGTTGTTGCAGGAGCCTAGGAGCCTTGCGGCGGGCTGCAGGGCGGTCTTGAAGGCGAGTCGACAAGCTTGGAGGGACGGCCGCCCGCACGGCTGGCCGCACACAGAACAGCCCGGCCATCTCACGCTTAGTCTCTCTCTCTCTCTCTCTCTCTCTCTCTCTCTCTCTCTCTCTCTCTCTCTCTCTCTCTCTCTCTCTCTCTCTCTCTTCATCACCGGGGCCGCCCCTAAACTCCACTGTAAGGCTCGCAGAGATCGCGCCGAGTCCGACGAATAAGCGAGCGGCAGAAACAGAGCGAGCTTCGCTGAGATGGGATAAAGACACTGGGAGACGCGAAACAGCTCGAGGAATGTCGCGGAATAGGCTGCCAAAGCCGAGGCGCGCGAGCCACGACTTTCATTTTCCGAGTGCTCTTCCTCCTCCCCCCCCCCCCCCCATTCTGCTGTGCCGCCGATTTTAATACGACATCCCCGTTGCTGTCGTTAGAGACCTATCATCCCCTCTCATTGTTCTGCTCGCTCTGGAATGCGCGTCAAATCCCCGGGAGGGGCCGGGCTGCGAACCTGAACAAGAAACACCAGGAGAATCACACCGAAAAATATAGATTCTGGCCCGGCTCAGCCAATAGTACCGAATGGTTAAGAGTCTCCGGAGTGCGAAATTTATGAATGAAAAAAAAACCTGTTTACTTTTTGAGAACGTAGAATACATTGTCCGCAATGAGGTAGAAGAATTCAGGTGGCTAAAAACAACAAAATTAAAAAACAAACAAGGTGACTTGTTTTTCTACACAAAAAATGTGAAGAAAAATTGCGAGAGTGTACGACGAGAATTCAAAGTCATAGCCAGGCGTAATGGAATCCGATCGGCTCCGTCATCGTCTCTGGACAGGAATAATAACGGGGAGGGAAGAGAATTGCATTCCAGTGACAGCGATGTAATTGGAGCGAACGGGGGGATGTACAGCGGCGAGACGGGGCAGCGGCAGCGGCAGGGCGGAAATGCTCTGGACAGCTGCAGAGCCACGTATTCAAACACGATGCAGCCGTTGACGATCGTCACTTCCATGAAACGTGAAACTTTTATGCAGCAGAATGCAAGTTTATCCTGCTACTTGCGACGCACATTGCGCAGTAAATGTTGGCATTTTGGCTGTCGGGACGGAACGCGGGTGTGATCACCAGGCGCTGTCGACACCTACGGTAGGACCCGCCCTCCCCACAGGACCCCCCCCCTCCCCCTCCCACGGGATCCCAAGTCCAAGTGATGCATTGGCCACGGAGGAGCCGGGGCCTCCTTAGCGGGATGAGCGCACCTGTCCCCGGGGAGCCCCGCGGGGGGTCCCTCACCTGTCAGTCGATACCCCGCGCTCGAGCGCCCGGTCTCATGACTGATAGGGTGGCCGCCCGTTTCCGGTCGGTTTCCTTGCGCTCCCCACCGGATCCCCTTCCACACAAAGCGTTCAGAAAAATAATAGTGGAAGGCGGAGCCGCGCGCGTTCCTGTCGCGAATCGCTTCCCGCGGAGACTTTACGGCTTCTGCGGGACTTGCGGTCGACTTTCAGAACAGCGGGCCAGTCGACTATACTCTCCGTAATGATTGCCGGTGCGTTGGACATGAGTTCACCGCTCATCTACTCTCTCCCTCTTCTCTTTTCTCCCCCCTCCCCCCTCTCCTTTTCCACCAGCAGCGGCATTTCACTTTATCGCTCTCATGCTTTATGTCGTCGTGATATCTAAGAGTTGCCGGCCGCCCCGACTCTTTCTCCCTCCTCCCCACCCCCCCTTAGCTCTCTCTCTCTCAGGCTTCCTCACTGTCTCTCTCGCACTCCCCGCCAGCAGGAGCCCCAATTGCTTCGGGCGGGACTGCTACTACCACCGCCACCACCGCCACCACTCGAAGAGTGCTTTATTGGTTCGGGGAGGTCCCTTCCATGCACATCTTGTTGCGCCAACCGATTTGCCGGCGACGCGATGACTTCAGCCCGCTCTCTCTCTCTCTCTCTCTCTCTCTCTCTCTCTCTCTCTCTCTCTCTCTCTCTCTCTCTCTCTCTCTCTCTCTCTCTCTCTCTCTCTCTCTCTCTCTCTCTCTCTCTCTCTCTCTCTCTCTCTCTCTCTCTCTCTCTCTCTCTCTCTCTCTCTCTCTCTCTCTCTCTCTCTCTCTCTCTCTCTCTCTCTCTCTCTCTCTCTCTCTCTCTCTCTCTCTCTCTCTCTCTCTCTCTCTCTCTCTCTCTCTCTCTCTCTCTCTCTCTCTCTCTCTCTCTCTCTCTCTCTCTCTCTCTCTCTCTCTCTCTCTCTCTCTCTCTCTCTCTCTCTCTCTCTCTCTCTCTCTCTCTCTCTCTCTCTCTCTCTCTCTCTCTCTCTCTCTCTCTCTCTCTCCCCCTCTCTCTCTCTCTCTCTCTCTCTCTCTCTCTCTCTCTCTCTCTCTCTCTCTCTCTCTCTCTCTCTCTCTCTCTCTCTCTCTCTCTCTCTCTCTCTCTCTCTCTCTCTCTCTCCTAAGAGGCAGGGCGGGTCCGCAGTCCGCACCCCGCGTCGCAGCGATTCGGGGAATGCAATATTTCCGCAAAACGATTTTGGCTCGCGATCCACGACGACGCTGACGGTGTTCTTTTGTTTTTGTTTGTCTTTTTTTGCTTTTTCGGGGGGCCCCCGCGTGGTACTCGATCCGGATGCGGATGCGGACGACAGCAACGAGTGTATCAGTGAGCGGGGAGGTGGGAGGCGGGGTGGCAAGGGCATCGCAAGCTCGAGGATAGGATTTCTCAAAACGAAACGCAGATGTGGTCGTGCGGAGCTGAGAGACGTATGTGGGGCGACAGCGTTCTCGCATTACTGTCTCCGCGGCAACTCCTCCCCCCCCCCCCCCTCCCCGCCGAGCTCACACCACTCAAAGGATTCCCTGATCCTCTGCGCTCCGCTGCCCTCGCCATACTGCGCGACGCCGCACCAGCACTGTCTCATTATTTACGGCCTTGCGGAGCAAACATCGCCGCCGCAGCGCAGCCGCCGCCGTGCGCCGACATACGCAAACAAGCCGGCTGGACGGCCACCTGTGCAGCAGGGCGGCCCGCCACCTACGCCACCTATGTAAGCATGCCAACAACAAAAAAGAAAAAAAAACAGTGAAGGAAAACAATACACAAACACCAAAACAAAAAAAAATCGAGGAAAGAAACAGAAAAAAAAACAAAAAAAATTAAATCCGAAAACGCATATTGAAAACGCAACTTATATTTTGGGCAGGGTCTTACTGCGTAGCTTCGCACGTTCTTTGGCGCCACTCTCATACACTTGTCGCATCGTCAGTCTTATCTGGCCTGGTCCCTTTGTTTCGCTATGCGAACCCTCGGCTCCCGTGGGGGAGGTTCTCAGGTTCTGATACATGCAAAGTTTATGACTGCCTCCTGTTTTATTAATCCCCTTTGTACAATCATTAGGCGAGGAGGGTGGGTGGGTGGGTGGCTGGGCCGGGCGCGGCCTGGTTACGGTGTTGTGTGCGGGACCCGGGACTGCCAAGGCCCTGTCAAGGCAAAGCCCTTCCCTCATGGCTCCGCCTCAGGGCGCTCCTCAACACTTTTCCCAAGTCAATTACCGCGCGGGCGGGGAGGATGGTGGTGACGATGGTAGTGATAAGCACACATTTGTCCCCACTCTTACATGCAAGTTCTCGGGAAAAAAAAACTAACCCCCCCCCCCATACACACACACACACAAAACACAAAAAGACGGCCACGCAGGAAAACATGAGAAATCACCGAAAAACAATAATTCAGCGAACTGCTGCAAGCGTCGGACTCACTTGTCTGCCTCGAGCGCTGCGGCCCGCCTGGGAGGTAGGCCAGCCCGCCGGACGCGGCTGCACGGCGGGCTGGCCTACCCTGCGATCTGCAGGCGCTCGCCTCGCCCGCCCGGCCGACTCTCTCGCTTCATGTAGTGTTTGCTGAGTGGATTCGTGGACTAACACACACCTTTCAGTAACACCGGTTTATTGTCATTAGGGCATGGCACTGTACAACTGACACATGACCGACCCGGAGCAGAGGGCAAGCAGGAGGCGGCCGTCGTAGCGGCGCCGACCCGGAGGTAGCCTCGGGCGCGGAGTGATCACGGCAGGCGGGGAGTAGCGACCAATCAGGCTGCGCTTGGCCTGAAGCGCGCGGATGAACCCAACATGTTTCGAAACAAAATCATTTTGAGAGCTGAACCAATTAATGGGACTCGCATCTGCCCCCGAACATCCAGAGCTGCGTCTTGTCCTGCGTCCCTGCGCTCCGCAAACAACACAAACGTGACAAATGCCAAACATACCAGGTGAACGCAAAGAAACGGACATGAGAAGATGATGACGACGAGAAGACGGAGCATGAAGACATTCACCGAAAACTGCGAGAGTCCACGGCCCACGGCCCGGCCCGGGTACAGTCCGTCCCAGCCAGTGACGGCTCACTGCAAACACACACACACACACACACACACATACACACGCACACACACACACACACACACACACACACACACACACACACACACACACGAACACGCACATACACACGCACACACACACACACACACACACACACACACACACACACACACACACACACACACACACACACACACACACACACACACACATACACACACACACACGAACACGCACATACACACGCACACACGGGTGCTCACGAGGTCGCACTTCCGCATCTTGCCGACGTCGTCGTGCAAAGTTATACTCGTGTGTGTGTGTGTGTGTGCGTTTCTTCGGTTTGCTTTTTTTTCTCCTCTCGCTCTAGCGGTCGGAAGAAGCTCGGGCAGGACGGTTGTGGACGCTCAGACGGACAGACAGACGGACGGTCAGCCAGACGGACGGACAGACAGACAGACCGAAAGACGGGTGCAGCAGAGGAGGAAAGGCTGTGTGGGTGGGGCGGAGGTTTGGTTTTGGTGCCGCGGGGGGGGGGGGGGGGGGTTTTGGGGGTGTAGTTGTCCTGTCTGCCGGTTCTGTTAGGCGGACAACTTTTCTCTGCAGCGCGGTTTTGCGAGGCCCCCACCCCTACCCCCTTGACTCATCTTCCCATACGTCGTCGGCCTCTGGTTGCGTACCCAGCATTTAGTCGCCACATTTAGCGTTTTCAGCGAAAAAGTGAAATGTGTTTCGATGGTTATGCTCTTTTCTTCTTCTGCTTTTTCCAATCTTCCTGTGTGAGGTCAATGACGCAGATGCCGCAGACCCACGCGTCTTCTGGCTGCTATCTGCGGAGCAGAGGTGGACCAGACAGACACCCGGGGGCAAATACAAGACAAGGCAGGATATTGCCCTCCTCTTTCTCTTTCTCTCCCCCCCCCCCCCCTCTCTCTCTCTCTCTCTCTCTCTCTCTCTCTCTCTCTCTCTCTCTCTCTCTCTCTCTCTCTCTCTCTCTCTCTCTCTCTGTCATTGGTTTCGACTCGACTGATTGCGAATCGGCGTCGATCGGCCCTCCCCTGATAACCGGACAAGACGCAGTCAACCCACCAAACCCCACCTCACCTAACCTAAACCAACTTAAACTAACCTCAAATAACATAACCTAACCTCAACTCCTGGCATTGTCAACACTGAGAGAGAGAGATCGAGAGAGAGAGAGCGAGAGAGAGAGAGACAGAGACAGAGAGAGAGAGAGAGAGAGAGAGAGAGAGAGAGAGAGAGAGAGAGAGAGAGAGAGAGAGAGAGAGAGAGAGAGAGAGAGAGAGAGAGAGAGAGAGAGAGAAAGAGTCCGTAAACTGCAGCAGGCGCCTGTGACGGCGAGTCTAGTCGGACCGCGGCATGACGATGTAATGAAATGCCCCACATGCCAGACCAGGCCAGTCCACTGAGAACTCGCCCCCCCCCCAACCCCGCCTTCTTTTTCTTTCTCACTAAAGCTATTATTCGAAATTCCACCCTGATACCATGTCTGATTCGCTTTCTTTTTTAACCGTACCGCTTTTCTCCGGCCTCTCCTTATTCGTTTTGCATTTTCTGTCTACCTCCTCCTCCTCTCTCTCTCTCTCTCTCTCTCTCTCTCTCTCTCTCTCTCTCTCTCTCTCTCTCTCTCTCCCTCTCTCTTTCTCTCTCTCCCTCCCATTTAGATCTCCCACTTCACCGCAAAAGAGATCCGTCCCTACTGCTCTGAGGCTCATGTAGGAGTGAGTGTGGGAGAATGAGGGCCAGAACTAAGAGTGAGGAAGAGAGAGATGCCGAGAGACAGTGAGAGAGACAGAGAGAGGGACAGAGAGAGAGAGAGAGGGAGAGAGAGAGAAGAGAGTAAGGGAGAGAGAGACGAGAATTTGTGGCGCCACTCAGCGGTGCACTTACATGAGAGGAGCGCATTGTGTTATGGAGTGGAGTGTTTCATATCGCGCAGAGCTGGGACTCGGGCAGGGCCAGCAGACGAGGCCTCCGCCTGCCGCGGCCTTCCGATTTGATGAAGGCGGTGAGACTTTCAAGCGCCGCCCCTTCAATCTGGCCGGAACTGTTTTTCTGCAGGGGGCGGTGAAAGCGCGGCGGAATCGCAAGTCGAAAAGGGGATTGGTTTGCGTTTAGCAGGCGCCGGCTCCGAGATCGACGCCCTCTCTAATTCCAGATAAGGCGACAGGAGGGCAATGTCCTTACGGAGACAGGCGAGACAGGTAAGGCGAAGCCAGCAAGGTGGAAGGGAGGGACAAGTCCCGTTCCAGATTGATGGCTCCAATTAGGGACACGAGTTGACCCGGGTCGGCCAGGATTAGAGCGTCATCTCTCTCCCCCCCCCCCCACCTTTAACCTCTCTCTCCCTCCCTCTCTCACTAGCTCTCTCTCTACTCACACGTGCTTGCCTTCCCTTCATATCCCCATTCAATTTTCGCGTTCACTGCTGCCCTTATTTACTGCTGACATTTCCTGCTCTCAATTTTTCATTCTCTATCTATCCTCCCTCCCTCTCTCTCTCTCTCTCTCTCTCTCTCTCTCTCTCTCTCTCTCTCTCTCTCTCTCTCTCTCTCTCTCTTCCCCCCCCTCTCTGCTGTTCTTACTGAACCTCTACTGGATTTTCTAACCTGCCATATTGTACTCTTCGTTGGGCTTTTAAGTCCTTTTGTACAATTCTGAACAATAAATCAAATCAAATCTCTCTCTCTCTCTCTCTCTCTCTCTCTCTCTCTCTCTCTCTCTCTCTCTCTCTCTCTCTCTCTTTCTCTGGCTGTCTTTCTTTCTCCCTTTCTCTCTCCTTCTCTTCCTCATTTGGATCACCAATCTCCTCTCCTCGTCCCACCCCCCTGAGGCGCCGTATCCTTCTCTCTCCGAATGCGGCAGCAGCGGCTTTGACAGGTGCGGCGCGCCGTGTTCCCTACCCTTGTCTAACGCGCGTTGCAAATCCCCCGGCTAAGCGAGACAGCATGACGGCTCTTAATGGAAATAAACACGACCAGAGGCAGTGACTCAGAAATGTTCCCGGCCCGGATTTGTCCCTGCAGATCGCACCTCGATTTGTGATACAGCGGTTCTCCGACCGCCAGGTCCGACTACCACATCTTCGTGGCTCATCATTTTACCAGTGTATCATTATTTCTCTAGAAAAAAAATACCTTAAGGAAAAAACAAAAACAAAACCAAGACAGGAATGGAGAACACGAAGCAAAGGGAGGCTAAATGTAGAACTCACAGGTAACAGACACGGTAGCGCAATACTCCTTCTTTTTTGCTTGTACGCCATAGTAGTACAGTAGTAAAAGTAGAGAACGAGTGAAAAATCAGAATACCGGCTGCAAAATAGCCCCCAACAAAAAAAAAAATTAAAAAAATAATCGAGAAGTATTTTTTCCCTTGGGTTCGATACGCTTTGCGCTAAGTGTGGACGGCACGGCGACGACTGGTAGTTGGCCGTTCTCGAGCGCCCCTCCCTTTTCCCCGCTCTCTCTCTCTCTCTCTCTCTCTCTCTCTTCTCTCTCTCTCTCTCCCTCTCTCCCCCTCCCCCCCCCCCCTTATACACATATATATATATATATACGCCGGGAGGACAATAATTGTGTTGCCGTATCTCAAGTCCCTTGGTGGAGCCACCTGGTCTCGACATAACACTACATTACACGCCGGGACCGGCAGGGACCCGGCTGCAGGGCTGCCGAGGGCTGCCGAGGGCTGCTCTTTCCGCCGGCAACAGCAGTACATTTCACTCAGATCGCAGCGGCACTGTGTCGCGCTGCGTTCCTCTCGCTAATCGCTTGATAAATCTCGCGCTGGAGACAAACAACAACAACAACAACATCTCGCCCACACGCACGCACGCACACACACATACACACACTAAATTTTCTTGTCAAGTACGCCCGGAGTCCCCCTACCGCTCTCGAGGGTTCCTCGGACGGGACCGGAAGCGCGCGCGGAGAAGGAACAGGTCCCTTCCAACAGTAGAGCGCTTCGGACCCATTTGAGTTCACCTGGCACACACACCGCTACTGCTACCGCTGCTGCCGCTACTGCTGCCGCTGCTGCCGGTGCTGCCACCGCTGCACTGCGCTGCGGAGGGGGGGGGGGGGGTCCTCGGAGCCATTCCGTTTTTCACGGCTGTTGACTCCCGTTGAGGGTGACGGCCCCGCTAGAGCACCCCGCAATGTCACCACCCTTACAGCCACTCCGACCGAGGCGTGCCTAAGGTGGTAACCTAACCTCACTCGTGATGCGAGCGTAGCATGATCAAATCAAAATCAGATTTTTCCTGATGATTTCTAGTTTTTACTTGTTAACTCTAAATTTTTCCGAACAAATTTTTTTGAAAGAAATTTGCTGTCGTGATAAAATTTTTCAGACCTTTTTTCAGGATTTTGGTCAGTTTTGAAATCCTCTGGCTCAAGTCTCAAAACCTTGAAGCTGGGCGATCACCAAGACTCATGACTCACTCGTTTCCACGCCAGCAGCCCTCCGCGATGAAACATCACGGTTCGGTCCTGCTTCTTCACTCTAGCTGGAAAACACCTCCGCGTGCAGAACTCTTGGTGTTTGCCTTGATTGCGGAGTGAAACCGCACCGCCGCCACACCCCTTTATCCGAACATCTCTGAACACGGGGCGTCTAGACACGCACAGGCAGAGGCGGTATGGGCTTTGCCGGCTCAGACAGCCGCAGCGCAGCGGAGAGACAGAGAGAGAGAGAGAGAGAGAGAGAGAGAGAGAGAGAGAGAGAGAGAGAGAGAGAGAGAGAGAGAGACCCGAGTCGAAATGTAAGCAATACAAAATGGGCACAAGCAATACAAAACACGCATAAGCAATTTTTTTCGTGCCAATCTATTGTTTCGGTATGGGTCGGCCTGCTCTGGTGGCAATGCTTAGCAATTCTGGAGCCCCGGCCGCACCCGGAATCACTCGCTAAACAATTCTAAGCAATGCTCGGACCGACTGCTGCCCGCGCCCCTCTAAACCATGCTAAGCCATACCTGAAGACCCCAGAGCCCAGACGGCCAGAAGGACGGGGAGGGGGAGGGGGGGGGGTCCTTGCCCTTAGTGCAGCCTGTGCAGCCGCAGCGAGGCCCTGCCAGCAGCCAGCGTGCCCAGGCTCGCCGGATTACACTCAGTGGAGGTAAGTGAAGGCAACAAAGTTTCAACATGCTAAACTGAAGCTGCAGAACTGCAGCAAGTGAGGTTAGAGCGCTAAAACACGTGCGTTGCTAGTTCCTGACTTTAATATCGATGGCAGCAGAAAATACCTTCGCATTTTCTGCGCTGTTACGCTGATTAATTTGATACGTTAAGTGCCAAGATCGGATATTATTTCAAATATTTACTTTGAAAAAAGTTGGGATTTTGTTGGTGACGCTGACGTAGGGAACGAATGCTGGCCGCATCGTGCACCAGTCTCCGGCCGGCCGGCCTAGGCAGGCCGGTGGACGCCGCAGGTAGATGCGAGGAGCGCGTGGGAGCAGGGGCCGGGGGTGGCGGGTAAATCCACGAGCGGGGGGGGGGGGGGCTGTCTGTAAACGGGCCCGTGCGTGTTTCCTTATTCCTGTCTGTTTACGTTCCAGGGTTTGCGTCATACGCTGTCGTGCTAGCTCCGTGGGAGCAAAGGAGAGGTAAACGACGCACCGACGGGGCAGGAGAAGAGAGAGGGGAGAGAGAGAGCAATGCTAAGCAATGCTAGGTAGCAGAGCAATGCATATGAGCCATTCTAAAAGAGACACCGGAGCATTGAGAGAGAGAGAGAGAGAGAGAGAGAGAGAGAGAGAGAGAGAGAGAGAGAGAGAGAGAGAGAGAGAGAGAGAGAGAGAGAGAGAGAGAGAGAGAGAGAGAGAGAGAGAGAGAGAGAGAGAGAGAGAGAGAGAGAGAGAGAGAGAGAGAGAGAGAGAGAGAGAGAGAGAGACAGAGAGAGAATCGGAAACTCTGCCGGCACTGCCACTGCACAGACAGCCATTCCAATTAGGGAAAGTCAATAACATTTTAATGGCGAGGTGGCTGCGACATGACAAGGTGGATGCTCCTGAATGCAAACGTAAATGCGACGGAGACAGCGTCGCGCCGCCTGATTTGTCGTCTACTCCCACCAATGGCAGACAGCAGTGTAGGTGGCGTTGCCGTGTGGTGTCCCGGGATGATCTGGTCCAAGGGATGCGGTGTGAGCTGGACTGGTCAGGACCCTGCCGGGGACCGGTCCACACCGGGACCCCAGCTGGTCAAAGGAGAGCGAAATAAACTTGTTTTGGTCCGAGAGTGACCCTCCGGACGAGGGCGAGCCAAGGCCTCAGCCAAAGCCCCAGCCACGGCCACCGCACCAAGTTGCCAGTTTTTTTCCCCTCGTAACGAAAACCTGGGGGTAAATATAAATGAAAAGTTTCGAATTTCCTGCAAAACTTAAAAAGTAAAAAGTATTTTTAGGGCGGTACTGAAAGGCGCTGTGTGACCGCAGAGGCCTCCGGTCCACCCTGGCCTGTAATTCCCTCTGCACCGCATAATCGGCCTCTCTCTCTCTCTCTCTCTCTCTCTCTCTCTCTCTCTCTCTCTCTCTCTCTCTCTCTCTCTCTCTCTCTCTCTCTGTCTCTCTCTCTCTGTCTCTCTTTTTCTCTCTCTGTCATTCACTGGCCGCCCGTGCAGCCTCCCTCTTCTTTTGGAGCGCCGCTCGGAGTCCCCCCCCTCTCTCTCTCTCTCTCTCTCTCTCTCTCTCTCTCTCTCTCTCTCTCTCTCTCTCTCTCTCTCTCTCTCTCTCTCTCTCTCTCTCTCTCTCTCTCTCTCTCTCTCTCTCTCTCCCCCTCTGTCACTTTGGTGCATGTGAAGACGCCAGGTTCTCTGTGTGTGTGTATGAGGGAGAGTGTGTGTCTGTGGTGAGAGGTCGCTGACGTACCGAGACGAGCTCCCTTTCAAAGGCGGAGCGCTTTGCCGCCCCCGCCACAACTACCGCCCCCGCCGCCCCCGGGTCGAGGACAGCCGGAGAGCTCGGCGGCAGGCGGCGCAGTCACTCACTCTCTCACTTCGCTCCGCCGCTGGCCTATCGGAAAGTAATTCCAAGTTTAATTGGTTCACCGGAGAATCTATTCCGGTCCGGATCTAGGTGTGTGTGTGTGTGTGTGTTCCCCGACAGTTGGGATGAGTCCCTGACGTGTTGGCACGTCGCACAGGAGAGACGGTGGCGGCGTGTCCTCCTCCCTCCCTCCCCCCCCCCCCCCCCCCCCCGTCCCCCCTTTTTTTCCACAGAGGTCCACGACATGCGCTTTTGTGTTTCCTTCTCACAGTTTTTTTTCTCTCTCTCTTTTTGTGTTCAGCGCCGTGTACGTAGGCAAATGCCGCGTGGCGCACCGCAACGGCCGTGTTGGTGCGGCCTACCTCCCAGGCGCTGACCATGGGACACGTGGACGACGCCCCTTCTCCTCGCCTCAGGGTGGACTTACTGTCTCACCTCCATGATCCTTTTTATTCCTGTGTTCCAGGTGATTACGGCCAGCCGGAGCCCAGCCCGGAGCGGACCGGAGTCCGGAGGTCAGTGGCTCGGCCTGGGGCTCCGGACGGTGCCGCGGTAATCCGGGGGCGTTCTGGTAATCCTCTCGGTAATCTGGAGTTTTGAAGTCTGATCCCGGAGGTTTATCGTACGCGCAGTCCAAGGGCTGGCGTACAGATTTTTATTGTGAGCTATTTCCTTTTTCCGCCTTTTATTTTGTGTTCCCTCAGACGATTTCTTTAAACACTCGACATCAACAGGGAAGTCATTTTCATTGAAATTCACCCCCCCCCAAAAAAAAAACGTAATGCTGAAATGATTTTTTTTTTGTAAGTGACAGAGTGTACTGTGGCTTGCTCGGGCTTCGGTATCCGCCCAAGGCGTGCGCGACCCGTCCGGAGAAGTGGGAGGGAAGGGGGGTTGTCGAAAGGGGGGGGGGGGGGAGACTCCGATCCCGGAAGGTACACACATCTGAAAATGGAGCAAACATCCCCCGCTGCCGTGCGGGCCAAACATTTTACCGGACCCTAACACACTGACCCCGCAGCGCAGCCAGCAGCGTCTCCCGGCTGAATCCGGTCTGATTGGGGACGGGCCGAGGCCGGGCCTAACCCTATTACAGCAGGTTTCCAGAGGGAACTCGGCGCTTACGACGCCGGCCGCCGCCCCGGCCCGCGGACTTGTCCCCCGATCCCCGCCCTGCCCCTGCAGGTCCCCATCTCCCACGGGGACTCCGCGCACGAGCGTTAATCACAAATTCCATCCCGCTCCATCCCCCCTAGTGTCTCCGCGGCAGGTCTCACCCCCCCCCCTTTCTCTTCCTCCTCTTCCCCTCCTTCGGGACGCAGCTCGGCGCCACCGCAGCCCGCGGGGGGGGGGGGGGGGGGGGGGGCCGCTGGGGGCCGCCGGGGGCCGTATACCTGCCCCTGAAATAACAAGAAGGTCACCGAGAAGGGCATCACGTGACGTCACGTCATTGATAGCGGGGTGGCCCCCTAAGGACGCCCGCGGCAGCCTGCGGTGTCATCGCAGCCCTTCCAGCTGAGGAGGAGAAGGAAGAGCAGGAGGAGGAGGAGAGCAGGAGGAGGAAGAGCAGGAGGAGGAAGAGCAGGAGGAGGAAGAGCAGGAGAGGAGAGCAGGAGGAGGAAGAGCAGGAGGAGGAGGAGAGGAAGAGCAGGAGGAGGAAGAGCAGGAGGAGGAAGAGCAGGAGGGAGGAAGAGCAGGAGGAGGAAGAGCAGGAGGAGGAAGAGCAGGAGAAGGAAGAGCAGGAGGAGGAGCAGGAGGAGGAAGAGCAGGAGGAGGAAGAGCAGGAGGAGGAAGAGCAGGAGGAGGAAGAGCAGGAGGAGGAGGAGCAGGAGGAGGAAGAGCAGGAGGAGGAAGAGCAGGAGGAGGAAGAGCAGGAGGAGGAAGAGCAGGAGGAGGAGGACACTGAAAAAAAATGATTTAGCTGTGGTAGCTAATACTTTTGCTAATGCTGACATAGCTGCAACTTCAGCTCAACTAGGCGATATATTTGCTGACACAGCTAAGGTTTAGCTAAGCCAGTTAAGGCTCAGCTATATCAGCCAACGCGTTATCTAGAACAGGGAAACCAGGGATCAACTGCACCAGCTAATGCTGAGCAGTCGCAGCTAAGGCTTAGCTGTAGCAGAAACATTATTTGCCACCGAAGCTTAACATTTCGGCTATGCCAAAATTAGCTGAGGCGTTAGCTACCGTAGCTAATTCTCAGCTACCAGAGCGAACCCATTTTTACTCGCTCTTTGCGAACGCGGCTTCCAACGCTGGCGCTACTCCGCGTCGCAGAGAGCGAGTATTGGTCTAGGCCTAAGATGTAAAAACGTTCAGTGTGGCTTAGCGTCAGTTTGGTAATGTGTGGAACGTCATGTGGGGTATCAATGGATAGGTATTGATGCAGGGAACGTGCGTGATTGTATTATAGCCAATGAAGAATCAAAATGAAAAATATATAAGCAAAAAATAAAATTTTCCTGCCATACGAAGTAAGTTTTGTATTGCGATTACCCACTAAATGTGTGGGATACACAAGGGAGCAAAAGTAGTTAGTTGGAAAATAACTGCGGTGATCGGAAAGTAGTGAATTTTGTCAAAAACGGAGTCAAATTAGGAAAAACGCCTGGATGTAGACCACCCATCGTACTGAGAGCCGCTGAAGGCGAGGATCCGTCGAGGAACGCATTGTCGAGCGGAAGGCTCCCACTCATTTACGTGGTTAAATAATAGCCGTTCAGACCGCGGATTTCTGCGGGCTTGGAATCGCGAAAACCACGCATCGGAGAGAAAAAATAAGCAAATTTTCGAACTATTCGCATCTAAGGGATGAGGGCGGGGGGGGGGGGGGGGGGGTGATGATGCATAGAACACATTGACGGAATCTGGAAATGATACGAATACATCCTAAAAGGTCTTGCGCGAGGGGTATCTTGAATACTCGTAGCGTCCAGAGAATTTCGAGGCAGATGGGAGGCCTACCTAACCAGCGTTGGGTGTAAAGTGCATTTTATTAAGTGACAGTTACATCAGAAGCACAAAAGTAAACGATCAGTTGTTGTAAATAATAGAGGGATATCATTTGTGAGAAATAGCGCGCGGGGAGGGGGGTGGGGACGGTGTCAATAAAAGTATTAGGTTATGCTTGAGGGAATGACGTTGGTCGATCGGCACCACCATCTTGAAAATAAAAGCCATCTAGCGGCAAGAAGTGTAACTAAATCATCATGTAGTTATCCGTAAAAGTGAGTGACAGCACTGATGACTGGATATCCAGTTGTACCACCTTTAATAAATGATGTTATTTGTAAATTGTGTGCATTTGATTTGTTCTCGTCATTTTTAGTTCTATAAGCAGGTGAAGGGGTGTTGTAGATTATATGAACAGTAATGAAGAGGTTGTAATTTAAAGAGGAAGATTGTTTGAAATCTTAAACTATTTGTTAACGGTTGTGGAACATGATAAGTTTGCGCTGTCAGTTGAACTAACTCGGTCTCGGGCGGGCTGAAGAAGAGCACACACAAGTCGAATGCTAGAACCAGAAGGACTTTACTGGGCGAGCGCCGCTCACAGACTGAGTCCCGCACAGGACTGTTGTGGCAACCGCGGGGCGCCGCGTTGCGTTGTTGGAGTACAGATTGAGAATGCAGTTCAGATCCTGAACGAGACTAGGGCTAGCCAAAGTAGCCAGCGGTGAGAATGCCAGCTGTTAGCTGGAAAGAGCCTAGAACACTACAACTACTCCTCCCTTTCTTTAAGAGGACTGGAACCACCCCAAAAGCAAAATCAAAGTCTCAGACCGCATTCAACGTTAAGAAATCAAAATGTCTCTGGTTCTTGAGGTTCACAAATCACTGCAGATGAAAGTTCATAAGCCAAACTTGAGGTGGCTCGACTGATGGCGACACTGGGAGGCGGACACCTCCTCCATCGGGGCCGGATCTCCGTCTTGAAGTGCCACCACCAGGGCGATAGCGCGAGGAGGCGGAGGCGGACACCATGATCCAAATCCAAATCTGCCACCAGGTATATTCCGGTTGCGAATTAAAGTCAGAATCAAAAGATGCAAAGATGCAACCCATGGACGCGACCTTCCCCTTGAAGCAGGAAAGCTTCAAACCGCGCGTCCCCACCGCTGCCAGCGTTTCCCCCACTACGGCCAGCCGGCGTGGTGGAGGCGCGCGCTTCAGCTCTCCTGCTTCAATTCGACGCGTCCAGCCGGGCTTCGAAGTTCGAAGCGCGTCTGCTTCAAATTGAAGCCCAAGGTCTGGCAGTGTGTGGACTCGGTGGCGAACGGCCCGGTCACATCTCACAACGACGCGTCGCCCAACTCCCCGGCTGGCGAAGGAACTTGAGAACTTGGCGCTACGTTCAAATTTTGGAGCTCGAATTGGACCCAGCTTGACACGAGGATTCATAAACAAGGGTCACCTGTAGTTTTCTGACCGGAATGTGCGCTTCCTCGTTCCTCGATTTTGATCGTAAACGATTGTGTGACCACATTTTTGAGATCCTGGCGCCAAGCTGAGTCTGAATGGCATTTCAACTCTTGAATGCAATGATTAGTTTTCAAAATGCTCCTTAGTTCGATGTATTTTTCATCCTCAGTGCTCAGAATCAACCCTCAGCTCCGGCCCTCAGCCCCGGCCCTCAGCCCCGGCCCTCAGCCCCGGCCCTCAGCCCCAGCCCTCAGCCCCAGCCCTCAGCCCCGTCCGGCCCCGGCCCTCAGCCCCGGCCCTCAGCCCCGGCCCTCAGCCCCGGCCCTCAGCCCCGGCCCTCAGCCCCGGCCCTCAGCCCCGGCCCTCAGCCCCGGCCCTCAGCCCCGGCCCTCAGCCCCGGCCCTCAGCCCCGTCCGGCCCCGGCCCTCAGCCCCGGCCCTCAGCCCCGGCCCTCAGCCCCGGCCCTCAGCCCCGGCCCTCAGCCCCGGCCCTCAGCCCCGGCCCTCAGCCCCGGCCGGCCCCGGCCCTCAGCTCCGGCCCTCAGCCCCGGCCCTCAGCCCCGGCCCTCAGCCCCAGCCCTCAGCCCCGGCCCTCAGCCCCGCCGGGCCCCAATCACCGGAAATGGGAAGGACCACGACGCTTCCGGCGGCGAATCGGTGATCAAAGGGTCCGATGCCCTCGCCCCGCTCCGCCCTAAGGACCCGGCTCGGAGACCGAGGCAAGGGCGTAGCGCGGTCCCAGTCCCACCTTGCTGCTTTGACGTGATTGGATGCGCAAACAGCCAATCAGGCGTGTCCACGGCCCCCTTGACTGAAAGTGCTGCACACGAACCCTTTGGCGCGCGTTTACCGTGTCGCGAGGTCCGCGGCATAGTTTTAAAAGGGGGCGAGCGCGGAAATTTGCATAGCGAATGGAAGGGAACGGCGTGCAGTGCAGGTGTTTGAACCCGGGCCAGGTGCGCGCGCTCCGGAAATCGATCCTCGAAGTCCTGTGTGTGTGTGTGTGTGTGTGTGTGTGATGTGTGTTAGTGTTTGTGTGTGTTTGTGTGTGTGTGTGAGGGAGAGAGAGAGAGAGAGAGAGAGAGAGAGAGAGAGAGAGAGAGAGAGAGAGAGAGAGAGAGAGAGAGAGAGAGAGAGAGAGAGAGAGGGAGAGAGCGAGAGCAAGAGAGAGAGTGACAGACAGAGAGAGACAGAGAGCACGGGTGTGGGTGTGTGCCCTGGCAGACAAGGCCCGGCTCGGGGTTCGTGTCGCATATACAGCCCCGGGCCGAGGAGAGAGGGACCTGGGGACCCCCACGGAGAGCCCCCACTTCCTCGAGTTCTGAGGGGGGACGGGGGACGGGGGGGGGGGGGGGTCGAGGACTCTGCTGGCACAGGATTTATCCGGGCACCCCAGTACCTTTGACCCCGTGCAAGCTGGTGGGGGAAGACCGAGGAGGGTGGGGGTGGGGGTGACGACGTCTTTGCGGGTATTCATTTTCATTCAATTTGGTGCGCAGAGTGAGGGAGGGAGGGAGAGAACGAAGAATAGAAAGGGGGACAGGGAGAGAGAGAGAGAGAGAGAGAGAGAGAGAGAGAGAGAGAGAGAGAGAGAGAGAGAGAGAGAGAGAGAGAGAGAGAGAGAGAGAGAGAGAGAGAGAGAGAGAGAGGGAGAGAGGAGTGGGCGCATAGCAGACGAACAGGCTGGCCTGCAGTCCAGTAATGCAATCAATACCGACGCGACCTCGGAAATAATTTACTTGGAATTGAGATCCCCGCCTGCCCCCCTCCCCCCTCCTTCCTATTCCCGCACGAGTTTCCCCCTGGCCCCACGCCCCGTACCACTGCAGACATTCTCTCGCTCTCTCCACTGCGATTTACCTCATCGCCTTATTAGATCGTCTTATTACCACCCCCGACCCCCTGGGTCCCACGGGGCTGCGCGGCTGCTACCTCCGGAGTAATATTGATTTCGAATCGTGAATTGAAGAAAACGCCAGCTATGTTTGACCGACGGCATTTTTGCAAACCAAGTACCAATGAAATTCCATGAAAGTTTAGTCTGAAATTTAAATAAGATTTTTTTAGGCAGGAAGTAGCCTATTGCAATCTTTAGGATTCGGATTTTTTTTTTGACATGGCCCCGTTATGGACTTCTCCGAACGAAATTGTACGATTTCGATGAGAGTTTTGCAAGGAGCAGGAAGGAGACACACTGATTCAGATTCTGATGCCCATACGAAAACTCAAAGGCTGAAATTGGAAAATTTTGAATTGAAAAATTTGATAATTCGAGTCGAGCTGCAGGCTCTTATGGGCGAAAAGATCGAGTCAAGCAGGGCCTAGCCGAGCCGAGGCAAAGTTGGTGGAAAGGGGAAAACTACAACCAATCAGAGCACTGCCTGTTGCGTTGTACAGCCGCAACGAAAAACGAAAACTGCTGCGTTTGAAAAGTTGATATATCAAGGTTTGGGTGGCCGGCCAACAATGCGGCGAAGGGTTCAGACTTTCAAACGAAGCCGAGCCGTGAGTCGACTGTACTTTCCTCCTGAATTTTCCATCCAACACCATGACAACGGGTGATGGTAAACAAAACAATTGATGACACCGACGTCGGTTTCATCTGTTTTGAGTTGTGCGCGAAAGTTTTGATTGTGGTTGTGGCGTGAAGAAATTGGATGATGCAGGTTCCTCAAGGAACAACTAATCAATTCGATGGCGTGTTTAAAAATGGTGGGAAGCAATGCTGTGCAATAAGTGTGGTAGCTTCAAAAATTTCCAACCCAGTGCACCAGCCAAGATGTGGACGAGTGTTTGAAAGTAAGATTTATCAACGTTCTCATGCCTGCCCCAGACGTTGAAAAGAAGTTAGACTCCTGTCATTCAATGTGAGCTGAGAATAAATACTTTTAAGTTCAAAGTATTGAGGTTCGGTCGGTAGTTCCGCGCCCAGCCGACAGAGCGCGCTATCGTCGACCGCCAGAGACCGCTCTCGATCACACGATGACTGTTGTAGGAACCGCGGGGCGCCGCGTTGTATTGTTGGCGTACAGATTGAGAATGCAGTTGAGACCCTGAGCGAGACTAGGGCTAGCCAGGGTAGCCAGTGGTGAGAATGCCGGCTGCTTGCTGGAAAGAGCCAAGAACACTATACAACTGCCAATTTTCCCACGAAATTCTAAACTATCTTCCGACAAACTTTTTCGCTTAACAATCATTTAACTTGCCCAAAAAATACAGTTCTTTTCTTTTTGATAGCATTCCAATATTTATCCAATATTTTCTCAACGAATCATTCATTAATATTTCTTCTTCACACTTCACTCCTTCTACTCTCCTCTCCTTCCAGATCCTGTTTGTCACATACGCATTCAAAAGAGACTTCAAACCATCAGAAAAACTACAAAATTTACAAAATCTCGGCAATATCGTCTGACTCTGCTTCGGGCCTCGTAGGATTTCACTTTGTGGAATCGTATTTTTTTTTTTTTAAATCCTACGCGGCGTTCTGTTCTTTTTCGGCGGGCGGAAGAGGAGATTATTCGGCAGGGGGTGGAGAGAGGAAGTCATTGGCGCCCAAACCGTTTGATAACGACATTTATCCTGCGGTGGCGTTGGCGGCAGTGGCGCGCCCAGCAGTCTGCACACATCACGGGACCGTCACGGCGCCGTTTCCGAATAACGACTTTTGTTCGGATTGTTTCCGAGTTATTGTCGCGACAACGAGCAGAGCGAGCTCGCCGCCCAAACGGTCACTGCCTTCCAAATTGATGGAACCCCGCCCCGCACTACCGTTCTGACAGTGATAACTGAACGCGGGCAATTCACAACCCTTCCGCCGAAATACTCGGAGGCGAGAATCGAGGAGGAAACACCAAACAAAGCGCTTTTTCCCCACTTAAAAAAATTACACGAAATTTCCCTGCACTTGTCTCACCGGCTCGGGTTTGAGGAGTACGGAAACTCGTTGCAGAGGTCACGTGGTTAGCAGAGTGCGTTTCCGATGTCGCGCACGGTCATGATGCGGCCGTACCCGTACCGTCTCCCTCCTTCCCTCCCTCCCTCCCTCCCTCCCTCCCTTTCCCTCATCGCACCGGCAGAGGACCCTGCTGGATGACGCCGATGTGGCTTCGGGAGAGATATGCCTCGATCGGTGCCCCCCCCCCTTTCCACTCGTCCCGCGGTCGTTTCCGAGATTTAACTCGGAGGGGTGTCCGCCAGGGGGAGGGTGTAGGCGGTGGGGTGGAGGACTGCGATCTGGAAGGGGCGAGCGAGCAGAACCCGGTCATGTGCGCGTCCCGGCCGCGGGCCCCGCCGCAGACCCCAGCGGATCCCAGCCAGCCCAGCCCAGCGCCCGGCCGGCCGCGCGGCGTGTGCTAACCCCCTAAAACCGGCGTAACTGCGCGGGGGTTGTCGCAGCGGGGCGCACATTGCGAACAGAAAGCGAATGGGGGCGAAGATACGAGCGGGGCTGCGCCGCCTGAGGACGGACCGCCTGGGCACCGCCTGGCCACCGCCCCCTCCGCACCAGAGCGGAGTCGTTCGAGTGCCGAGACTTTGTGAGCGATTTTCGAAGGCTGTGGAATTTTACTGCACATATCCCCGCCGCCGCCGCCACCGCGGCAGTGCGGGGAACCTATCGGAATATTGCCAATGCGACGCGGCGCGGGTCTCGATGCCGACTGTGTGTGTGTGTGTGTGTGTGTGTGTGTGTGTTTGCGAGTGTGTGTGTGCGTGTGTGGAGGGGGGGCGGTGGGGATGCGATGACCAGGCCCAATGCTGCTGACTACAGCGGGCTGGGGCACCCTAGCAGAGCATCCTGGCGGTGAAGGGGGTGGGGTGGGGGGGGGGTGAGGGGGTTAGTAGTACACCCTGGGTAGATTCCCCCTCCCCAACCCCCTCCCGCCATTCTTACAACACAGCCGTCTCAAGACCTATCCAACGGCGATTGTCCAGTTCTCTCTCTGTCTCTCTCTCTGTCTCTCTCTCTCTCTGTCTCTCTCTCTCTCTCTCTCTCTCTCTCTCTCTCTCTCTCTCTCTCTCTCTCTCTCTCTCTCTCTCTCTCTCTCTCTCTCTCTCTCTCTCTCTCTCTCTCTCTCTCTCTCTCTCTCTCTCTCTCTCTCTCTCTCTCTCTCTCTCTCTCTCTCTCTCTCTCTCTCCCTCTCTCTGTCTATCCCGCCCAAGAAGTCCTCTTGTCCTCGAACGAGGAAAAGGTGCGGCAGCATTTCCGCTTTCAAAATCGATACCACCTGTCCAGTGGCTGTAGAAGACAGTCGTGACTCACCGGTCAGCCTAACCTATATCCTTAACTACCTAACCTATCCTAACCTAACCTAACCTGGGGGCTTGTACCGCGCCTGCTATGGAGATGACGGTGACGGTCCTCTGCGTTGTCAGAAACTAATATTTGAGGATCCTCGCCTCGACTCTCCCCCTCCCCCTCCCCCTCCTCCCCGTCCCTCCCCTCTTCCTGTGGGACTTTCTGCTGTGGCGCCGCGCAGAGCCTCGCTGGCGCTTTTGTAAACTTTGGTAAATGGCGAGCGGCCGGTGCTGTGCTGTGCCCGGGACGACGGCTGCGGGGGCGAGATCCATAGCCGTCAGCCCCCCTGCCTCCCACCACCTCCCCTTCCCCGCCGCCCCCCTCAAACCTCTCTGCGTACGCGAACCGAGCAGTGACGAAGGCGAAGGGGTCCAAGAGCACCACGAAAAGAAATGAAAAGAATCTTTAAAAAAAAAGCATCCTTTTTGGAGTCAACGGTCGCACCCAAGACATCCTGCAGGTTACGCTACGCGCTCTGGAGCTTGACTTCCCTTACCTTCCCTCTCACACACACACATTCACGCACTCTCTCTCTCTCTCTCTCTCTCTCTCTCTCTCTCTCTCTCTCTCTCTCACACACACAGACAAACACACACACACAGAAACACGCACACACTCATACACACACACACAAACGCGCGCGCGTGCACCTCATCTCTCGACACGCCCATTCCCTCCAGGAGGCGCCTTGATGGACAGCGCCGCACCCCCAGGGGTTCCGATACCTTTCTCGCCCCCGCACCCCCCCCCCCCCCCATCCACCCACCCCCGTCGCGTTCTACTTGCTTCTTATTCCACCCCTTGCCCCCACCCCCTCCCCCTCCCCGACGCAGTTTGTCGGCCCTGTTTCGCGATAGTCTGTCAATAGACGTTTGATGGCCGCACCGCGGCCTGTGAATTCGTAATCACTTCCTCTCTCCCTTCCTCTCGCGGTGCCCCTCCCACCGTCCTCCTCGCTCTCTCTCTCTCTCTCTCTCTCTCTCTCTCTCTCTCTCTCTCTCTCTCTCTCTCTCTCTCTCTCTCTCTCTCTCTCCCACTCTGTCGCTCCCTCTGCGGTGCCGCGCGTCGGCGTCCTCTCTCCCCTGCGGCACTTGTGGCGTGGAATAAAAACAGCCGGCCGGGCGGCGGTCGGAGTGCGAAAACAGGCGGTCCAGCGAGGAGTTAGAGGCGGGCAGACGGGTGACGGACGGGCGCTAGACAGGGGTGTTAGACGGGGGTGACAGGTGCGGGGCGAGGGTGTTGGACGGGGTGTTAGACTTGGGTGTTCGACGCGGGAGGGGGTATGTTAGACGCGGTTTTAAACGCAGGTGTTAGTCGCGGGTGTTAGACGGGTGTAAGACTGTGGACTGTTGTTCGACAGGGTTGCTAGACGCGGGTGTTAGAGCGGGTGTTAGGCAGCTGTTAGCGGGGCGTCAGTGCCGGCGCTGGGCCACAGGCGTCGGCCTCCCTCCGGGACCCCCAGGCCCGGGCCCGGCCCAGCCCGGCGGCACAGGGGAGGCCTCCGTCGGCCGCGGCTCGCTGATTTCACTGCCACAGGCAGCGGCGGCTCGGCCCGGCTCGGCCCGGCTCGGCTCGGCCCGGCTCGGCCCGGCTCGGCTCGGCTCGGCTCGGCTCGGCTCGGCTCGGCTCGGCTCGGCTCGGCTCGGCTCGGCTCGGCTCGGCTCGGCTCGGCTCGGCTCGGCTCGGCTCGGCTCGGCTCGGCTCGGCTCGGCTCGGCTCGTCTCGGCTCGGCTCGGCTCGGCTTGGCTCGGCTGCTCGGCTGCTCGGCGTTGGCCGCGGCCGTCATGGCCGTACAGATTTCGCTCTTCCTTTCCGCTCCGCTCTCCCGCCCCGTTTTTTCCCTCCTTTGTTTAATATTTTACGGAGTTTGCGCCGCTTTTCACGCCGCCGCTCCCCCACCCCCGCCTCCCCGAACACCCCCCTCCCCCACCCCCTCCCCCCACCCACGCCTCCCCGCCCACCCGGGTCCAGGACCGTCGGCGGACCAGTCCCGGACCGGACCGGGCCGGGCGGCCGCCGCCTTGTAAACTATTCATGAATTAATTAACGTTTTGACATGGACACAGTTAGCAAGTTTTGCTTTACGGTGCACCAACCCTACGGCCGACATGGCGGTCCCGCCGCTGGCTGCCCCAGGACTCGCGTATCCTCATCGCGCACCCCGCCCCAGTTGCGCGGCTCTGAAGGGTCGTCCGTTTAATTCGCGACCGCCCGTTTTGGCCCCGAGTCCAAGCCTGGAGTCGGGAGGCCGGAGGCCGGAGGCCGGCTAGGCCCTACTAGTGTCGATGGCTCCCCAGCTGGAGCCCTCCCGGCCCTCCTGAGGCCAGGGGTATTACACCCATCCCCGCCGCCCCCGCCGCCCCCGCCGCCCCCGCCGCCCCCGCTGCCCCCGCCGCACCCGGGGTGAGTCCGGCCCCTCTGCCCGCGGTAGTCCACCCTCCATTTCAGGGACCATCACAACCGGTCACTTCGGCCTGCCCCCCCCCCCCCCCCGCCACTCCGCTGGCCGTTTCCTGGATTCATCATTGCGGCTCTGGCTCCTGGCCTGGCTGCTTTAGTTTTTGATTCTCTTGGGGGTGGCGGGGGTGGTAGTGCTAGTGGTGGCTGCTGCTGCCGGGGAAGGCTTTGGCTCGCTTCTCTGTTCCCGGACTACTACTTTGTACCGCGCCTCCAGCACACCCGACTTGCAGCGCCGCCGCCCTACTGCCCTCTTTCCCCCCCCCCCCCCTCTCTCTCTCTCTCTCTCTCCCCCCGCAGCACCCGGCTCTTTTCTCCCTCTTTGCACCGGTCCAGTTTCCGCACAATTAACCCCCTGACCGCCCTTAACCCCGGAGCACATCGCAGACAGCCTGTCGAGGGCGGGGGAGGGGGGGGGGGGACGACCGAGAGAGCGGTCCTCCCGGAAGTGCCAAACGCCCGGGGAGAGGGATAGGGGTGAAGGGAGGCATGATGGTATTTTCCGGAGGCGTCCGCAATTTCTACCCAATTGGTCCGAATTAATTTTTATTTAAATTGTTTTATCGGCTTCGGGAGGGGGGGGGGGGGGGCTCCTCCTTTACCCCCCACGACGACCCATATATTTCACGGTGGCAGAGGGCGGGGGTTGGGGGGGGG
>CM076258.1:14784333-14816833 GCA_038380765.1 Odontothrips loti
TTGCATCTTACACCCTCATTCGACCCACCAACGACCTTTCCGGTTTTATTCGTCCTCCCCCCTACGAAGCCCGAACTCCCCTTGCGGCCCACGTAACTGTCGCACACATTGCAGTACAGTTGCGTGCTTTTTCTTTCCTTCTTTTTTTTACCGGGGAGGGGTGGGAGCGGGGGCAGCCTGCTATGGCTAATGCCGGCTACGACATCAACCACCACCACTACCTCTATAAGGCCGGGCCCGGCAGTGGTCTGTCTGTTTTTACGCTCACTGTGACACATGCGCGTCGGGTTCATCTTTCCCGCTGCCTCTGTCTCTCTCTCTCGCCCTACCGCCCGCTCTCTCGCTCCCCCCCCCCCCCTCCTGCCGGTGCCATGAGGACAGTGGCCGGCTGCGGAAAACGGCGCTGATCTTACAGGGTGCCCAACCTTGCGTTGCGTACACTCGGTACACAGAAAAACCCACATCGCCTGACCCGTACTGCCAATAATCGAACCGGAACGGTGAGCTGGTTTTGGCTGTGCGGCAGCCTTATTCACCCTCAAAACGAGAGTGTTCTCTCGAGAAGTAGTAAAGTACAAGTCAAACAACAACTGTACCAAATTTGTTTCTGTGAGTGTGAGTGTTGTGTGTGTGTGTGTGTGTGTGTGTATGTGTGTGTATGTATGTGTGTGCGCGCGCGCGCGCGTACCACGGCGAGAATGATGGAGTCAGGTGGTGGTATGAGAAGTTGGTGACGCGCTTGCAAGGACCACGCCAACTCGCCGTGTAAATCACACGCCGCAAGGGGAAGGGAGGGGGGGGGGGGACAAAGGGCGCAGTTGGCGGCCCTTGGAGACGCCGGGAAGAGGAGTGGGGGACGGGAGAGAGGGGCAGACGCCACCTGCGTCGTTTGTTACGAAAAGAGGCACACTGAAAGTAGAGTGCGTCGCGATGACAAGGGGTAGAACAGGAGGCGAGCCGGGGGGAAGTGGTCGCGGCTTCAAATACTGCTGCTCTGATATATATATATATATATATATATATATATATATATTTTTTTTTTTTTTTTTTGGGGGGGTGGGGGTAATTTTTATTTCACGGCATTTCTTTTTACCCCGTGTCCAATGACAGTCTGCATAATTGTACCCGTGGTTCGCGGCCGAATAAATACCACTCGGTATCAGGACGTGCTCCTGTTAAGTCCACGGGAAGCGGAGAGCGGCGCTGCGCGGGGCGGAGCGGCGGCAGAATAAATAAAAATCAGTTCCTCACGGCCCGGCCCCGGCCGGCGCGGTGCGGCGCGGTGCGGCGCCTGCAACACCGCCAGCGCCGCCGCCGTCTCTCTCTCCAATGAAAATAGCGCCAAGTCTCCGTTTCTCGGTCTGTCGCTGTCTCCTCTCTCGCTCGCTCTCCGCGAGTCTCGTACTCTCTCTCGCTCGCTCTCCGCGAGTCTCGTACTCTCTCTCTCTCGCTCTCCGCAGTCTCGTACTCTCTCTCTCTCTCTCTCTATCTCTCTCTCTCTCTCTCTCTCTCTCTCTCTCTCTCTCTCTCTCTCTATCTCTCTCTCTCTCTCTCTCTCTCTCTCTCGCTCTCTCTCTCTCTCTCTCTCTCTCTCTCTCTGTCTCTCTGTCGGTCTGTCTCTCTCTCTGTCTCTCTCTCTCTGTCTCCATTGTCGATCAAACGAGGCGTTTCATTACTGGAGAACCGACCTGAAGCCCCCGCGTGGCAGTCGCAGCAGCAGCAGCAGCAGTGGCATCGCTCCGTCCCCCTTTCCCCCTGTCCGTCTTTCTCTGTCTTTGCATCGTACCTATCCTTCCGCTTGTTGTTCCTTATCTCCCCTCTCGCTCGGCTGGAGGCAGCCCGGCCCCGGCCCCCACCCCCAGCGGACCAGCCCAGCGGCCCTCTGCTGCCGGCTACTGCTCTCACATCTGCTTGCTGTATAACTTTGGAGCTGTGTCATTAATTATGTACCAAGAGTCGGTCGTGTTATTAGTTTTGATCTGCACCGTTTGGGGGCTCTGGCGTCGCACGCTGTTAGTAGTCCACCCTCGGCACAGTAAACTCGCTGTTGATTCTTTTACTGTATATATGTTTTTGTAAAACTATTTTTCTGTACAACGATTCGGACTCATTCGTTGTCACTTCCGCCCTCTTTCTCCCTCCCTCCATCGCTCTTCCCCGCCCTCTCTCTCTCTCTCTCTCTCTCTCTCTCTCTCTCTCTCTCTCTCTCTCTCTCTCTCTCTCTCTCTCTCTCTCTCTCTCTCTCTCGCCACTCCCCCCATCACACCATCAGCGATAACTGTTTTAGCGCAGCTGACGGCCTCAATCACTCAAAGGAAATTAATGTTTCCTCGACATCACTTTTTCAGCAACTTTCCTTCCTCTCCCCCCACCCCCTCCTTCTCCCCCTCCCTCTCCTCCTCGTACGCTCCGGAGATCTCCGCGTCATCAGTCTGCTTAAAGGCCGTAACTGGTGTCCGAGCGCAGTGCTGGTACGGGGCCATCCCCCTCCCCCCGCCCCCACCTCTCTGTGTCTCTCCCTCGCACAGCCCGGAGCCCTACGCTATGGTGACGGGAGCGACAGAGACAGCCGCAGTACTTGAACCCGCTGCCCCGGACACGGCCCGGACCGAAGGGGTCCCTGATTGCGAAGGCTTTCCGAGCGGCCGATCGTGTCCTGGGGCTGGCTGGGCTGGGCCGTGGCTGGAGCGCGGCCACAGTGGTGTTGATGGCCGCCATCGCTGTGTACTGCTGTGGCCGACTCCGAAAAAAAGGCACGGTCGTCGTAATGACGGGCTGATAGTAATTGGTATTTGAACCCGAGGGCTTTCAAATCCATGCTCAAAAAAAATTAGACCAGTCTAGTGTGTGAGAAACAGGAATTGTTTACCATCACGTTTGTGCGGTGTTCACACAACTTTGCGCTCTGAGCGGTGGACCGCGGGTTCGAAGACGTCGTTGTCGCTCAAGGTAAGAGTGGGACGGGGGGAGGGGGGGGGGGGGGGGGGGCTGTGTACCGGGGCGCCACGACGCCCTGCCTTTCTCGGGCTATTCACGTAATTGCCAACTTAATCTGCATCTTAGCGAATCTTTAAGTTATCGCCTGTGGGGGGTGTAAACGCCGCCCCTTTCCCCCTCTTCCCCTGACCCCTCCCACCGCCACGCTTTGGCGCCCCAGTTTACTCAGGAGATGAAAGGATGTGGTTGAGCTGGTCGGGGATGAAAGAGGAGGGAGGGGAGGGGGAGGGGTTGAAGCCACGTAACTGTTTCCGATGTCGGTTAGAGTTACCGGGCCCCGGCAGGTAATTGTCCGTGTGGAGGTGGCTGAGGGGTTGGTCCGCACCCCCTGTGGAGCCCAGCCCCACTCCCTCCTATCCCCGCGGCGAAGGAGCGATAGGAAAAGTTTTTCATTACCTGAGCGGTGCGGCCTGCGGATAGATTAATCCCTTGACGCGGAGCCAAGCCGGCGGCTGGCATGCTGGCGTAGTGGTCGAGGTACCGGCGCGCGGTGAAACTGTCGTGGGTTCGACGCCCGACACAGGGGTGGGTATTATTATTATTATTATTTTTTTTTTTTTTTTTTTTTTTGGGGGGGGGGGGGGGAGGCTGTGGCTGTGACGAAGTGCCGTATTGTTGTGGGCAGCGAGAGGAAAGTCGGTCAATAACGCTTTAGTCCACGAAACAAGTGAACAACGCGAGGAGGTGCCGGCACTTTTTCCTCTCGTGCTGGCCGGGCATCAATACAGATTTGTTCCGACCGAGCCTCTAGGGGGAGGGAGAGAGAGAGAGAGAGAGAGAGAGAGAGAGAGAGAGAGAGAGAGAGAGAGAGAGAGAGAGAGAGAGAGGGGGGAGGGGGAGGGAGATAGAGTGTGTGCGAGCCGAGCGTCGTGTTTCAGACAATATTTCAGCAGACGACTCGACTCCTGATGGAATACGATATGACCATTAAGTCATCCCAGCCGGCTTTCCGTAAACTTGCCGCTTTGAGTGAGCCGTAGCATCACCCCGCGTGATACGTGTGCAGCGCAGCGAGCAGGCTCACCTTCCGGGAAATAGATATTACTGTTCCGCTTTCCTCCCCTTTTCCTTTTTTTGAAAAATAATTTTTAAGCGCTCGCTGCAACACGATTATGAAAAATTGGATGTCGCGTTGGCCGGGCAGCGCTCAAATCCCTCCACTACTCCAATGACGCGACACTCACTTGACCCCCCCGGCGCAAGCGGGAATTTTCGAAAAGAGAAAAAGGGGCGGTGAGTGCAGTGTCACGGGTTGCTTACTCCGGGAGGGAGGGGGAGGGGGGCTTAAACACGGGAGCCCTCCCCAGGGGTGGGAGAGGGAGGAGGGGGGGAATGGCGCCCAGGATGAAAGAAAACGAAGAAAAACAGCTGCAACGGAGCGAAAATGAGCGACCGAATTACGGCCGGCTTTAGCCGTGAAACACCGACCAGAGGCCCGGCCGAGGCCCTTCCCCCCCCCCCCCTTCCCCGCGAGTCCCCTGTATTAGTGGACGGACATTTATTTGGTTGGCCGGGGCCGCATTTTATTCTATGAGCTAGGGCACCGCCATGCGCATCCCTCTGTCTCGCTCTTTTCCACTGCCGTCCCCGCCCCACACAAACCCTCTCTCTCTCTCTCTCTCTCTCTCTCTCTCTCTCTCTCTCTCTCTCTCTCTCTCTCTCTCTCTCTCTTTCTCGGTCACGCCATTCCTGTGTTAGGGGGACGAAAGCTCCAGCAGAAATAAAATACTGACAACAGCATCTCCGAGCCCCGGGCCGCGCTGGGAGGAGTCAGAGAAAATGATTTCCGCCGCGAGAATACTCCGGTATTTGAACCCGCGACTCGGGCATCGCGAGAATCAGTGGCGCGCACAATCAGCGCGAAGCTCCTCGGGTAATTGCGTTATCGAACAATTATCGGAAATAATGGCTGTCGACTTGTTCATCAGCGTGGCTCCCTTGAGAGGGTTGTTTTCCCTCAAGGCGCTCAAGTGGCCCATTATTTGGAGGAGACGTTTGGACGTCGCGGCGCCCACTGGAACCGGTTTAACGACAACCTTTTTACAGGCGCGAGAGAGCCGAGCCGGGTACTGGAGAATCTTGTGTTCCTGGAGTCTCACCGCCCTCTCCGGTTCACGTTCGCTGGATAAATAAATCCCGGCGCAACTGCTTATCGGCCGGAGCTTAACGGGACCACCTCATGAGGAGGCCCCGAATAACAGCGTCGTTAAGATAAGGGAATCATGCTCCACCGCCCGGCACCGCCCCCCTTAAATGCCGTTCATTAAATAAACAGCAGTACCATTACTGCGGTAGCCACCGCCTTCTCTACATAAAATAAGAACCGAGTGTGTGCGGAGGCGAAGCCAGCTGCGCCGGTCGTGGGTTCGAATCACGCCACGACGGGGTCGTCGCACGTTTTTCTTCCCATTGTTCTGACCAGATTCTCTCTCTGCCCGCCCCTCTCCCGGCCCACTGCCCACCACAAATAATTACGCCCCATTCGGTTTCGTATTAGCTTCTGGGAGCTCAAACACCCGCGCTTTTCTTTCTCTCCTCCCTCTCTTCTTCTTTTTTTTGTGCCCATCGTCTTCTCCCTGCACACACACACGCGCACACACACACACACACGCACACTTTTTCCTCGATGCCCGTTACCAGACCGCACAGTCTGCCGGGCTCAGTGATAGGGTGTAATTCACACTCTCGTGCTCCTTCCCCCCCCCCCCCCCCTCCCCTCTCCTGGAGAGAGAGAGCATCTGGCCGTGTGTCGTGCCATAGGACCTTAACCCTCTTTCTTAGAGAGCTTACAGTGTGCTCGAGAGTGAGAGAGAAAAAGAGGAAGTGAGTGTGTGAGCGAAAGAGACAAGGAGAGAAGGTGGGGGGGAAGGGGAGAGGCGGCACGCGACATGTTTTGTTGCAGTAATATTGCTTAGATTGCCCACCGGATTGCTTTAGTGGCTCAACGAGAGAGGCCATAGCGGAGTGCGCGCCGCTCGCGAATATATATATTTTTTCTCTCTCTCTCTCTCTCTCTCTCTCTCTCTCTCTCTCTCTCTCTCTCTCTCTCTCTCTCTCTCTCTCTCTCTCTCTCTCTCTCTCTCTCTCTCTTCTGCCCGCCCGCACGGCACTATACCACCACTACACGCCTCGGAGAAGTAATTCCTGAGGGGATTGTGCTAGAGCGGCAGCGGCAGCACCAGCGGCATAGCGGCAGCGGCAGCGGTGGTGGCGGCGGCGACGGCGGCGGCGGCGGCTGCTGCTAAGACGTGCGGCGCGGGATGTTTTCGGGGGCTCAATTTCTGTTGTCGGCGCGGAACGCCACGCGCACAGGTCGGCGGGGAAGATTACAAGGCGATGTGTGTGTGTGTGTGTGTGTGTGTGTGTGTGTGTGTGTGTGTGTGTTTTCTACAGAAACCCCTCCCGCACAGCTGGCCGTGCCGTTCCCGCTCCGTTATCGGAATCCCTCTGATTTGATGATGGCCAAATAAGAATCGGGCTCGCTTGCGCCGCTCGGCCGGTAACAGTCGGCGGCGGCAGGGAGTGACTAACGTGACTTCCGGTCCACGTCCGGTCCACTTCCGGTCCACTTCCGGGTTTTCGCGGATTTAAGTGTGTGTGCCGAGTGGTGTCCTGAGACGGGGCGGGCCGCCGGTGACACGCCGCAGCCGAGGACGGTATAACGTTTATTTGTGCCCGCCTTCTCTCTCTTTCTCTCTCTCTCTCTCTCTCTCTCTCTCTCTCTCTCTCTCTCTCTCTCTCTCTCTCCCTCCCTCTCTCCCTCACTCTCTCGTGTGATCGCGTCGCAGAGATTATAGGATCCGCCGGCTGGGGGCGTCGCCACTGCCGCCGTCCGGGTGGGGTGGGGTTGGGGGGTTGGGGTTCCTGTTCGCGCCGCCACATGTGGGAGAGAGCTCCGCCGGTCTCCGCCGTGCTCCCCCGGGTCCCTGTCGTGGGGTCCCCGACGGTCCCCGACGGTCCCCGACGGTCCCCGACGGTCCCCGACGGTCCCGGAGTACCGCACTCCCCCCGGCCAGAGTCCCCCTGGAGAGGTGACCCGCCTCGCTGCATCTCCCCGGGTTTTCCCATCGGCTAAATTGCCAAGTTGTTGGCCATATTTCGTGAGCCCACTTGGCCGTTTGACAATCAGTATCGCTATTGCCGCCCGTTCGCGAGGCCCGCGGGGCCCGTGAGGCCCCCGTGTGTGTCGGCCGCACCCTGCAGGGCCCCACAGGGCAGGGCCCCACAGGGCAGGGCCTACGGGGCAGGGCCCCACCACCCGGAGGGTCGGCCTCCTCTCAGCGCGGGCAACAAACGCCGGCGCACATAACTCACGCAGTGATACCAACACAACGCATCCGTAAGTCCCTAGTGGAGGGCCGCTCACAAATCACGTAACGCCCACGTAATCAGAGCACAAGTATCCGAGATTTTTTTTTTGTTATGATTTTCCCCCTTTTTTTGCCGTTTCTGGCGTCCTGTCCGTTCCGGGCTGCTCACAATGCTGGTGGACATCCACATGCGCCCGTCACTACGGGAATAACTCCCGTTAGCAACTACAAAGACAGCCACAACTGCATCAACAACGCCAGCAACACACACAGACATACACACACACACACACACACAAAATTAGCAAAGTTTAGCGCCGCAGCATTGGTGCTACTACTGCGCTGATGTTGATGTTGTTGTTGCAAGCCTGGCCGGGTACGTTCTGGAGCGGACGGGGAGGCGGTGACTCGCACCACCCAGTGCTGTAATGATCAGGAACACTTCCTACAACACACACACACACACACAACACACACACACACACACACACAGAAACCGAAACTGCCTCCCGTGCTTTTTGCCGGGGGAGCTGTCCACTGTCGCGAACAGTGGCACAGCCTTGTCCGGTGTGTGTGTGTGTGTGTGTATGTGCACGCGTCCATTTTAACTTGGTCCATTAGGCCCACCCGATCACACACACACACACGCTCACACGCACACACCTTCTGTCTGGGAATGGAAGGCTCGTTCGCGCGGGGCTGCTTGAACTTCGAGCACCATTCTGCGAAACAAAATCACGGATTTTTTTCTAATTTAAGTTTTTTTTTAGGAAACAGTTTTGTTCAAGAACAAAAACAATGTTCCTGTTTTTTTGTTTTGGCTGAGTGTAAATAATCGGCGCTGTTTCCGGTGCTGTGACGACTGATTGATTCCAAGGGGGGTGGGAGGGGAGTTCGATATATATCGACAGCGTCGCCCCATTTGCATGCGTGATAGTCATGTCGCCGTTTTCGATTTCTCGCCCAATTACGCATTCGCCGTGCCCCGGCGTTGTATGTGCGCGCGGGTGTTACTTCGTTTGGGATGATCTGCGAGAGCGAGAGAGAGGGAGAGAGAGAGAGAGAGAGAGAGAGAGAGAGAGAGAGAGAGAGAGAGACAGAGACAGAGACAGAGAGAGAGAGAGAGAGAGAGAGAGAGAGAGAGAGAGAGAGAGAGAGACAGAGACAGAGAGAGAGAGACAGAGAAAGCATCATTGGGCGAAGAAATGCCAGTGCTGCAAGGTACGGTGCGTAGTCGGGTGGCTCTCCTTCCTCAATGAAGAAGGCGAGAGAAAATTTCGCTGCGCGAAAAGGAGAGGGAGAATAATAATAAAGGAAAAGGGAAAGAAGAAGAAGAAGAAAAATGAGGGCGAAGTCATAATAAAGAGATGTCATGCACGAAGGGCGAGCGCCCCTGTCTTATTGAAGGTTCCTTAGAATTCCCTTACTATTATTATTATTATTATTATTACTTTTAAAACTTTTTATTTTGAAAAACCACAGCGAAGGAAAATTGAGTTGCTTGGTTGTATTTAATTTAATTCCGAATAGCATCACGAGGAGCCGAAGAGCTGAAAGGTTCTTAGAATTTGCAATATGCTCCGATAAAGTAGTATTTTTTTAACTTCCCCCTGTTTGCTTTTTCCCCCGAGTGTACTTAGTGCTGCGGTGGTGATCCGTGGCAAGGCCTCTGGTGGTCACGTGATGGTGGATGAAGGGGTGACGGCCCGTGGCCAAGTGGGGCCGACGGGGTGAGTGCATCAGAGAGAGAGGGGGGAGGGGATTAACAGCAAACGAGCGTACGAACCAAGGGTGTGGCAGAAAGAGAGGGGGGTGATGCCCGAATTATCGCAAGGGTAACGTTCCGCTTCCTGGCTTCTTTCATCCTGCTTCGGAAAGGATGTAGGTCACTGAGAGAGAGAGAGAGAGAGAGAGAGAGAGAGAGAGAGAGAGAGAGAGAGAGAGAGAGAGAGAGAGAGAGAGAGAGAGAGAGAGAGAGGGAGGGGGGGGGGGTAAGATGCATGAAGAGCCCCTTGGTAAAAGTAAACAACTTAACCACAGATTTTTTTCCCAAGAACACACAGAGGAAGAAAGTGGTCAGTGCTACGAAAAGATGGAGCTGTATTATTTATTTGTAGTGTAACCGAAGTGTATGTGTGTTTCTCTTTCTCTCTCTCTCTCTCTCTCTCTCTCTCTCTCTCTCTCTCTCTCTCTCTCTCTCTCTCTCTCTCTCTCTCCCTCCCTTCCTCCCTCCCTCTCTATTGCTGTCTGTGGGTTATAGGCTCGTAATCACGCCTAACGATTATGTCAACCAACAACATCGTCCCGGCGGTTTATCAGTAACGGTTATGGTTTCGGTGCGAACACCGCGCCTCGGCACGGCTAACCGTTCCACGCACGCCCGGACAGTCTTAGAAGTCCCGGGTTCGAATACTCGCCCGCCAGAGCGTATTCACTTCATTTTTCGCACATCGCTTTTTCTGTGGCATAATCGAATCGAGTTGAGGTCTTGATTTTGAACCAGAAATGGTTCCCTCGTGACTTGAAGTGTTATTTTCCGGGCAGACGCTGTCCTCGCGTCTCATCCGGCGGTGGCATAGACACTGTCTGCACAGTCACGCCTTGTGAGGTGCCCGGCGAGCACGGCCCCTGCGGGTTGTAGTGGGAGGGAGTCACTTTGTAAGTTGCCTGCTGCAGCGGCGCCCGGCCCGGCCCTGCCCATCGTGTACAACGGGGCGAACGCAGTTAACTGCGCCAACAAGCTCCACCGGCTTTTTCAAAAACAGTCCAATGTGAACAATTTTGAAACATATTTCAATTTTGTGCGTCCGAAAAATCATTACGAACGGATCTAATTGACATTTTAGCCGCGGAGCCCCGCGAGCCCCGCTGAATAAGCCTATGTGTGCTTGTTTTTTTTTCACAACTCTGGCTTGATGTTGCCGGGATTTGAACCCGCAACCGCGCGCCCGCCGCCGCGTTCCCCTTAATAAAACTCAAGAAATTTAATGACAAGTCTCTGCGTCATGGTCGCAATGCTGGCGGCACGACAGGCTGGAGCCGCTGGAGCCGCCAGGCTGGAGAAGAAGAGGCATGAGAATTCCAAAGGAGGGCGCAAACAAAGACAGCGGCATGTTTCTACGTCGTCTCTCTCCCTCCCCTTGGCTCTCCGGCCCCGGCCTGTCCCCGCCCCCTCCCCCTCTTAAAGTGCTCAGCGTCTCTGGCCGTAAACCGTAACGGGCTCGTTTTAATTATGAGAATATGACCGGAATATTGCGGGCGTGCCGCCCCCTCCCCGCTCCCCAAGTGATACATGGTCCACATCACTCCCTTTCCCGCCTGACGGATGATTTGAAGTACCCCCGCCTGGCTTTCCTAATATTTCCCTGCTCTCTCACTTTCTCTACTAAACACCTTCGTCAGTCAAGCGCGCGTGCGAACACACACACACACACACACACACACACACACGCAACACATGCTCGTCAAAATAATAAGGGGTCCCGCTGTCTCTTGTGACGCCTTAGCAGGAGGAAGGCGGTGACTTCCGGACAGGCACATCACACAAACACACACCACGCGCGACTCGGAACAACTGCTTTGGTTCCGAAAATCTCAAAGGTACGTCTGGCTTAAAAGTTTCGATAGTCGGGCGTCGTCCGTTGGAAATTTGTGAGCGGAAAAATTGTGTATGGGTGTCCCTTAGGGGCTGTTCACATATTACGTCACACTTACAGGGGGAGGGGGTCCGTGTCAAGCGTGACAACCCTATCTTAAATGCATGGAAAGGGTAGGTTAGCCCCGTGACAATGGGGTGGGTGGGGTAAAAATATTAGCCAAAAATGCGTGACGTAATATGTGAACAGCCCCTTACGAGGACCCGAGCAACACATATGAAGAGGAAGATGGCGATTTGAGCGGGAGAGAGAGCACCCAGCGCCGCCTGGTGGTGGCGGAACGAACTAGAATTGGCATTGGCTTTTGAGTCGATCATCTGAGGCCTCCACAGCCGGACTGCTGGGGCTCTCCGCAGGGGACCACACACGCACACGCCCACACACACGCCCACTCCCACGCACGCACTTACACGCACACCCACATGCACACACACACGCACACACACGCGAGCACTGCGGAGTGTGGCCCGGCACATAGGGTGATTTCACTGACAAGGGCGCTTTTTGTGTGTGCTCACAGCCCTCTAAGGCCCTTCTCTCTGCAGCAAGCTCTGGTTCTCCGCCTTCCTTTACTCTCCGCCGTTTTCCCACCCTTTCTTCCGCTCTCCTTTTGTTTGTTAGCCCCTCCCCCCTCCCATTTCTTGTTCTCAAAATACCGGAGAAAGAAAGGGAGAGCGACCGAGGGCGGGACGGAGCTCAGCATTTCAAACATATTTTTTGAATATTGAAAGATGTAAAAAAAACCAGCCAGCAAGCTGGCTACTAGCGAGACTTTCACTTGTTAAATTTGAAGTTATTTAGGAAGCTAAAAATGTTTATAAATGTATTACATTAGGTCTTATCGCCTAGACGCCACGCCACGCCACAACACCGCGCCGCGGCCCCAGCCATAGCCGCGGCGATATGCACTTGACGCCCTCCACTCGGGTTACGCCAGCGAAGGCATGGCTCAGTTTAATGCGGCTTGACGTTTTTTTGATGACGCCCACGAGCCCCCTCTGTGGTCCCTTAAGAGTTGCCAAGACCTCGAAGCAAGCAAGGCAGCCAAGCCGAGCCAGCAGTTTTCTGGTTTCTCTTCCTGTTTTCTGGTTTCTCTTCCTGTTTTCTGGTTCTTAACTGGTTGTTCTATTATCTATTTTGCCTCTGGAAAAGCCTTTCACAAAAGTGAAAGTCTAAAAAATTGAAGGAACGAAAGGAAAATTCAAGACTTCATTCAGACAAAGATTTCCCAAATCACTCGCGGTCTCCCTCGGGACGCGCAAGAAGGAGCGCCGAGGCGGTATGCAGCCCGCATACGCGGCTGCGCAGCAGGTTGCCTACCCGTTCCATCACAGGCGCGCTGCCGTCGCCGAGACCCCGCAGCGGGCAGAAAGTCGTCACTCCTCGCCGAGCCACGGTATTCGAACCCGCGCAGAAGCACGCACAAAAGGGGGCGGATAGACGTGCGGAGAAATGAATGCAAGAGGGGCGTGGTCGGCGGGCCGCCTGTCGAGGTGACCGCGTGTCTGCCCTGACAATGCCCCAGTGCCCCGCAGCGCAGACCCTCGGCCGTGGGCCGTTCTGACTGCACCGGCTGCCCCGTTGGCCCGGCCAGAGACACACAACCCCACCGGCATCTCCATAAAGATGCGTGGGCCTGTCCGGGACAATGTTTGAAAACACGCGCGCCGCGGAATGCCCGGGCCACCGCTGCTGCTGCTGCGGCAGCAGCAGCCGCCCTTTACGACTCATCGCCCTATACTTTATGGGCCGGAAGCTCGCTTTATGGCTATCTAGTGCTGCTGCCGCCGCAGCTACCGCCGCCGCACACACGCCGCACCACCCCTGGAGGGGCCGGCCCGGACCCGGGCCCGCCGCCCGCCGGGCGAAAGCCGATATTTCTTTTGTTGGCCCTGAGTCCTGGCGGCCGTGGCGGCCACGACCACCGCGGTTTGGGTTTCGATACAAAGGCCAAGCTTCGCGGTGGCGGGGGTGGTGGTGGTGGGGGTGGGGGTGGTTGTGGCGAGGGGGGGGGCACAACCGGAAGGGGGAGATTACTCAGCGGGGCCAGCAACCTCACCGCCTTGTTTAACAGTCATCATCGTCGGTCGAGACTAATTCGGAGGCGGTAAATGAGCTGTTTCAAAAACTCACCGTTAAATCTGATATTTCGAGGCCAGGGTCGGACTCGGCCCGGCGTCGGGATTCCGAAAATGGGGTCACATGACCAATTGTGACTGGAAATGGCAATGTCAGTTGTCACTCTGATCCAAAAAAAAAAAAAAAAAAATACAAAAATAGGTTTCGTCCTGACGTATTTGATGGAGGGCCCCTTGTCTCGCCGGAGCCACAAAGGCGGGCCGCTCCGCCGCTGTCTCCGTGCCGCAGCCAGCGGCAGCCACCAGCCATTGTCCAGAGCGTCCCTTCACCGTCCGTTGACCCGTCACACGGAGCAAACGGTCCATATGACAATTACAACCCGGTCAAGCCCCCCCCCCTCTCTTCCCCACAGCCGTATCAGCGAACGCGAAACGCCAAACAGACCGCCCCCCCCCCTCCCCCTCCCCGCCACCGGAACATTTGTCAAACTCGACCCGCGATACATAGGCTGGCGTCTGCCACAGTGTTATACATGGCTGGCTGCCAGTGGCCGGCTGCCACCCGCGCGGGGGCGTCCACAAACCACGTGACCGCGCGGTACGGCATTTATGGGGGCCCCCGGTCTGCCGGCGGCACATGCACACAAACTTTGACACCGGGCCCAGGCCGCGGCAAGCCCCGCTCCGCCCCGGGCCGATCTGCTGTCACTGGCTTCCTTCTTTTGTTTTCTTGCCTATAACTTTCTGGCCTGGCAGCAGCCCGCGGCAGGGATCGCTGACCTCGCAGCGTGCAGTTTTAATAAACACTTTCTAAACAATCTGGCCCGTCCCTTCCGTCAACCTCGGTGCCAGTTCCGCTCCGCTCCACCGGCACCTCGGTTCGACAGGGGGACTTGGCCGAGGGGCGAATCACTTGCGTAATCATGTGTACAAAATTCTAGAAATTTTTAAAAACAAATTTAAAAACAATTGCGAATTTAAAGTTGGACTTGGACTTTATGCCAAAAAATAGCACCTGCATAGGCTGAAATAGCCAGAAAAGCAATAAATTTCTAAAATCAACGAAAACGACGGGGTGTAATCCGACGAAATCCTGAAATCTGTGTACATGGTTTAAATGAGTGGTTACCCCCTCGGACTTGGCCAGCTTGGCCTGCCGGCGGTGTTTGCGGGGGCCTTTGGCCCCCCGCCTCAAGTCTCCCTAGAAGTGCCCGATAGCAGATGTACTTGTTACGATTAAAATCGTTAACTTGAGCTCGTCCCTGTGCGCGCTGCGATGATAATGGTGTGCGCGCGGCGGCCAACCCTAACCTCAAAAAACAAAAACAGACAAATTTTCATTAATCAAAAATGCGTCGTCACTGAGAAAAATAATTAATACAGAGCATCGAAGTGTGTTCTATCCGTGCCGCATCTCCGCTGCAACCAAACTGTTTCGTTACTCACCCCAGAACTTTGGACCGGCTAACCAGAAACTTTGATTGTAGTGCTGATGCGGCACGGATAGAATTTTGATTCCCAGTTCAAACCATTTTTCTCAGTGGTCATATCACACTTCCTCGAAGACCGGGACGATATGTCGCGACCATTTGATAAGGTCGCACAGCACAGCGCAACAACCGCGCGGCGTCCGGATCTACTTCCGAGGGTCGCGCGGTGGGTGTGCTGCGCTGAGTGACCTTATCAAATGGTCGTGACATATCATCAGCGAGAGCTAAGCCTCCAAATTTTTGACGTTGGCTCGTGGCCGACGCCGCGGCCGGAGACACTCTCTGCTGCGGTTGCCCTCTCTTATTTCCGTTTCGGCTCTTCTCCGGACCCCTGGAAATGGATTCCTAGGGATTCCCTAGGAATCGCGCCGATTTCCTAGGGACTTCCTAGGAACGTAGACCGAGGTGACCAGTTCCAAGGGAGTCCCTCCTACGGACTTCCTAGGTTTGGGTCAAGTTGTCTCGGTTTTGACAAAATCCCCTAGGATTCCTAGGCGATGTTTTTACCGTGTCGGCGTAGCGCCCCTGCAATGGAGCGGGTAGGCAACTCTCGGCGCATCCGTGTGAGCGGGATGCATACCTTGCAGGCGCTGAGCTGCGCGCGCCCTCCCACCTCAGCCAGAGAGAGACAGCCTCTAGTGTTTTTTGCTCTCCCTTTCTTTCACCCATCTCGCATTCTAATAGAGAAAGTGGAACAGACTCGCACCCCCCCCCCCCCCACACACACACAAGGATGGGCACGGCTATCCGACCGCCCTCTGGCCTCACGTCCCCCGAGGGAGAGACAGTCTCCGGACACGGCCGCCATTTTTCAACGAATCGTTTGCATAAAGCCTATATTTCCCTTCCTCCCATATAAGACCCCACCTCGCCCCTCCCTGCTGCCCCCTCCACCCTTTCCTCGCTATCTTTCTCTGTGCATGTCTCTCGCACTCCCCCCCCCCCCCCCCTCTCTCTCTCTCTCTCCCGGTGTGGCCCCCCTGAGTAATGTCTCCGCCGACTAGACCGTGTTTTGTTTGTAAAACTCGACCTCCATCATCAAGATGCGACATTGTTTTGACAGGACTCCCCCTCCCCTCCACTCCCCTCCTCTCCCCACCCCTCCTCTCCCCTCCGCACCACTCACACTGCTCTGTGCCGCTGCGACTTCGGTCCTCCAGCAGACGTGCAGATAAACACACGGATTGACGAACAGACTGCACAGACACACAGACAGGTAGATGTGAGGTGCGAAATGTGCGCGGCTGCATGCGTGAACTGTTTCCACAACCCCTCTCATCTCATCCTATTCACTCGCCTCCCCCTCTCCCCTCCTCCCACATCCGGTGTCCTCTTCTCTGCCCGCAATCTCGATGCTCGTCACCTCCAGCGTGACATCCGGTCGCTCCAACTCCGCCCGGCATACAAACGAGTTCATTTCTGATCCAATGTCGGCCCGGCTTCGGCCCAACGAGCAGCAGCGCAGCGCACCCCGGCCACCGCCGCCACTATTTTCAGCACCTGCTGCTCCGTGTAGCTGAGAGGCAGGCGGCGGTGCGGTGCGGAAATAACGAGGAGAAAAGAAAATAAATGACAGGATAGGAGAAAAATTCGAAACGGATTTAAAAACTGAAAACATTCTGTCCCTGGAATTTTTCAGCCTTTGTCTGTGCTCAACCGCACGCTCAGAGAAATCCGTTCAGACTTTTTCTGCGCTTAGACTTTTGCCAGAGACTATCTCCATGCACAGACCTTTGCCACTGACCTTCCACAGACTGTCTCAGCGCGACAGAATTTTACCACAGACTTTCTCCGCGCACAGACTTGCCACAGACTTTAGCCAATGTTATTGCAGCCGCGCCGTTAATGGAGGGGCGTCTGTTTGCAGATCTCTGCCGTTAATCCGTGGAAGATGGAAACAGTCCCGCACGGCGACGCCCGACGCCCAGAGCTCAGAGGGCCGGAGCCCGGAGCCGCCCGGAGCCGCCCGGAGCCGCCTTGGATTCCAACGACTATAACTTTCGCGGAAGACAATACGCAGCCCCGGGGCGACGCGATACACTGCGGGCATTCTGACGCGTCAGGACCGACTCATTAACTACTCCTCTCCATGCGGCTGCCTAAGTCTATACCAAAAAAAAAAGAGAGGGACGAAAAAGGTTTTATTAACTTCCCAGCCAGGATGAGACTGCCGAAACAATATCGAATCGATGTCAATTCGGCATCGAGAAATTCAAAGAGATCGATGTCATCTACCGTCGGTTCGATATGGCATCGGAAGTCGATTTTCTTTGTCGATTCGACAAATAATCAGTTTAAAAAATCGAGCTTCTTCGACGAAATTTCGACAGCATCGAGATCGATTTGGTACAATATTCCCGACAGTTTATTCTTGGATGGGTTAGCATCACAAATAAAAAAAAACATTTCAAAAGTCTCTACGTGAATTAAATCGAGCAGGTTTTGTGCCGCTGAGGCCCTCAAGTGCTGCACCATCTGGCCGGCCTCCTCCTCGCTCCCCGCCTGCACACCGCGCCCCCCACCGCATACCGCGATGAGCGAGGGCGACGAAACGCGTGTTGACGCTTTCGATTTGAAGGAAACATGTCGTGTGCGGTAGGAGAGAGAGTGTGAAAGCGAGAGAGAGAGAGAGAGAGAGAGAGAGAGAGAGAGAGAGAGAGAGAGAGAGAGAGAGAGAGAGAGAGAGAGAGAGAGGAGAGACGACGGCCCGCGAACGAGACGGGACGGGACACGTCGCAGACCATTTGTCGGCTTGTCCCCACCGAAAACGATCTCGGACACCGTCACCGCACACACACGCGCACACACACACACACACAGGCGCGCTCACACACACAGGCGCGCACGCGCACACACGCACACACACACACACACACACACACACCTCCGGGAAGACGGCCAGGAGGGCGGGACGTGTTCCTTCTTACGGACCCACGCCACAACACTCACATAACAATCACCCCTCCGGCCATCCGGTATCGGAGGGGGGGATGGAGGAGGGAGGGGGGTGGGGGTGGAATCGCCCGAGGATCCCGCCACATACGAATGAGGGGGACGTGTCCGGATGTCGGCCCGCCTCGCGATATGAGAAATTCGAACCATGTGCCGGTTTTGTTTCCTGGTAATATTTGTTTTTTGTTTCTCGGCTTGTATTGTTTTGGTGCTATTTCTGGGATGGCATGATTGTGCTCACTTGTTCGTCTTCCTGTCCTTCAATGAACACAGCAGAGAGCAGGGACAGTAATAGTAAGGGGCGCGAACCGTATGGCGCCCTCTCATTGGCTGCACCGTCTGATGACGTCACTCGATCCCACCCAATCAGCGCGCCCGCTCTCACGCACAACACTAGCCGTCTTTGTTTGCCCCACTGCCCCGTGCGGGTGGGGCCGTAGGAGGAAGAGAGATGGTGGATGGCAGGGCGGCGGAGCGCCGGCGTCTCTTTCCGTCTGGATGCCTCAGCGCTGAACTTGGCGCCGAGAACAACTTTCGCAATTAAAATATAGCTTCAGACACGACCCCTCCGCCCTCCCCACTCCCCTCTGCCGCGGCGTCTCGAAACCCGCCACCGCCTTGAGGCTGAAAGACGTCGAGGTATTTTACGGTAAGCAAACTGCCTCGTCATTAGCGCAAGGCAGTGGTGTTGGCGTATCGCGCGGGAGAATTCAAACAGGGCCGCGGTCAACGCTCGTTAAGCGCTCGACAAAGGCAGAGGCACTGAAGTCCTGCCTGAAGGACGCCAGCTCCGGCGCGCCTTCAAGAAACGCGTTTGAATTCTAACCCGTTTCCCGCCGCGGTGCCCCCTTTTATCATACCGGTGTGACATCACCCACCGCCTTCTATTTCAAATTTGCCGCTCGTAATAACTGGTGGGATGGTATCCGCCACCGCCGACCAACAGAATTCATTAAATGGAAATCGGCTTTTGGAGCGCGGCGGTGCCGATTCACAGCCTTGAGCGTAGCGCAGCACCGCCCTCTTTATTTCCGGTATAAATTATTTGCCTATTGACTTTTGGCGCGCAATTTAAATCGCGCTCGATTTTATATTCGATTCCGCCGCGCTTCCTTTTGCAAATCCTTGCCGATCTCTTTCCCAGGGGGGGGAAGGGGCACAAGAGACGGTCAAAGATGTTTCCCATTTTTTAAAAAGTGGCAGAAGATATTAATATTAACATTGATCTTAGAAATTCCACAAAACAGCATGGTACTCGCAGTGGAGATAGAATTTCGGAACAGTTTGTGGGATGTCGTTCTGTCGCAACAATCCCGTACGTATCTGCTTATCTGGACACGCCCCACCACGCCCCCGAGGTCACACGGTGCGGACCCCTGCGGCCCCGGCGGACCCCCCGCTGCGGTGGCGGGGCCCCCCGGGGGGCTGCTGGGGGCCGCCGTGGATGACAGATTAGGTTGGACCGTACCGATTGATGAATCGAATTGAGGAGGGGGGTGGGGAGGGAGGGGGTGCGGGGGTAGAATCATCAGAGGGGAGCTCCTGAGGCCTCGGATTCTATCTCCTGCGGGCCGCCGCCACCGCCGCCGCCGCCGCCGCCGCAGCAGCAGCAGCAGCAGCAACAGCAGCAGCAGCAACAGCAGCAGCAGCAGCAGCAGCAGCAGCAGCAGCAGCAGCAGCAGCAGCAGCAGCAGCAACAGCAGCAGCAACAGCAGCAGCAGCAGCAACAGCAGCAGCAGCAACAGCAGCAGCAGCAACAGCAGCAGTCCGACCTAGCCAATAACGCCGCCTGACCGTAGCTCCGGCCTGACCTGATCGTGGCTAGCGCACTTCCCACAGGCCTCCAGGATGGGAAATTCTGTCGAATCCGAACACAGAAATTGTTTGTGGAATATGTTTTTGAAAATTGCATTAAAATTGGAATGTGTCTGTGTCTCTTTCCCAGGGCCGCCTGCTGGATCGGGTGGACGCCTACTTCGGCAGCTTCCGACGCTGCAACTACCCCCACGTGACCCCCGAGGGGGAGCTCCGGATCGTGGAGGAGTGCGGCAGGTACTCCAGGTGAGTCAACAAGTCATCAAACAATCAATATTTTTAATGAGTGATTTTTCGGAGAGTGCTGGCCCACCATGACATTGGTCATGGTCATCATGATCGCCCCAATCGTTTGAGCCCCCCCCCCCCCCCCCCCACCTCTCACCGCCCCCTCCCCCCAACCCTCTCATACCACTACAGCTGAGTTGTCGTCCGCTCGTAATAACTCATATGCAATTTTTCATCGCGGTGCAACGTCGTTAACGCGTGCAATGTGTGTGTGTGTGTGTGTGTGTGTGTGTGTGTGTGTGTGTGTGTGTGAATGCGGTGGGGAAGGGCCGTGTTTATGAGAGAGACTGTACCGACACACACCCGCTGATGGCCGGGGGTGATAAAACAAAGAGGCGCTCGGCGAGGCGGCGGGGGCGGGATCCGTCCGTGGGAGGGAGAGGGATCGACAATGTCTGAGAGGCGGCGAGAAGGGGGTGAGAGAGAACACACAGAGGGCGCTGGTGTCGCCGTCGTCGCCCGCCGCCACCGCCGCCTTCTCGTTGTGGTCTTGAATTTATAATCAAACAAACACAAAAATCTTGCGGCCAGGGAGCGGCGGCATAGCGTCGCCTCATTTGCAAGTTTAAACTTTGTAATCGTTACCTCCAGAAGGGTCGGACGGCCGCGGCTACGCCCCGTCTCAAAGGGGGCGAGTGTGACCGGGCTGCGTGAGTAACAACAGCTCAAGGAATACCTCCCTTTTCGATTTTTTTAAATCAGAAAAGGTAAAATATTTTTTTAAAGAGAATCAAAGCAAAAAGAAACCTTAACAAAAACACACATGTGCCACAGGGTCTTTTCACCGTGGGGGAGAAATCAGAGGCGGTTGCAAATAAAAGGAAAGCGGATAAAGAGAGGAAAAGCTAACAGGTTTCCATTACGGCCGCGTTTTAAGCACACAATCCGCGGTGCAGGGCCGACAGTTGTGATCTCTCTCTTCCTCTCTCTCTCTCTTTTCTCACGTGCAACATATTTTTTATGATCGTTCTTCCCTTTCCCTTTGCTCTTTAAATGAAGCGCGTTTGTGCCCGCGAAAACCGCGAGCAATGCCAACATTAAATGACAGCCGACCCACCCCTCCTCCCCCCCTTCCCGGGGGCCGTCCGCAACTGACGACAGAGGATCCTCGAGTAGTGCTCCCTCCCTACGCAATCCCTCATCCTTGTCTATCAGCCCGCATACGGGCGGGCGGGCCTTTTCTTCGCATCCCTCTCTCTCTCCCTCCTCCACCACCACTACTTCACCCTTTATTTCTTTTGTTGCGGACCGGTCAGAGTGCCACGCTCCTTTTGTGGCCCGTAAGTATGTGGTCATTTTTCACGTTTGTCGCGTCAAGTCCATCTCTTTCTTCCGCGTGCCGCGCGTCCGCCTCTGTGTCAGTCTTTCTCTCTCCACCACCACGTGTCTCTCTCTCTCTCTCTCTCTCTCTCTCTCTCTCTCTCTCTCTCTCTCTCTCTCTCTCTCTCTCTCTCTCTCTCTCTCTCTCTCTCTCTCTCTCTCTCTCTCTCTCTCTCTCTCTCTCTCTCTCTCTCTCTCTCTCTCTCTCTCTCTCTCTCTCTCTCTCTCTCTCTCTCTCTCGTTCTCTCGCAATAATTTTCTGGCAATGTACGTAATTATAGAACCGGAGTTACTCCTCCCATCTGTGCCGCACACGCTGAGTGGCCCACATCAGAGCAGCAGTGCCTCCTCAGCGCATCTTTGCAAAGGCGCCCCCCTGCCCCCCTCCCCCCTCCGGTGCAGTCGCGAGCCCCCCGGGCCTCTTGCTTTGCTAATTCGTGGGGGGGGGGGGGGCAATTCATGAATTTTCATGCTGGATTTTTCATCTAATGAGCAGATGGAGTGATAATTCTCTAATGGACGGAACGCCCTCCGCCCCCTGTTTTTGGCGTTCGCGCGTCGAGTTGCAAGCCGTCCTTCGCTTTGTGACGCCCCCCCCCCCCCGCAGCCCTCCCGGATGATATCCCGGGCAATGCCTCATCCCCCCCCCCCCCTTCCCTTCCGCACTGCAAAGTCGCCGCCAGCGGGGAGAGCTTCCTCTATGAAAAATTCAGCGCCAGACCTTCACCAATGACTTGCAGATGCCGCGAGTGCTTAAATGATGAAATATGAAACCGGGCGCATAGGGCCACTGCCGCCTCGGATTAGCCTCTGTGCACCAACCACGTAACGCCTCGAACTGCGGTGCAGCCAGAGACTCCTCTGATGTGTTCGATTCGCCGACAGGAGCGCTGGCTCCGCGCCGGGTGGCGTCCGAAAACGCATGCGAGTAGCACAGTACCCGTCCTTGTCGGACTCATCCGGCCCCTCAGCCGCCGGGAGTGCGAGCGGGACGGCTGTAAACGGCCCTGTAATTTTTCCGGATGCGTCTCAAAACGACGTGAGACGTCACGAACTAATTAACTCGACAGTGCCGCCGGCACGCTGTGCGCGCGCTCTAACTCCTTGCCAACTGGAGAAAGCGAAAGGGACGGAGAGACAGAGAGAGAGAGAGAGAGAGAGAGAGTTCTACTGTGGTTTGCCGAATGAAGGGAGTGTGAAAGTGTCGGAAATCAGCCCGTGACCTCAAACCACAGCCTCCGACTAGGGGTACTCCCCGCGCTACACTGCCACCACAATTAATTTGAACACAAAATAAAAATAAACGAGCGTACTCTGCAAAAAGTATAAAGCAACTTTGTATTCCACAGCTGCATTTTTTTAAAGATCGATTTCCATTTGCGGTGACGTGTGGAGTGTGGATAATGTGTGCGTGCCCGTGGCCGCACACCCTTTTATTTGCAAGTTGCGATGTGTTCCAGTCGGGGTGTGCGCGCACACGTACGTGTGTGTGTGTGCGTGTCTCCAGGCCGCGAAAACCGGGGCTCCATTGAGGAGGAGAAGGGGAGGAATCTGCAATGCACCTCATACGTCATCGTACGAGGCAGCTAATGGCTCTCTCTCTCTCTCTCTCTCTCTCTCTCTCTCTCTCTCTCTCTCTCTCTCTCTCTCTCTCTCTCTCTCTCTCTCTCTCTCTCTCTCTCTCTGGCTCTTTTCTGTCTCTCTCGCGCTGTGTGTCTCACTAGAGAAAAAAGTGAACAGAAAAAAATATGGCTAGAACTCGGTGAATTTTCGACTAAACATTTTGATCATAACGACCGTCCTTTATTTTTGACATTTTTTGAATGACGTTTATTCTTTCCTTCGAAGTGTGTGATACGGTCACCGTTCGCCTCGCTGGCCGCCTGCATTCCAACCCCATACCCGCTTGCCTGTCCTGTCCGCCCGGCGTCGTCCGAGGAGCCGGCTGTGTCCCGCAAACATCCCCAATCCCCAAATAATGACATCGCGAGAAAAAGAGGGAGAGAGGGTCCGGGCAGGCAGGCAGATGGCGCCACGGAAAGAGAGAGCGAGAGAGAGAGAGAGAGAGAGAGAGAGAGAGAGAGAGAGAGAGAGAGAGAGAGAGAGAGAGAGAGAGAGAGAGAGAGAGAGAGAGAGAGAGAGAGAGAGAGAGAGAGAGAGATGGCAAAAAAAGGAAAGCCGCCGCCGCGTTGCATAGCATCACGACATTCTCATGGAATAAAGACACGCCGTATAAATGTCGACATTGTTGATGTTGTTGTCTCCCTCTCATCTCTTTTCTTCCTTTCTTATGTTTTTTTAGTCTTTTCCGCGTTGTTGTCGGTTTGTCTTTGTCTAACTTATTCGGTATAGAAATGTGAGACGATGTGGTGCTCTGGCGCTTACGGTATGGAGGGTCGATTCTAGAGCGGCGGCTCTAGAAGAAGAAGAAGAAGAAGAGCGAAGTAGAGCTGGCAAAGTAGTGCGCAGCCAGAAGATAAAAGAGGTGCCGTGCTCCCAGCGTTTTGTGTGCGTGTGTAGGAGTCAGAGAGAGAGACAGAGAGTGACAGAGAGAGAGGAGGAGGAGGAGGAGGAGGAGGAGGAGGAGGGGGAATTTAAGGGAGAGCGGCAAGGGTTGAACACAGGAAGCGTGCTGGCAAAGAGGATGGACGGCACGAGACAAATGAGCCGGCCGGCTCGGCTGGCTGCAGCTCCATGCCGCCCGGAAGGTAGGCAGCACGGGGACATCCCGGCTGGGCGGGTCTGCCTGCCTGCCCGGCGCCCTGCATGCAAGCGGTATCCAGGGAAGTTCGTACACACTAAATATGCTTATGAACACATTTGTACGGGGGGGGGGGAAGGGGAGGGGGTCCTGCCTGCAAGCGGTATCCAGGGCGTACACATCAAATATGTTTATGGACACATTTGTACATAAACGTATGTATGTACAGTTCTGTACGTAATTATGTACAAATGTGTGCATTAACATTTAGTGTGTAGGGGCTGGTGATCAGAGTCATTCGACACCGATGACATATCGATGCTACGAGTTGGTCTAGACAGACTGTGCCAATAAACACATAATTTCATTTTTCGTGAGAAATGTGAAATAGGGCCATGCCATGCCATGCCTTCTCTGTTTGAATCCCGAAACTTGTCTACTTTTTTTTCTGCCCGCACGAGTCCTGGGAACGGACATTCGTTTGACTACTCATTAGTGTCCCTGCCGTCGAACCCAAGTGCCATTAGTTTTCAGGTGGACCTCGAGGCCGCTCTGTAAGCAGAGCCTGCCGCCTAAACTTCCACACCGCGCGGAGAGAAAAACAAGAAATACGGAAAGGAAAACGTCTGAGGTATTATTTTAAAGCCGTCGCTGCTGCCCCCCCCCTCTCTCTCTCTCTCTCTCTCTCTCTCTCTCTCTCTCTCTCTCTCTCTCTCTCTCTCTCTCTCTCTCTCTCTCTCTCTCTCTCTCTCTCTCTCTCTCTCTCTCTTGGTGGCCGGGGCCGAGTACGTCGCACAACAAAAACGATTCCAAACTCCCCCTGATTCTGAACACACACACCGAGCAGGAGAGGTAGGGCGGTACTCTACCCGAGCCCCCCCCCCCCCTCCTCTCACGTAAATACAACCCCTGTGGCCCGTCACCAGACCACCGTATCTCCCCGTAGCCGGGTGGCCGGGTACCCCGAGGTGGGCGCGAACCCTCGTCCCTCACCGCACAGCAAAGTGGCCCTCTGCCTGGCCGGAGTGGGAAGAGGACAGCCACCCCCAACTGTGCCGCCGCCGCCACCACCGCCGCCGCCGCCCTCCCAACTTCCCTTTGTTAAATTCGTTTCGCTTCGTTCCACATTTCCCGACTTTATGGCGCGATAAACTCGGAATACATAGGTACAAACACCAGGTGGGCCGGGCGGCAGGCGCGGGGCGTGGCGTGGCGTAGCGGCGGACGCAGGCCCCGCGCGGTCTAGTTTCCATGGAAAGTAGACCAAGTTGTGAAGATAACACTGTCCCCCTCGCGCGCGCACACTCACACATACACACAAACACACACACACACACACACACACAGCTCCCCTTGGACATAGCTGGGGATCTGATTTCAAAGCAAACACGGTACCTTATACGGCCCCTGCGGTCCACCAGGATCTTTTTATTTTATGTTAAAAGAAAAATAAAATTGTCGAAAAGGGACATCTGTTTTCAAATTCCCTTGGTTGTCTGAGAACTTGCTGTGAAAAATAGAAATGTCAGGATCTAAATCAGGAGGTGGTGGAGGTTCCGTCCCCCCTCTGCGACTTGTTCTGCTGTGACGGGGTGGGGTAGGAGGGGGGAGGGGGGGAGGGGGGGGGGCACGAACCAAGCCTCACGTCGTCACTGAGTCGGAAAGTTGGTAGCCCTTGGGGGTGTTGACGGACGTGTCGTCGTGCGATGGTTGGTACCCCTGACCAGCCCCCGCCGGTGCCCCCTCCCCTGCCCGGCTGGTTGCCTTGCTGACTAGCTGGCTCAAGTTGCGACACTAAAACTTTGCGTGGAGGGCGGGAGGTGTGGCAGTGGCAATGGCGGGGCCGCGGGAGCTTGGAGGAGAAGGTGAGGGGGGGGGGGGGGGGAGGGTCACAGGGGCCACGTAGGGCAGGGGGCGGGGCGGATAAAAAGGGAAGCGTGACAATTATTCCCGGTAATGGATGCACGCAGACCCCTGGGCTCCGCACCGGTCCTCGCCCCCCCCCCCCCCCCCCCCCCCCCGGCCACACCTCTGACTCGGGGGCTGCGCTCGGCGCCACGACACGGCTGGGGAAAGGTCGGACATGTCCTGATGGACCCTGCTCGCCGCATGACGGACTGCGTCTGTCTCTGTCTCTCCCCCTCACAGCGCCTCTCGCAATGAGCCCTAACTTGCCGTCCTCCGGGAGGAGCACGGGGGTCCTGTCAAGGGGACGTCTTGTGCGGCGGCAACGGCTGCGGCGGTGGTGACTGCGGCGGAGGTGGCTGCGGTGGCAGTGGTTGCGGTTGCGGCTGCGGTGGCAGTGGCAGATGCCGAAGACTCCTGCTCCCACCGAAAGTCCCCGGACTCGGCGTCGTCCTCCATTTCCATTTTAAATCCCCGCCGCCGCCGCCGCCTCCGCGCTCAAACTGCCCCTCCGCAGCCACAACAAGAGCCTCCTGCAGCACTACCCGGGTGCTCGACACGCCGGTTGACACGGAGAACCCCCGCCGAGTCGACCCCCCGCAAAGGGCCCCCAGCAAACCCAGCAGGACGTCGGCGGTTATGCTGGTGACGTGTTTCAAGACATGCAGAGCAACTCCCCGGAGAGGAGAGGAGGGGGAGGGGGAGGGGGAGGGTAAGGGGGGGGAGGTGACCGCACCGTGGTGAGCCTGCCTGCACCGACCAACTTCTAATCGCCTGTGGCTCCCCCCCCCCCCCTCTCTCTCTCTCTCTCTCTCTCTCTCTCTCTCTCTCTCTCTCTCTCTCTCTCTCTCTCTCTCTCTCTCTCTCTCTCTCTCTCTCTCTCTCTCTCTCTCTCTCTCTCTCTGTATCTCTCCCTACGCCTCTCCCTCCGTCTCTCTCCCGTCCTCTAAAATGAGCCACGGCCGCAAGTGAATCGCCTCGGGAGGCGCTCACTTACACGGCCGAGTTACTCGCGAATGGGGGAGGAGAGGAGAGGGGGAGGTGGAGGGAAGTTTCTTACCACGCCGTCAAGCAAAACACCCCCTGACTGCGCTTGTCTTGAGGCGATGGCCAGCGGTTAGCGCTCATAACGCCCCCCCCCCCTCTTGGTCTGTCAGTCAGTCTGTCTGTCTGTCTGTCGGTCTGTCGGTCTGTCTTTCCGCACCCTCCTCCCAAAGGCACGAGACCAACCAACCGTTCTGGCCAAAATTCCGCTGTCGCAGTAAATCGAAAAAAATATCTTCGCGAGTCACGCATTTGCCTATGTCCCCATCGGTCGCCCCGTCGCCCTCCCCGCGACCCCCACGTCGCGACGTGGTTTATTTATCTACCGGGGAACTCTTATTCTGCCCGCAGCAGACAGCGGCGGCGCGGCGGATCGCACGACACGGCGAATGATAAGGGAGGGATGATGGTAGATAAATAAAGGACAAGCGGTGCGCACCCTACGAGAAGTTCCGGAAGACGATGCGGGGCGATACACTCTCAAAAAAATATGCCTGAATCACGCATAATATGCCTGTTTCATAGCAGATTTTGATGCCTGAACCTCAAAATCTTCCCCGAGCATAATATGCTCAAAACGAGTATAATATGCTCGAAACAAGAATTTTGTAGTTGCTATGCAGCTATGCCCGAATCAAGACATTCCACTAAATATGGATGACCGATTCAGGCATGCCTAACTCAGGCATCAGATTGTGCCGAATCGTATGCCTGTATCGGGCATAGTGATGGTTGGCACAAGTATCCTGTTGCTGAATTGGGGAAAGTTACCCAGGATATCAGGGTAGGCATCAAATTTGCGCTGATTCAAGCATACTTTTTTGAGAGTGTAGCAGCAGACGCCGCGTCACGCGCAGCAGAAACATTCCCGTTCGCAAAACAGTCACGTGACGCTATATTTTTCAGATCCCGGGCGCCAATCGAGGGGTCCAGAACTCCGCTCAGAAGTGTACACTGATTGTGTGGATTTTGTCGATTGCTGCAACTAATTTGCAGAAGATTCGACATTTTAGTCTAGTAATAGCATTTTACGACTATGCTTTTATCCGGGTAATGTAGCTCTAGCCTCATGTAAATGTAGTTTTTAAGATTTTTAATCGATGATTGTGTTTGATTGTCTGAAATGTGTACACTGATGGTCTCGAGTTGTGAACCCTGGGCGCCAATCCAACTCGCAGAGGTCTCGAATCTTAAATACATAGTGGCAAATCAGTTTTTAAAACAGCCTCTTACCGGTTGAAATTCGGCTGCGTAGCCCGGCCCGGTCTGGCCTTGCTGATTTGGTTCCGGGGGTCCTGCCGGGTCCTGCCGGGTCCTGGGTCCTGCCGGGTCCTACCCCTACCGTGTCCTGCCGGGGTCCTGCTTGCACTGAGAAACCCCGCAGTGCGACTTTTGTCGAGACTTTTTAAGGAGCCGAAGGACACGCGACGGAGTAGGTCTCCTTTATCGACACAACCACACACCCACACCTACCCCCCCCCCCCCACACACACACACACTACCCCCCCCCCCCCCCACACACACACACACCCCCCCCCCCACACACACACACACCGGCGCACGCAACTTGTCTCGGGGATGCGGGACAGTGCTGGCAGCGAAAGTTTCTACCTCGTTACTCCTCCGATCCGGCATTGGGACACGATCCGTCTTTTTCCTTCTTTTTTTTTTTTGAGAGTGAGAGGAAGAGTACGAGATTCGAGAGAGAGGGGGCAACCGAAGGCGGGGCGAGTAGTCTCTTTACTACTGGGGCGACACTCCGACAGGCCGACACTCGGAAACAGTTAGAAATTCGTTCAACTTTTGATGAGTATTCGGATCCCCCTCCCCCTCGCGGCGTCGCGTTGAATTTCGCCGCTTCTCCATTTTTCATAACGTTCGGCGGTGTGGTCCTTTGCAGAGGGGAGTATGATTATGCACGGCTGTGGTCGCCGCCGTCCCCTTGGCAATGGCAAGCACGTCCCGAGGAGACATGCATCCCCTGCCAGCTCTGTCTGTGCTACCTCTCTATCTCGGTCAGGTACCCGCTCTCTTTCTCTCTCACTCACACCGTTCTAACCCCCCCCCCCCCTACCCCTTTCGCGCTCTCTCTCTCTCCCCCCCCCCCCTCCCCCTCTCTGCACCGCATGCTCTGTCAAAGGCAAGCTGTACACGTCCGCCCCTGAGATTTAGTGCGAATGTTTGAGGCGTACTTCGCAAGTCTGCTGCTCCATAGCCGTCCAGCCAACCAGCCAGCCAGCCGGCCAGGCAGTCAGCCATCCAGCCAGTCAGCAAGCGCAGCCAGCCGGGCCGCCATCCGCAGCACAGAGCCCGCCGGACACCGCCGCCCTGCCCGCCGCGCCCAGCTGTTTCCCTGCTTCACGGCTCTTTAGGCGCCGCCACCCGTACTCCAAGCCCGGCCCCAGTATACAAGCGCCTTACCCCACCCTGGGCATGCTCCACACTAGGAAGATTGAAAACCGTTCGAAAATCCCTCAGCGCGCAGAAGTTACGGACCGAAAGCGGTTTACGGAACGGGTTTCTCTGTCGGGGGTTCTGTTCCGGCACCCGTACTTAGTGGCCGGGAACACCATACGGCCCGTCGCTCTCACCGCAAATACACCACGCACCTCTACTACTCTACTATGACGTAGATGCAAAAAAAGAACGAGTACTGCTCTCACCCTGTCAGTTAAGACCCCTATTCATCTCGAAAACTACGTAACGGAGGGATTCTGTTTCAAAAGTGACAACAGATTTCTGAAAAGTCGGTTTTTAGAGATCGGTGGTAGTTTGTCTTACCTGCCGTTGCCCGCAGTCAACAATCACTTTTCGCGTACTCTGCAGGGCTTGGAGTAACATCAGTGGCTAAGCGTAGTTAAAATGTGATTAAAACATAGACTTTAAAAAATCACAAATACTGATTAAAAATTATTTTTTTTTGTAAACTTGAGAACCAAATACATCACTGAGAATCAAAAGCTGAGGAACTCGGCCCGAATTAGAGCGAGGAACACCTCTCACTCAAATTTTGGTGAGGACTGTGACCTCGGCCAAATTTGAGTGAGGAACCTCACTCAATTTCGGGTGAGAAAGGCATTCTCGCCCAAATGCTGGCGAGAAAATTCCATACTCTCACCCAATTTTGGGCGAGAACGTCGTCCTCACCTAAATTTTAGTGAGAAAATTTCCTCTCCAAAATTTTGGTCGAGTTCCTCACCTTTTCATTCAAAGTGATTAATTATGAAAATCTCAAAAACCTCATTTCCCTCAAAAACCAAAGAACGAGTCTGCCCTAGAACGCTAATCGTTGTCTGTCTTGTTCTACCCTTTCTCTACACTTTTCCTAAATTTTGTTTGTTTTCGAACCGACCTTATCCCGTGTGTGTTCTAGGAATGGCCTTCCCATTCCTCTACTCTAACCCTCCCCCCCCCCATTCCTTCCCTTCCTCCGCATGCATCGGCCTGGCATATTGCAGCTCATTAGGACTCCAGCAGCAAATGAGGACATCGAGATGGAATATGTTGCTGCTGATGTTTCTTTTTTTTTGTGGTTTTATAGCGCCGGGGTCATGAGTGTTACGGTTGGCACGATAAAAAACAAGTACACGACGAGCTGTGAAAAATCAACAAAGTGTGAAGAAAAATCAATCGTTTCAGCCTCATACTTATGTTCCGAAAAGAACGCGGAGCGACAACTACAACAACAAAATTACCGATGCTCCGTAGATATTTGAAATCGCTTTCAGCTGGGCAACGTTTGTAACGTCTGAGTTCGGAAGCCACGTTGCCAAAATGAGGATATATTACATATATTTCAAAAGAAACAAACAAGTTCATAAATAAAGCATGTGCCTCCTATGCTGGAGCGCGCTTGCTGTAGTGTTGGGAACGGAAAAAGAAAGGGGAGGAAGATGTTGGAGGGGGGTGACAGGGGGTGAGTTCCCTCCCCCTTCCCCGGTGCTGATCGCTCTATTCAGAAGCAGCCACCGAATGAGAACGCGGGCAATGAGAGCATCCCGAAACTTTACTCGTAAACCGCAATAAATGAGATGGGGTCAAAATCGGAGAGGGGGGCGAGGGGCATGGCTGCTGTCTACACTTTCAATGGCGAAAACTATCCCAATTGATGGTGCCCCCCCCCCCCCTCCCCTCCTCTTTTCCTCTCCCTCTCTCTCTTGTATGTTGTGTTCATTCGACTGGTCGCATAACGAAGAAGGGAGCCGACGATGTGCGAGGAGGATGGAGAATGGAGGGCGACGGGTGCAGTGAGGAGGAAGAAAGACGTGAGATATGGCGGTGTGGGTGTGGTGTGTTGGTCACGGAATGTTAAGTAGTTGAACTGTGTGCAACGAGGCCGCGCACGGGCACTAGGGCAAGGGAAGCGTAGTGAAGACCAATCAAAGGTAAAAGAAAGAGAGAGAGAGAGAGAGAGAGAGAGAGAGAGAGAGAGAGAGAGAGAGAGAGAGAGAGAGAGAGAGAGAGAGAGAGAGAGAGAGAGAGAGAGAGAGACGATGCAGTGTGGTGTGGTGATCCCGTATAATAATAATGGCTCCATCTCTCTCGCTCTCCGCCTCCTCAATGGACCTGCGAAAGAGAAAACACGTAAGAAGAAGAAAAGCGGAAACAGTATAAGAGTAACCGCAGCAGAGAGTATTTTCGCCACGGCGTCAGCCACAAGTCATCATAAAAAATAGGGAATTCCATGGTAGAGTTAAACCGAAAGTGAGAACAACAATTACAATTAACAAGCTAGCCCGTCCCTCCCTCAAACGTCGGTCCCAGTTCCGCTGCGCTCCACTGGCACATCGGTTCGAAACGGGGACGCCAGCTTTGCCTGCCGGCGGCGTTACCAGGGGCCCTTTGCCTCCGTCTTCAGTTTCCGATGGAAGGTGTTTTAGCTAAAATTAAAATCGCTAAACCCAGCCCGTCCCGAATCACTAGGTGCCGTACCGCTCCGCAAACGCACCTGCGGCGGCCAACCCTAACCTCACGATTCTAAAACATTCTCATAAAACAGAAACGCGACACAAAACGAAAATTGTTGCCACCGTACGTTGTTATACGTTAAAAAAGAAGTCTTTTCTCAAAAATTTGAAGTTTCTCTGTAAACGATAATTTGGCGCTCATACGTCCGCTCCAACGAACAAACAGTCGGCATCAGACTATAAGCCCAGCTCCTGTCCTTTTTCAAAGAAGTACCCCGTCCATCCTCTCTTATCAAGGAAGGGTAGTAAAAATTCGATAACTAATCTCAGAAAGGGCATAACTTATGTTAACTAACGGTTAACAATTGAATGTGAGTTGTTTCACTGAGCTGGCGAGTATTTGCGCGTGAACGTACCCCGCACAACCTCCCTTGACGAAGAGGGGTAGTAAAAATTCGTTAACTAACGCCAGAAAGGGCATAACTTATATTAACTAACGGTTAACAATCGAATGCGTCTTGTTTCCCTAAGCTGGCAAGTTTTTGCGCGTGCACGTACCCCGCCCATCCTGCCTTGTCAAAGAGGGGTAGTAAAAATTCGTTAACTAACGCCAGAAAGGGCATAACTTATATTAACTAACGGTTAACAATCGAATGTGATTTGGAACTAACCTCAGTCATAGCCGCGGGCGCAGTTACCCGCCGGGATAAACTGTCGACCCATAAATGGTGATATATACGCAGCTACCTCATCGCGGCGCACGGGATCAGCAGAGCGGCTCCCAAAGACTACGAAATTCATCAAAAACTCATAGCCACCAAAATGTAATCAAAATTCATGATATTAAATTTCATAACATACGCTTTAAAAAAACTCCCTTTTACTTTCTACAGTTAATTTTTGTTCATCAATTTGAAGTTTTAGTTTTTAAGACTTCAATACAATGTCAAGCTCAATCGAGATTTGTTATTCAATCACAAAATTCAAATTAAAAATGAAGAGCTTTCTTTAACCGCTCTTCACTTTTTGATGATGAT
>CM076258.1:14821833-14868425 GCA_038380765.1 Odontothrips loti
CTCCGACCGAGCGGATCGTGGCGGACCTTCGGAGACCGTGGCGGACCGTGGCGGACCCCAGCAGCCTGCTCCTCTCGCCTTATTAGAGAATGGAAATCGGCGCCGAATGGGGATCCGAACCCGAACCCCGACTCCGATCTAAATCCGCACCCACGTAACTGCTATGGCACACCGCTCTACCTCTTTCTCTCTCTCTCTCTCTCTCTCTCTCTCTCTCTCTCTCTCTCTCTCTCTCTCTCTCTCTCTCTCTCTCTCTCTCTCTCTCTCTCTCTCTCTCTCTCTCTCTCTCTCTCTCTCTCTCTCTCTCTCTCTCTCTCTCTCTCTCTCTCTCTCTCTCTCTCTCTCTCTCTCTCTCTCTCTCTCTCTCTCTCTCTCTCTCTCTCTCTCTCTCTCTCTCTCTCTCTCTCTCTCTCTCTCTCTCTCTCTCTCTCTCTCTCTCTCTCTCTCTCTCTCTCTCTCTCTCTCTCTCTCTCTCTCTCTCTCTCTCTCTCTCTCTCTCTCTCTCTCTCTCTCTCGCACTCATTGCCGCGCCGACAGCCCGATGGCTATGCCGCTGTCACTACGCCACCGCTGCGTGTTTTGGGGGCCCCGCCCGTCCCCGCCCCACCCGGCCCCGCCACGCCACGCCCCACCCCGCCCGGCCCCGCCCCGCCGCCACGCCCTGCCACGCAAAATGTAAATGACTAAATTGGCTTGGAGGAACAAGGATTGCGGCCGAGTCCAAGGGAATCGAGAGGAGCTTGGCACGACGTCGGCGGCGTCCCCCTGGGGACAGGCCGTGCGCCGCCCCCGTGCCGCCCCCGTACTGCCTCCGCCGCCCCCACGATCGGAACGTGACTGCATTAACGGGACGGGGCCTAGCCGGGGCCCGCGGGGCCTACCGCCGCACCGCCGCCCGCAGGCCGTTCGGGTTTTACGAATATATCGGCGGCCTCCGTAACTCCAGGGGCTTGGGCCCCCGCCGCCCCCCCCCCCCCCTCCCCGTCCCCACCGCCCTCGGAGGACCCCCGGTGGGGCCCCACACCGATGTATCGCCCCTTATCCCGCACAGCGTGGCATCGGGATGAGGAGAAACGCCAACGGCAAGCGATGCCCGGCCCGCTAAGCCTGTGCTGCATGTGGGGAGCGCCTGGGGGTTAGACCCGCCCGCCACACGGGGCAGCACGCCGGTCCGTGGTGTTGCCTACCTACCCGGCGTCCTCTTTGTTTGTGCAGCTCCTGCTCCGTTTCTTTGTGTATTTATTATCACTGCTGCTCCCCCCCCCTTTTCTATCTATCTGTCTGTCTCTCTGTCTCCCTCCTCTCTCTATCTATCTCTCTGTCTCTCTGTCTCTCTCTCTCTCTCTCCTCTCTCTCTCTCTCTCCTCTGTCTCCTTCTCTCTCTCTCTCTCTCTCTCTCTCTCGCTCTCGCTCTCGCTCTCCTAAAGATTTTAGACCCATTAATCTTCTGTGTATTGTGAGCAAGATCCTCGAAAAGATTGTGCATAACCAGGTGATAAAATACCTCAATGAGTTTGGCCTATTAAATCCTTGAAGGTCTCACATGATTCAAGGGAAGCTATGGATAAACGTCAGCTTTCTCTTCCTGTTCGACGCTACCAGTTGGCAAATAAACCCCGGCTTGCACTGACGTTTCGCCTGTGATTCCCCACCGTTTCCTCACAATATGTCTCTCTCTCTCTCTCTCTCTCTCTCTCTCTCTCTCTCTCTCTCTCTCTCTCTCTCTCTCTCTCTCTCATGTTGCGCTCCTTTTCTTTTGTTGCAGGTAAGCAAGAGCAGCTCGCGTGCTGACGGCTCATCTTCGACTGTGGGTAGGACTACCACCACCCACACACACACAAAAATAAAATAAAAAAAATCCAAATCTCTTTGCTTGCTCTATCCGTCCTTTCCTTTTTTCAAGCTAACATATTTTTACTTTTGTATTACTTCAGATTTTTTTTTTGGGGGGGGGGGGGGCGGCTCTTAACTTTTTATCCAGCAAAAACTGTATCTGCTGTATCTTTTTTATTTTGTCCCATCTTTGCATTTGCATCAATGCGACGGCCGGATGCAGACACGTCTGCAGGGTAGTTTGGCCGCCTAGCGGTACGGCACGGGGAAAGACCAGGGCCACTACTATGTGGTACAGCCTGAAATTCACTGCAGACTTCCTGGGGACAAGTGCACGGAGACAGACTGCCCCCCGTAGGGGCTGCAGTAGTGCGCTGCTATTGACGGACGCGCACACACACACACACACACACACACACACACAGGCGCACGCGCGCGCACGGACATAGGGCTACTGCAGTTTTGTTTAGAACGAGAGCACACACGTAAGGCAATCCGTCTGCTGGCTGCTGCTGTGTACGCAGCTCGTAAATTGTGATAGAGACCGCAACAACGTACCTTCCCTCTCTCTCACTCTTCTTGTTCTTCTTTTTCCTCTTGTTCTTCTTCTTGTTGTTGCTGTTTCGTGTTATTCTTCTTCTTCTCCTTCATCTCCTTCTCCTTCTTCTGGTTCTCTCTGTTTCTCTCGTTTTTCACGGGTCTCGCTGTTACTGCAAAGGACCCCACTGTCGTGACCTCCGGATACCTTGTTCTTTGAGATGTGTGTATTTCATAGTGTACGTCCCGCGTGTCATGATGAGTCCGTGTGTGAGAGAGAGGGAGGGAGACAGAAGGCCAGCATCGCCGGATGGAGCGCGACAGAGATGAAATGGAGTTAGCGATGCGATGCCGATCTATCGCGACGAAACGTGAGAGAGCAGAGAGAGAGACAAAGAGACAAAGAGAGAGAGAGCGAGAGAGAGAGAGAGAGAGAGAGAGAGAGAGAGAGGGGGAGAGGGGGGGGGGGGGTTAGAAGTGGAAAATTGGACGCGGTGTGTACGAGGGGCGAAATGAGGCAGGTGGGGACACCCAGTGCGGAGCACTCACTAAAATTGGAAGCAGAGCAGGCAGAGCCAGGCAGTGCCGGGGAAGCCTGGCTGGGGAAGCTGAACCTCGGCGGCGGACTCAGGCGGGGTGAGGTGAGGCGAGGCGAGGCGAGGTCTTAGGTGTGCTAATGAATTGGTAGCGGTGGCTGCGCACCTGAGCGTCGCCGCCACGACGTCTGCGAGTGCAAGCGAGCAGCAGGAGCAAATGTGCTCGCATCTGAGAGCGAGAGAGAGAGAGAGAGAGAGAGAGAGAGAGAGAGAGAGAGAGAGAGAGAGAGAGCGACATGATCGTCACTCAATTTTTGGGGGGCCGAAGAGGTACCTATTGAAGCGGCCGAATTTGGACTCAGATTCAAACAAAATAAAAAATAAAAAAATGTTTACGTGCCCTTTGGTGTGCCGGACTGATTCGCCAAGCGCCCCCGGCGGGGTGGGCGTCCCGACTCCGGGTCCTGACTCCGGCACTGACTCAGTCCTGGCGTGCTTCTCTTCGGGAAACTAATTTCATCTCGCATCTCGAGACTTCCGTCGGTGGCTGTCACGCGAGAAGTGGAGGCCGAAGTGGGCCAGGGGGTCCTGGGGGGAGGGGAGGGGGGGAGGCATAGCCAGCAGTAGTAAGGGGCGATTGTTCATGACACCTTCCCGTTTCCCTTTTTTTCGGTCCCTTTCTCTTACATTTTTTCTCTCTTATTTTCTTCTTTTGCATGTTTTTCACTTTTTTTTGCCCCCGAGTCCCACCCGGGATGTCGTTGTGGGGGCCTTTTCCCTGTCGGCACCAGCCGAGGCAGGCAAGGCACTGCCAATTACCCCAGCCGGTGTCTTGAAATGTTAATTTAATTTCTTATAAAGTTTGGCGGTTTGGCGTTTTTCGACGGCCCGTCCCGTTTCTTATTTCGGCCTCGCCAGTTCCGTTCCGGGAGTGAGCAGAGAGAGAGAGAGAGAGAGAGAGAGAGAGGAGAGAGATTGGGGTGGATTTTTTTTCGTCTTCGAACCATTTTCCCAACAGCAGTACCTGCCACTGACAAGCAGCGGGGAAAAAACCACAAAATTTCGACTTGTTGAAATTTTCGTACGAAAAAAAAAGTTAAAGTCATTCTGATGCACTTTATTTTACCGTCTCTCGAAATTAAAAAGATAAAAAATAAAGCTCCGCGCGATCGAGCGGCGCATGTCCAAATGTCATACGGTAATGGAGAAATTGCGATTCCGATCTGTCGGACAGGCTCCGGATTGGACGTGGGCGAGTGACGTAATGTCGTAATGAGACCACATTGGAGACGGTCCCCGTGCTCGGCCCCGACACGAGACGCAGCCCGTCCCCCTCGGCCCACGGGTTACCGTGTTCTCGTTCGGGACGGTAACGACATTTTCCAGCCCCAGCAGAACCCGGATGGCCAGTTCCATAATTCATGTTTGCAGACCCTTTCGCCGTGTGCACACACACACACACACACACACACACACACACACACACACACACACACACACAACACATCCCCCGTCCCTCTCCTCCCCAACGTCACCCTCATACAGACTATAGTGGCTCATGTTGCACGCTGCAATTTTTATAAAGTCTTCAATTTATAGTAAGCAGGCACGGGTTAAATCATCCATGTCGAGGCGGGAGATAACGTGGATGGAGGAACTGTCTGGACATTGATGGCAGTGACGGCCGCTACTTCTTTCTCTGGCTTTTAGAGCGTCCAACGACATTGCTTTTGTTTTTGTTTTTTTGCCCGGAGTGAGTTTTCGGATTCTGTTGACAGTGTGGCTGATGTCGCCAGGAAGCCTCTCTAAAGGCGGCGGCGGTGGGGGCGGGGCGGGGCGGGTTGGGCTGGACCTGCGGGGCCTGAAAGGGCTGGGCCGAGACTCTGCAGACTGTAGGATGGGATGGGGCAGGCGGCCGGTTTTGATGGAGAGGGGGCTATGAGAGCGCCGCGCACCGCGCCTGCTGGGGTCAGCACCCGGCTGCAGTCTTGCATCAGCGAAAAAAAAAAAAGACGCCGCGAAAATTGCGTTGGACGGTGGAACGGCTCGCCACCTCCTCCTCCTCCTCCTCCTCCTCCCCCTTTTCGTCCTCCTCCTCCTTCTTCCCGGCTTTCAGTCTGCGGTGCTCAGCCGATAAGTTTTTGAAGCTCGTTCCAGCCGGCGGAGCAGCCGGCCTATGGCTATGTCCCTCTCGCACTCATTAAGGGCTGGCGTTCCGTCACGCTTGCGAAGGCGTGGCGTACGCATAAAGAGCGAGAGGGGGAGAGAGAGAGAGAGAGAGAGAGAGAGAGAGAGAGAGAGAGAGAGAGAGAGAGAGAGAGAGAGAGAGAGAGAGAGAGAGAGAGAGAGAGAGAGAGAGAGAGAGAGAGAGAGAGAGACATCGAAAGAGTCAGACAGACAGACAGACAGGAATTGAGCGAGACGCACTTCACGTCTCTTAGATCGCACCAAAATAAATGGTATAACTTGCAGAGGCTGTGAAAACTTGCCATCACGTTTGAAATTCGATACCTGAGTCAGACTCGGTCAGACTCGACTTCGCCCCAGGCAGTGGAGGAGGGGGCGACTCGTATAGTTCTTCGTACAAAACCATATAATACTTCTTTTAAAACTTTATAATACTCATAACATAATACTTATGTAACTGGATTCTGTCACCACCACGGCCTAGAAGAAAGACAATGTCCTATTTTCAAAAATTGCTTTAAAATGGTAGGGAATCCGCACTGCACATCCGAAAAATAAGTGGCAAAAGTGGGTAGGTCCTGAAGGTTGGTGTTGGGATGGTAACCTGTGTATCAAGAGTTGAAAGGAGGTAGGCTGCCCAGCAACATACGGCCGAAGCCGCTGAACTATACACGGAGAAAAAAGATTAGTGATCGCAACTAATGTTTTAGTTGATTTCCAGACAAGCATTAAATTTCATCCTAAGAACTAAAAATTTTGTTTGGGGAACTATTTGTTAGTTGCACCAACGAAAAGTTAGTTCCACCTAGAAACAGGTGCCTTGCCGGAGCAAAACTACATTTTTGCTTCCGCAAGAAACCTTTTCGTTTGAGCAACTAACTTTTCGCTGAAGCAACTGACTTCGTTGTTAACAAATAAGTGCCTCATCCTTCTGCTGATTCTCAACAGGTACCATTCTTCTGCTTGGGTGTCGAAGCACCGGCGAGGGGCGGTTCACTCCCCGAACCGGTGTGCTGTGTACTACAGCTGTAGTAGGTCAGATTTTCTGCTACCACAGGTGTTACAGAAGTATTACACAAATATTACAGATATTGGTGCGGTATTACAATACTAAAATGCCATATATTACGGTATACAGGATGGTATTACACTACTACATCAAGGTATTACAGAGGTACGACAGAAGTCGTGTACAGGATACTACACAAGAGACTCGCCCCTCGACCACTGGAACTGGATTTTCGCCTTCGACCTCCAGGCCACGGTCGTTCAGATAGCACACTGGTGCTGGTTCTTTTGGAATGTTTTAATCAACGTCCTCGGTCGGCAGACTTTCAGAAAAAATTTGTCTCCGCGGCAAAGAGTTGAACCCCGAACTTGACTATGACTAGCCTGCTAACCCACGACGACCAGCAGGGCGCTCTCGTTACTCACAGCTGTACAGGAATTTCAGAATAAAACTGCCACTGTCGTCCTGCCGAGCAGAACCGCTGGCTCTCGCTGAGCGCTCTGTCCGCGCGGTGCGCGCTGGGTCTGGTCGGGCCTGGTCAGCCCCCTCGTCTCTCTGTCAGCGATGGAGCTGAGCGCTGCGCGCTCACGGTCTGCCGGTGGTTTTTGAACCCTGCGTTACATCTGAATATTCATAATCTACGTACTTGAAGTTACGTTACAATGTAGTATTTAATACCTCATAATATTGTCCTTTCCAAAAAATTGGGTCGCATGACCTTTCCTTGTTGCAAACGCACGACCGATGCGGATTGGCGGCGATGATCACGGCGCTCTTTCATTCTCAGCGCGCGGCGGAGTGTGGGAGAGAGAAAGAGGTGCACAGACAGCGGTGTGCGCAAGCTAGAGAGAGAGAGAGAAAGGAACGCGGGGGCGCGGGTCCGAAGTGGGAAAGAGGCGGCGACACGCGAGCGCACGCGCGACTTTTCATCCCTTTCAACATATTTCCAATAATGGGTCAGAGAGAGAAAGAGCCTTGCTGCTGTGTCGCATGCCGCCTCATTCCGGCAAGGTATTCGATATCGGTGGTGTCAGAATCAGCGAGGCCGACGGCATAGCGCCTCTCTCTCTCTCTCTCTCTCTCTCTCTCTCTCTCTCTCTCTCTCTCTCTCTCTCTCTCTCTCTCTCTCTCTCTCTCTCTCTCTCTCTCTCTCTCTCTCTCTCTCTCTCTCTCTCTCTCTCTCTCTCTCTCTCTGTCCGGTATCATAGCTCACGCTCGCGCTGTCGCAGCTCTAAACATTTCCGCCCCGCCTTCCCGTACGCTCCATTTCATGCAGGCGCGATATCGCCATCGTGTCGGTTGGAATCAAGGCCTCCGGTACAAGGGGGGGGGGGGGGCGTCGCGTCGGGGGCCTCAGACGCCGGCCGAAGGTACGGCGCAGCTCGGCCCCCGCCGCCACCGTTCCCCCTTTATGAAATACCCCTCCCCCCCCCAAACCCCGGCGGACTCATCTCACAAAAACAGGTTCTAGCTGCCCTGGCTCCTGGCTGCTTTTCATAAGACGGGCCCTGGCCCTGCCGGCCTGTCTTTCGTTTTAACTATCCATAACCCGCCCCTGACGGCCGGGCGGCACGGACCTCTCGGCCCGCCGGCTCGGCCCGCTGAATTTCTCATACAGCGGCTTGAGACCGCACGGCATGGCACCTGCCCCGGTTGTGCCCCTGTCGTGCCCCGGCTGAGCCTTCGGCGTCCTGTTATCTCGCCATCCGTTTTAGTCACCTTTTAACGAGGAGGCACCTCCTCCTCCTCTCTCTCTCTCTCTCTCTCCCCCTTCCCCCAACACTCTCTTGCACCTTACTTTCCTGCTTTCTGCCCGCTCGACCTATGTCGGTGAGGCCGCCTTTGCTGCTGCTGCCGCTGCCGCTTTTGTGTGCTCGCTTTCAGTGCTGGGAGGTTGGTACGGCACAGCGGGACCAGTGATAAGCCGGGACTACCAACATAAAAACCCCTGTCTTTCCGCTGGCGAACTACGTGTGGCCACTGGAGGGTAAATTACCGTGTGGCGTCGCCGTTGTCTCCGTTGTTTTCGTTTCCAAATATTTTTTCTCAAACAGTTTTTTTTTGCTAGTACCTAGGGGGCCAGGAGGCCTAGTGTGTCGTGCGAGCAGCGGCCAGGGCACCGGAATTTTGTTTAGTGTTATTGAACTCTCAGACACTCATCCATACTTGAAGACCTTTCCGGGCTGCGCCGAGCCGCGTCTCACGCCCTTAGTTTAACCGGGGTCCCGCTCTGCCGGCCCCCTTTGCACCGCCCTGCCGACCTCCCCCCCCCCCCCCCCCCCGCACCTCTCCTTTTCCTGTACCCCCGTCTCCGATCTTGGCGCTCCCGCCGCCAAAGTACTTTACGCTGGCAGCCTATCTTGTTATTTTCTATTTATCTTGTAACCTCCTCCCACCCCTTCGCCATCCCTTCCCCTCCCCCAGTGCGCCAATCTTGGTCCCGAAGAAACCCACTCCTCCTCGCTCGACGTGTTTCCGAACCGTGGGGGGCCGGCGCTGCATGCATGGTCCCGCACTGCAGCTGCGTGGTTATGGATCTGCCCGCCCATCCCCCTATACCCTCCCGCTCTCTCCCTCTCACTCTGCCTAGCTCTCTCTCACTTTCTCTCTCGCACTCTCTCTCTCTCTCTCTCTCTCTCTCTCTCTCACTCTCTCTCTCTCTCTCTCTCTCTCTCTCTCTCTCTCACTTTCTCTCTCGCACTCTCTCTCTCTCTCTCTCTCTCTCTCTCTCTCACTCTCTTGCTTTGCTCACTCGCGTCCCTAGGCGCTACACCTATCCCCGCCTTGGCTCAACCTCACAGACCCGGACCCAGCCAGGGCCGGTGAGCCGGAAGACGGCGGGTAAGGGGGCGTGCAGGGGGAGGACCGAGGCAGGGGCAAAGGGCGAGGGGAGGCAGGGGGTGGCCAGGGGTGGGGCTGGGGGTGGCTGGCTGCTGGGGGCCGACCCCCAATCCGTCCGGGACCGGACGCGTGGCCGGACGCGGCGGTGGCGGTTGGCCGTCGCCGCCGACGCTGTCTTTCTCTTTAACTTTGCGGCCGCGCGGTTTCCGGTCCCGGTCGGGTAGTTTGTGCTGAATCCAGAAGGGAGGCATCGTGGTTGGGGGGGGGGGGGGGCTGGATTCTGTGCACACCTCTGCCGCCAGGTTGGGGGGGGGGGGGGGGAATGCCACTAACTGTGGGAGTGTTTGCATTCCAAATGCTCGCATTACGCCCCAGCTGGTGACCCTGAGGCCGTGCCACCCTGCCCCCGGGCCATGGGACCGGCCCCGGTCACCCCCTCACTGGGCGGACAGAGCCAGCCGAGGAATCAGTGCCGCCACTGCCAACAGGTACAGTCCCACACAAGAGTGCACGAATCGGCAGAAAAAGGTGTGTACGAGTGCACTTCTCCCACCAAAAAACGTATGCCGCCGCATGGACGCCAAAAATTCGTACAGTGAAGGCGTGGCGTACAGTGCTGGACATAATGGACGGAAGTGGCAGCGCGTCCGCAGCGGTACAGTCCCAGACAAAATGAACGGAAGTGACACAGGGCGCGATGCGGCACAGTCCCGTCCGACCTCATATCCGCCACCGCCAAGTGGCGGCGCGGCGGCACGAGAGAAGAAGAAGGCGGGGAAAGAGGCCAAAAAGCAAGATGATCGGGCGATCAGCGATTCCCCCTCCCCCCTCCTTTCTGTCCTTTCTCCCTTTCTCCTTTACCCCCCACACCGCAAACTGACGGCCTCGGCGTGAGCGGCGCGCAGATGGTCGCGTTTCATATTGATTCCTCCTGATTTCATCTTGATTTTTGCAATGTATCACGCGCAAGATAAGGAGGCGGGCGGCAGCCGCAAGGGGCCGCTTAAGGCGGGCGCCGTGTTACGGAAATGGGTTCGAATCCCACTCGAAGCCATTTGGTTTTTATTTATTTTTCTTTTTTTTGGCAGGGGGCGGGGAGGGGGGGGGGTGGAGATGAATTATTATTTTCGCGAGAGCACACGCACTCATCGCTTTTCGATTGTCAGTGCGGAGCGCCGGGTAGGTAGGCAACGCGCGCTGGCTCCGCGCAGGGCTGTGCCCGTGCGGCCTACCCTCCAGGCGCTGTCCGGAGCCCAGCAGCACAACCCAGCCCGGCCAGCAGCACCCTCCCGTGAGTGATTGAATTCGCACTGCCGAGTTTACCGGTTCCCTTCCCCCTTCGTGCCTGTCCGGTATCTCTCTCTCTCTCTCTCTCTCTCTCTCTCTCTCTCTCTCTCTCTCTCTCTCTCTCTCTCTCTCTCTCTCTCTCTCTCTCTCTCTCTCTCTCTCTCTCTCTCTCTCTCTCTCTCTCTCTCTCTCTCTCTCTCTCTCTCTCTCTCTCTCTCTCTCTCTCTCTCTCTCTCTCTCTCTCTCTCTCTCTCTCTCTCTCTCTCTCTCTCTCTCTCTCTCTCTCTCTCTCTCTCTCTCTCTCTCTCTCTCTCTCTCTCTCTCTCTCTCTCACCCTCTGCCTGTAAACTCTGTCTCCTTCCCTCATGAAATAAAAGATGAAACATTCGCCGTTTCTAGAGCGGGCCGCAGCATGTATGCGGATTCTGATCCCGCCGAGCCCTCTGACAACCCCCGGCTGCAGCGCGCCCTCGACGCTGTCGCGTGCAGAAGCCGCCGAGACGACATCGGCCGTCTCTCTCGCACACAGCAGATCCTCCGGCAGGACTTAGTTTCGAGGATTCCCGCCGCCGCCCTACACCGCCCCGCCCTTCCCTGCACCTCGCTTCGGAATCAGGGGCCGCCGGATCTGTTGAGAGCGCGGTGAATTTTTCATGTCTGCCCCTCCCCTGCACACACACACATACACACACACGCACACATACACGCACACACCGACACAGATACCCCCTCCCCCACCCTACCATCCTGCCATGAGATAATGTACCATGTCGAACCTCTCCATCTTGGCTGACGTCCATCTTTTTTTCCCCACGCTCCAAAAAATATACATGTGGATTTTCGAAAGAAAAATGAGGAATGACGTATTACTAATACTATTATAATTATTAACGTTGTTATTCTTATTGTTATTATCATTATATCAGCGTAAAAAAATTGTCGGGCACACTCACGCTCTCTACTTTTATCTTCTGCGCGTCCTCGCCTCCGCGCCTAATTTCTGAAACTTCAGGCGCGCGCTTCTGGCCTTCTCTTCCTGCTCTCTCTCTCTCTCTCTCTCTCTCTCTCTCTCTCTCTCTCTCTCTCTCTCTCTCTCTCTCTCTCTCTCTCTCTCTCTCTCTCTCTCTCTCTCTTCTCTCCATACCACGGCCGTGCGGGGAAAATCTGATAATTTTAATCATCTGGATCAAAGGGATGAGCGCAGGACATGTCCCCGCATATGTGTTGGGCCCTGCGGGCCGCACCTCTCCCTCCCCCTTGCCACCCCCTCCTCTCCCCCCGCCCATCTGCCTCCCCCTCTCCCCCACCGGTAACGCGTAACTGCCCATTTCTGGCCCGCGGGTTGCGAGGTTATCTGTGTGTCCGATAGACCAGCGGACCGTCTGGCCGCGGTAATACGTCTTTAATGCGAAGGATGCGGTCTGTGGTCCGAGTGCTGACTCTGCGTGGGAGGGGGGGGGGGGGCTGTTTAATATTCAAGTAGCTGCGGTTCCGACCGCCCCCGACCACCACGTGCCCACCACACAACCACCCCCTCCCTCTTCGCATCAGTTCGCGTACGCGCCTCTCACCACGACGCTGCTGCACCGCCGAGACAGGCAGACAGATAGACATACGGACAGACAGGGAGGTTGAAATTTTTTATTTTTCATTTTGGGATTTTCGAGTTCGGGAAGAGAGGGTCTCACATAAAACACGTACCTGTGTACCCAACCTAACCTAGCCTCGCCCGCACTTCCTGACGGGGCTGCGCCTGTGTGGGTCGGCGGTGAGAATTTCATGCGCACTCTGGCGGCCCCGCGGCCCTGCGGCAGCCCCCGCTCGCCAAGTTCGGCTGTGGCTGTAGTGGGGCCAGACCTGAACGCACTTCCCTTCGGGATCGCCGCCGCCACCACCGCCGCCACCACCGCCGCCACCACCGCCGCCACCACTGCCGCCACCGCTGCCGCCACCACCGCCGCCACCACCGCCGCCACCGCTGCCGCCACCGCTGCGGCCACCGCCGCCGCTCCGATCCTGCTGGAGGAGGGGATGAAGCGTTGGAGGCCATCAGAAAGCGAATTCCACAACTGGAAGTGGGGCGAAGACACACCGGGGTGGGGAGGAACTTGCAAAGGGGCCGCTCCCTTTCCGAGGGTACGCCGTGTCACACACCACGCAACTCGTACCCAGAGCCCAGAGCTCTGGGGCTGCCAGGGCGGCCAGGGCGCCGCGCAGCGCCCTCTGAGATAATGGGGTTAAATTAACTACCAGAGGCCGCTGCTCTTGAGGCCCCATTTGATCGTGTTATAGCACTCCATCACCGCCATTTGTTTTTATTTTGCCTCCCTAAATGTTTTTGTACGGGCCAACACGGGCAGTTCTGCAACTCCAAAAGATCCCTTCAGATGTAAATTAAGAAGAAAAAAATAAACGCTGTCTGCGGGCATGTGAGCCCGATTGCGTGCCGGCTTTTCAGTAGCATGGATATCGAGGCCATGGAAATCCACATGCATCTGTCCCTCTTGCTTTCAGTGGTCATTTTTATATTTGGACGCGTCTTTTTGCATATTTGTGAAGCCAAAGTCCTTGAATGTTACTACCCCCCCCCTCTCTCTCTCTCTCTCTCTCTCTCTCTCTCTCTCTCTCTCTCTCTCTCTCTCTCTCTCTCTCTCTCTCTCTCTCTCTCACACACACACACACACACTTTTGCGTGTCACATAATCCAATAGGCGACTGATTGCTTTGTGATTGAAAATTAATAGGCCTCGGCTGCGGGGGCACAATCCGATGTGAAAAGCCAAAAACTTTTTTTTTTAGTGTGCCTCTGTGTCAATCTTCTTTTTCCACCTCGTGTGTTGCGTATCTGTCTGCTCGTGTGTGTTCATTTACTTGCTACTCCAACGCGATCGTGGGAGGAAAGGGGAACGTGTAGGTCGACAGGAGGGGTGGGGAGGGGGTGGGGGTGAGTGAGGTGAAGGGGAACTGGAGGAGGGTTGAGGCGGCCTCCCTTCAGGCCCGCCGCACCAGCCACTTGGCACCCGGCCTAAAAGGCCGCTCGCTGGCGGTTTCCGCTTCTGTGTCAGTCACTGTGTTCAAAGCAGGGGAGGGGGAGGGGCCCTCCCTGCAGTCAGAGGGGGTTGAAAAATCGGCAAGAAGGTAGGATCTGGTGGTATTTGAACCCACGGAGAGCACACGAGGTTTATTGTGGTACGTCTCCTGTTGTAGGAGGAGGAGGTACAACAAGAAGTAGAGGAGAGATAAGACCGTACACCTGTAGGAAAGCAGATATAATTTTCCTTGACAAAAAGAAGCCTGTGCGCCCGCCCGCACTGCACTGCAGACAGAAGAGAGAGAGAGAGAGAGAGAGAGAGAGAGAGAGAGAGAGAGAGAGAGAGAGAGAGAGAGAGAGAGAGAGAGAGAGAGAGAGAGAGAGAGAGAGAGAGAGAGAGAGAGAGAGAGAGAGAGAGAGAGAGAGCTGTGGCAGCGCGCGGAGCGGAGGTGAAAAATGTTGCACGCCGCGTGGGAGAGAGAGAGAGAGAGGGGGGGGGGGGGGGGATAGCGAGAGAAAGGAAGAGAGAGGAGCCTCCGTGATAACGTTTAACAAAGACCGCATCTAACAAAACTGCTGCCGCTCCACAACACGCCTCGCTATGATGTGTGTGGAAGAGTTTTGCACAGTGAGAGAGAGAGAGAGAGAGAGAGAGAGAGAGAGAGAGAGAGAGAGAGAGAGCAAGGTGGAGAGAGAGACTTTCACTCAACTTTCTTTTATTTTTGTTCCTCCCGACTTTTCCGCTCTTTGGCGGGTTTCTTTTGCAGACACCTCCCGTATATTGCCCTCATTTCAACACATATTCACGTTCTCGATACTTTCCTTTTTTTTATTTCGCTCTCACCCACACTCTCCTTTTTTCTCGTCTCCATTATCTTTATCTTTGAGGCTTGTATGAATCGCTTTACGCTCGTTTTGGAGGCACAGCTATTCGGAGAGGCAAGCACTTAGCTCCCATATGTGTGTGTTTATACGAATGCATGTTTGCAAAGCAAACACGTGCCGCCTCTGCCGCCGGCACCGGCGCCTCCTCTTCCTTGCAATACGGTGTGTCACACCACAACTCCTCGGCTACTTGTCCTCGTCAGGGAGGAGGAGGGTGTAAAAGGAGATACAACAACAACAGAAACAAGCGCTGCTTACAGTGGTGAGTGGCGGTGTTTTAAGCCCGCGCTGCCGCACACAAACACACACGCCCCACATATCACGTTCAGTATAAGCTCGTAATCGGATTCGCTCGCGCGCGGGTTCAAGTACGAGCAGAGGCGAATGGGGGAGAGAGAGAAATCGATATATTTTTTTTTCCGCCCAGGCCCGAATAATCCGCTCTCTCCCCGTTTACTGTTTGGGCCGAAACGCCGACTGACTTTAAACTGTGGGAAAATTTTATTTTGAAAATATTTAATGTTTGGTGTTTTGACTGTACCTTTACGTGTTGGCAGGTTCTGGGACATCCCCAGCCCGTGGTGGCAGGCCACGACGGTGCTGTGCGGCGTGGGAGCGGCGCTCAGCCTCATGGTAGCCGTGACGGCGGTGGCGGCCTGCTGCATCAACTACGTGGTCCACAAGGGCTCGGCCAGGCTGGCCGGCACCGCGCAGCTCATCGCAGGTACGTGTGCACTCCCTGCTCGGACTGAACGTCGATACTCCGAGGCGGACGTCTGTACGGAGCGCGTCGCGACTCCACGTACGAGGCGACAGCCGGTACAGAGAAGCGTACCCGACGTACGAGGTCCCGGCCTGGCATTTCGCACCAGCATCCATCCGCGTGGGTTGTGGGTTATACTGTGTGATCGTCGACACTCCGTGCGCGAGGGAATCACTGCGAGCCTGTATTCCCCTTCGGACATACCCCGCGCTGCAGGTCACCCTCACGTACGGAGAGCACGGCGCCGCATCATGCTCTGCCGGTACCGGTGCCGCTCCCTGGGGCTACTAACCGCCATGCAGAGCAATTACGTGAATTACACGAGCTGTGGATGTACTCCCGAGTGGCCCCGCCCTTCCTCCTCCCCCGCTGCCTCCGGCAGTACCCGGACCGCCCCCGGCGGGTACCTGGCAGCGTATCACTTCCGGAGGGCAGCGCTATTTCATGAACGTGCCTGCCGCGTACCCTGCGGACGGCAGTCCATGTGGAAAAGCAAAAAGAAATAGCGTATCTCTCTCGCTCTCGTTGTGCTGGTGCGCCGGTGTGGGACACAGACGGCGTTGTGTGCGTGTGCGTGCGTGCGTGCGTGTGTGTGTGTGTGTGTGTGTGTGTGTGTGCTTCCGGAGGCAGTCGGGCAGACAATCGGATCACAATAATATCAGGCCGAGGCGTGCCCCCTCAGGGCCACTGCCGCAGCGCATCCGGAGTGAAACGCCACTTGGTCCGTAATGAGTGCGAGCTGGACGGGTAACGAGATAGAGTCGCCCTGCTTTCGGACGCGCTCCCTTCGAGGCACAGGTGGGAATTAAATAATACGGACGGAGGGAAAATGAGAGACCGCGGCCCGCCAGACAGTCCAGCCCGGCCGCTAGCTGTTCCGGTTCCCCGTATTTTTCGGGGGGACACGCCTGATGGGGCGTTGAACCCGCGACGTCTAAATTGCCTGCGTTGCGTTTCTCCACTGCCGCGTTCCTAAAATTCGGGTACTCGGGTACCTGCTGGTCTGGGTCTAAAACGGAGAGAGAGGGAAACTTTCTTTCCTTTGTTTCTGTCGCGTTTTAGTTGGTCGTGATGGTGAGTGGTGTGCGGCAGGGGGGGGGGGGGGGACGCGATGAGGCTTGTGCTCTTTTCAGCACACGCACTCTCTCTCTCTCTCTCTCTCTCTCTCTCTCTCTCTCTCTCTCTCTCTCTCTCTCTCTCTCTCTCTCTCTCTCTCTCTCTCTTTTCTTTATCGCTCTGTCTGACTGTCTCTGTCTCTCTCTCTCTCTCTCTCTCTCTCTCTCTCTCTCTCTCTCTCTCTCTCTCTCTCTCTCTCTCTCTCTCTCTCTCTCTCTCTCTCTCTCTCTCTCTCTCTCTCTCTCTCTCTCTCTCTCTCTCTCTCTCTCTCTCTCTCTCTCTCTCTCTCTCTCTCCTCTCATTGCCGCCCCCGTTCTGTAGGGCTCGTGTCGATAAACAGTTTTCTCGGAATTAATTCGCACGGCCGGCATGGCGCGGAGTGGGGGCGGTACTGCGGTCAGCTCACTCCCCTTCCACACATTGTCCATTAAAATTCCACTTCCTACCGGGTTTTTTGTTTTTGCTTTACCCTCCACCGTTGTGCGGCTTCCGGTCCGATCGACAACCACCTGACCACATTGCGAAGCCGGTGGTAGGGCCGCGGCCGGTACTCGAACCCGCTGCCGGAGGGGGCCTGGCTGCAGGGTACTTTATGCAGGTGAGCGGCTGGCTGGGCTGCCTGCGTTCCTGCCCTGTCTGCCTGTGTACAATCGGCCTGACTGCCGATGCCAATTATTACCATCGGCCCTTCTTTGTACTGACGGAAATCTCTCTCAAGATCCGCTGCTTTTCTTTCTTTTCTCCGTCTGTCGTGGCATGACCTATGTTATTGTCTCACACGACACGCCCACTCTCACGCACAACAGAATTGGCTTGCTCTCTGTCTCTCCTATCCTGCATCTGTTTCTTTCTTCTTATTTTTTCGTCTTTGAACTTTCATATTTTTATTTCCTACCTTGCTTCTTCCCGCTCTGGCCGGCACGATATGTGTCTGATATGTGTGTGCCCAATTTGTGGGCGAACCATGTGTGTGTGTGTGTGTGTGTGTGTGTGTGTGTGTGTGCGTGCGTGTGTATGTATGTATTATGTGTGTGTGTGTGTGTGTGTGTGTGTGCGAGTTTCATAAAAGCCTCCACAAATAATAAAAATAAAAGAAACGGTAATAGTAAAAGACACAGCGGATAACGCAGCTGCAGAGCATTTCTTCAAATTGACTGCGTCGGTTGCATTGTCAAAAAGTCCACGGCAATAACACAGACACAAACACAGCTGGGCTGTGTCCCCTTGCGCCACCCCAGGCGGGCCCTGCATCCCTACGCCAACCTGCCGGCCATGTGTCGCCTCACCCTCGTTAATCAAGAAGGGACACACCCCCTCCTCTCCCTCGCATGACCCTTTCCCACCTCTTTTTCACCTCTTTTTCACCTGCTTTCGCGCCCCACGGTGGCCCTCTCGGGCCCTCCGCACGCCCCTTGGCATCCCCATCCATTTCGCATGCAGACCCTTTGTGTCTTATTTTCACTCGTTACTCTCTCCTCGGCATGGTGTTCCTGACGGCGAGCGCCCGGCAGGTAGGCACGCCCGCCTTGCACGGCTGCGCTCTAGCGCTGGATGTTGCCTACCCGTACGCCGCGCGGAATCGCAGTGTTCAACTTTGAATGAAATGGGGGGGGGGGGAGAGAAAAACGAAAACTGAAAAAAATTAAAGAATGATGTCAGCTGATTTCCTCTGTCATGGCATCAAGGGGAGAGATTCTCTCCCTGCGTCTCCATTTTACTTGGCTGTAAACAACGGAGCCAAGAACAGACAGCACCTGGGCACACGGACCAATGATCTGGACATCTCTCTCTCTCTCTCTCTCTCTCTCTCTCTCTCTCTCTCTCTCTCTCTCTCTCTCTCTCTCTCTTCCCCCCCCCCCCTTTCAAGTGGCACGCAGAGAAACTGTCATGGACCAGTGGGCTGCAAATTTTAAGACCGGCCCTTGATCCACCGCGTATCGTAGGAGGGGGTAGGAGAGGGAGGAAGAGAGGGAGAGAGAGAGGGTGATAGAAGGAGAGAGGAGAGAGAGAGAGAGAGAGAGAGAGAGAGAGAGAGAGAGAGAGAGAGAGAGAGAGAGAGAGAGAGAGAGAGAGAGAGAGAGAGAGAGAGAGAGAGAGAGAGAGAGAGAGAGAGAGAGAGAGAGAGAGAGAGAGAGAGAGGTATGCTAGGGAGGGAGAGAGAGTGATAGGGGCAGCAGACTGCGAAAGGGGTGCAGGCCAACAGCTTACCGGTGGGATTACCCCCTTCACCTCGCCTAGCTGCAGCGCGGCCCGGGACTTAATAACTCACCACACGAGATTTGCATATTTTCCATCTTGTTGTCTGCGCTCTGTTGCTGTGTGTGTATGTGCATATGTGTGTATGTGAGTGTGTGTGTGTGGGAGAGAGGGAGAGGGAGAGAGAGAGAGAGAGAGAGAGAGAGAGAGAGAGAGAGAGAGAGAGAGAGAGAGAGAGAGAGAGAGAGTGTGTGACCCGCGTTCTCGAACACTCTCGCCACCTGGTTCAGGGTGTACGCATGCTACGCACGCTCACCGCTCGCGACAAGCTTGAGTCCCTGTCTAACTCCTTCCTCTTCCATCCTCTTCCATTCGTCGTCCGTGTAATGAACTCGACAATAAAACAGACGGCGGCGAGTCTCGGAGGGAGCGCGTACAACGCGGCCGGGCGAGCTTGCTCTAATGCAATCCTCGTAGCAATCGGATTAGCAGCTCCGACTTAATCCCGCGCCGTGCCGTGCCGTGCTGCGTCGCACCGTGCCGCGCGGTGGCTACAGCGCAGCGCACGCTATTAACACGCCTCTAAGTGCTGCCGTTCGCCTCCATCAGTGCCCTTTGCCGATACGTAGAACGCCCCGCGCTACGCACGCGCGCTTTCGAACGCGAACTGAACGACGGGTCGCGTGACACGCGTGCACTGAAAAAAGTCACTTTGTTGGTGCTTCTAGTCCGTTTAGTCCCCAAGAAGAAATCTTCGCAAAAAGATTCGAAAATTTCAGATTTTTTTTTGTTTTGTTTTTGGAACTTTCGTAAAAGAAAATCCGTCAACTGTTTAAAAAAAAAATTGTTCACATATTTAGAATAATTCCGGGATTTTTCGGAAACTGGGGTCACTATAAGGGGTCGTCCATAAAGGATGTCCGGGTTTTTAGGGGGGAGGGGGGTCCTACAAACCGGACATGGGTGGACGTGAGGGGGGGAGGGGGTCGTACTAAAATGGACGTCCACGTCAATACCGCCAAAATGATGCTATTTCTCCGGAATCACGAAGCATCCAGCCCAGTGCGTCTCCCAGATGCTGAAGTATCTTTGAAAATGCACACAGCCACTCTGAACATGCTCTCTTTCGGAAAATTAACCCCATTTATAAGCCAGAAACTAAATATTTACACATATGGCACTTTTTAAAAACCCGGACGTCCAGGGGGGTGGGGGTTCTCTAAAACCGGACATGGGTGGACGTGAGGGGGAGGGGGTGAAAATTGCCTGAAAATACCCGGACACCCTTTATGGACGCCCCCTAAACTGTAGTCACGTGATCATCGACCGATTTCCGGAACGTGAAGAGCGGCTGCTTGTTTCCGTTTTAGATTGGAGGCCTGTGCTCTTGACTCAGCTTGGCGCCAGGGTCTCGAAAATGGGGTCACAGGACCTTTTATGAACGGAAATGATCGGTAGTTGATTTGTTCCTTTAACCGCTTGAATAGGACTAGACCCTGTTCCGTTTGTCGGAGGCCCGCAGTTCCGGGGGGCAGGAGTGGGTGGTCGGGTGAGGCGGGCCGGGGGTGGGGGTGGGGGCCGGAGGCGCAGCACAACGCACAACTTTGGCCCTTCTTTGTTTATTAACTCCGCCCGCTGCTCCGGGCCCGGCCGGCGCCGGCGGGACGAACAGCGTTTTACAGGTGCTAACTTCATTCCCCTAATTGTGTGTTAACCTATTCAGGTCTAAACGGGTCGACGCTGCAAGGCTCTAAGCTCGGCGAGACGCAGCGGCAGTGAACATAGAATGAGGGGAGGGAGGAGGGGGAGAGGGAGGGTGTCATGAAATGCAGCGAGGGGGTGCTGGTGTATGCAGGCTGCCCTATTCACTCTGCGCGAGCGCACGCACACACACACACGCGCCTCGGAATAATTTGCACAGTTCAGCGGATTTTCCGAGAGCGCCCGGTCCTCAGGGCATGGAACTACAGCAAAGAAACCACACTGCAAAGTAGAACTGTAATTTTTAAACACCCTGGCCTCATCTTGAGTAGCGTCTACTCAGAAAAACTACACGCCCAAAATAGAATGTTTGTTTCAAGCATATTTTCTGCGCTTGCCGGAGTTTTTTTGGACCAAGACCAAGCATCCGTGTTCGAGGGGGTGCTGGAGTATGGAGGCTGCCCTATTCACTCTGCGCGCGCACGCACACACACACACACACACACAGCACCGGTCTTCAGGGCATGAAAATACAAGAATAAGAACTACAAGAATGCTTGATCCGAAGAAACTCCGCCACGCACTAAAAATATGCTTGAAACTAACATTCTTTTTTGAGAGTGTACAGTTGAGGTTATACTACCGCAGTGGTCAAGACTACGGGTGTAGTTTCGCTGCTGACAACCGTGCGCCGCCGAGCTGCAAGCAATGGAAGTGCACAGCAGTGCACAGCGCAGGGATTGCGCCTGCATGTATACCGAGGCCGTTGTCCGGCGGGCGGTACGTGCACTATGAGAGCAGACAGGAGCGGGGTAGGAGAGGGGGGGGATTTGATCCCCCCAACGGCTGAAGAGGGGGCGGGCGGGGGCGTCACAGCAACCTCCTCGGCCATTCTCTGCAGCAGCAAGGAGATCAAATAATTAGCTCTGCCTGGGACCCCGCCACGACCCCGCCAGGACCCTACCCCCGTCCACAGCCTTCACTAATAATAATACGACGTGTTGTGTGTGCTGTCGACGGCTGAGCCGAGAGCTGAGGACGGAGCTGGGCTCAGCTCCGCACCAGGATCTACAAACTGGGGTCGTTGACCTTTTTTTGGCGGTATGGGTTTCTCATCGCAGCCACTCCACCACGGCAACACAATCAATTCGCACTTCGGTTTTTTGTCGTCATTTTTTTGTTGTTTTTACGGGCCGTGAATGAATTCTATACGTTATATTGTTTTCAAACATTAAAAAAAATATATCTCTGCCGTTGCGCGCAAACATCACCTGGACAGGACGCGATATAGTGCGGATGTCTGTGATATCATTCCGACTTTTGTACACCGTCGGCGCTTTATTTCCTCGCTTCCCCCCCCCCCTCCCTTAGTTTTGTATTTTCAGCATCCCTGCTCTGCCGTGAGGGCCAGTGAGAGGGAGAGAGAGAGAAGGGGGAGGAAGGGAGGGGGAGGAAGGGTGAAGAGGAGAGAGAGAGAGAGAGAGAGGGGTGAGTAACGATACCAGGGAGCCGGGCCAGGCTGTCCATAGGTGATGGAGCGGCAATAACTCGCGCCCGAAATCTCTCTCCTCGGCAGCGCCCACGGCCCGCAACGGGAGCAAGAGAGGGAGCGAGAGAGAGAGAGAGAGAGAGAGAGAGAGAGAGAGAGAGAGAGAGAGAGAGAGAGAGAGAGAGAGAGAGAGAGAGACCGGGGGTGGTCGCCCCCATCTCAATATCACGCTACTTTTGACGGGGTCAGGGATACCACCAACACATGCTAACGTCGTCAAGTTTGTGTCCCTGAAAATCGACACCACCCATCCCTCTCCCCCACTTTTCTCCGGGGGGACCATAGGCACGGGGGAAGAGGAGGGGGGGGCAGAATATATCGTGAGGTGAAACAGGTAGAATCACAACATTGCATACGGAAATTAATTCTTGAACCGGCCATGTACGTAAGCGTCAGTCATGGCTCGTACTGTCAGACATGCCTACCTCGTGTCACACCAGCAGGCCCCGGCCCTCCCTCCCCCCCAGCCTCCCCCCTTCCCATATCTCTCTCTCTCTCTCTCTCTCTCTCTCTCTCTCTCTCTCTCTCTCTCTCTCTCTCTCTCTCTCTCTCTCTCTCTCTCTCTCTCTCTCTCTCTCTCTCTCTCTCTCTCTCTCCCCCGAACCCATTCCCAAATCCGATTACTTCCACATTACAACGAAGTCGTGGCACTGCGTCGTGGCACCGGATACGCCGCAGGATTTCTTTTTCCTTTATTTTTTTCAGAAAATCGCTATGAGAGGAGGACGCGACCGTCAACCCTTACTGGATTTTTCGCCCTTCCTCGTGCCTCAGTGTTACTCCCTGGAAAATGATATTTCACTCTGATCGCTTACGTACCGATGGCGCGAGGGTGAAGGTAACTGTATAAATATACCGTGTGCTTTGCATCCCCACGCGAATGTATTAGATGGACCAGCGGAGCGCCCGGCTGGGTAGGCAAAGCCGGCGCACGTCCGACACCGGTGCGCCGCCTCTGCCTACCTCCCAGGCGGCCGCTGCCCGCCGCCTCCCGAGCGTCCTAAACTGGATGGTCCCCCAGTGCAACACACTATTCATCCAAGCCGTCATTACCCTCTTAGACTGCCCCCCCTCCCCCTCCCCACCACGGCGTCAACCCTTATCACCCTATAGGGCTCTCAGCGGCGCCACCCTTCCCCTCTCCCCCTCCCCCTGTCGCGTCGTTGTGAAAGGAGAAAGGGTGCGTGACAAATGAAAGCCCTGCGATGCCCTGCTGGGGGTGGGGGTGAGGGGGGGGGGCTGGCCACACGCCCTCCCCCACCCTCATGATGCCCCGGCCGCACAAAGAGTCCTTCCTGCACACACACGCAGCATAACCTCAAGGACCTTCCTAGGGGGCTGTCCGGGGCTGTCCTTTCCGCCCCCCACCCCTCTCCACACACACACACACACACACACACACACACACACACACACACACAGACACACACACTCCCCCGAGGCGGCGAGCGGCCACACGGAGGCGCGAAAAAAATGGTGCATCGTCCGCGAAGGACACACACAAATGAAGGACACAGCCAAGACACTGAGTTTCAGAATTTACATAGTGTCTTCGAGTCGGGGAGAGCGCGCACGGTGAGAACCACTCCTGGAGAGGACTGTACTCACGTGCACCCTCCGATGAGAACCAATCCTGGAGCGAGCTGTACTCACGTGCTTCCTTCGAAGAGAAGCACTCCTGCAAAGGACTGTACTCTCGCGCGTCCTCCGATGAGAACTACTCCTGGAGCAGGCTGTACTCACGCGCGTCCTCCGATGAAAACCACTCCTGGAGCGGGCTGTACTCACGCGCGTCCTCCGAGTCCTCTCCACGACGTTGTATCGCCGTGGCCAAAGGGCCCCGCGGCGGCGGCCTTGTGTAGCTTAAAGCCCATGGAAAAAGAATGGGGAAAGTGTCAGAATATAAGGAGGGGAGGGGGAGGGAGGGGCGAATTTGCAAATCTCCCCCTATTATTCAGAGATCCCGCTTTGGGATCGTATAATACGCGCGCGGGCGGCGAGGCTTGCTGCCAGGGGGGAGAGAGACAGAGAGAGAGAGAGAGAGAGAGAGAGAGAGAGAGAGAGAGAGAGAGAGAGAGAGAGAGAGGGGGGGGGGGGGGGGGGGAGGAAAAAATATTCTTTGGCTGTAATGACACCGCAGGGAATGGCTCACATGACGGCCAACCCTTCTTCTCCCGCTCCCTTTCCTTCCCCTTTCTTGCCACCCTTTTCCCTGCGCTCGTGCGTCGCCCCCGGTTGACAACTTCAACTCACTGCGCCCGTCCTTGTTTAGCCTCTTTGTCGTCTCTCTCTGTCTCTCTCTGTATCTCTCGCTGTCTCTCTCTCTCTCTGTTTCTCCATGTCTCCATGTCTCTCTGTCTGTCTGTCTGTCTGTCTGTCTGTCTGTCTGTCTGTCTCTCTCTCTCTCTCTCTCTCTCTCTCTCTCTCTCTCTCTCTCTCTCTCTCTCTCTCTCTCTCTCTCTCTCTCTCTCTCTCTCTCTTACATGCCGCTCTCCTACACGAGCTGTCGTGACCTACATTGACACGGTCTTTATCAGGGCCCGTTGGGGGCGCAGGCCCCGAACACTGCTCTCCTTCTCTTTTTTTTGTTCGTACGGCACAAAATGTTTTGTGCGGTTTAGCTGAACACTTGCGACTAGAATTAATTCTCCACCACGCTGCACAGCCCGCTAACGCGTCATTTTGTTCCGGGAGAGATTTCCGCTGCCCTCGGGGCTGCAGTGTATAGGCCTTCCTCCCCCCCCCCCCCCCTCCACCGCCAAGGCTGGCGCGGCTGGCGCCTGGGTTGGCATTATGCTTCGAGGCGCCAGGCCGGATTCTGAAACCTTGTAATAATTCATTTCCAGCTCTTCTTTTTTCACTTTCCTTCCCCCCCCCCCTCTCCGCTCTTTTCTTTAAGTTCTATGCTCTTTTTATTATTATTTTTTTCATCAAAGAACCAAACAGAGTCATCCTCTCCATTGCCACACTGGTGCAGACGACACAGGGAGAAAAGCTCTCCACTTGAGTGGCGAACGTATTTTGAACTCGATGAATTTTAAGTCAAATTCTGACCTGAAAATCTTCCCGGAGCAAACACAGCCACGCGCTGCCTGGTGTCCCCACGTCCCAGTGACGCGATCCTTCGAGGACCCTCGCCAGGACGTGGCGGTGGCGAAAGTTTTGGAATCTATAAAAATCCTCAAGCCTTGCCAAGGGAGCTAGGAGGCGCAGGAATAAAGTGAGACGAGTGTGTAAGGGAGGGAGAGCGAGAGAGATTGGGCAACTTGGAAAGCAATAAGGCACGTGGCTGTGAAGGATAGAGACAGACGATCGGACAGAGAGACTGACACTTCACCTCTCGTTTAGGAACACCCATCATAAAACACAACATTTTTCTGCCTTTTACTCCTTTTTTATGGAGAGAGAAGGCTGTTTCGCTGGTGCTTTGTCGGAAGTTTTTGCCAAAGAGTGCTGCTTCCACCCGCGAATCAAATGCACCGCACCGTAGCAACCAGACAAGCCCCTACGTCTTCTTCTACCCCCCCCCCCCCCTTTCTCTCTCTTTGAGTCTTCCTTCCGCCTCTACCCCTTCCCCCAGCAGGACGATATTAAACGATTTCCAATTCGAAGCAGTTGGCAGAACTGACATGGAGTCATAAATGAGCGAGGTACCAAACGTTATACTGCGCTTGTGTGTGTGTGTGTGTGTGTGTGTGTGTGTGTGTGTGTGTGTGTGTGGCAAAGGGGAGCGAAAGGGGACCGGATTTGACGATTTCACCTCCTCCTCTCCTTTCTTTTCGTCGTCTCTCTTCGTCAGTTTATTGGGCAAAAGTGGCAGGTTGTTTGTTGGCGTTGGATTGGGTGGGGGAGTAGAGGAGAAAGAGAGAGAAATGCAGGTGCAGAAAGGGGGAATCTAAGTTGGTTGTGTTTTGTCTCTCATTACCCCGCAAACACGGCGTACCTTTCCACATTGCGAAGGAGAAAGAAGAAGAGGAAAATAATTGAAAAACTGTTTTGGCTGGTAAAACGTCGGGCAGTCATAAAAACCAAAACAAAAAAACAACTAAAATGATCATAAGGTAAAACGGAAATTGCCCAAGGCTGTGATTTTGTCAGCGGGTTTTTCGGTAATTTCGCTGCCGGAAAATGTGCGCGTGTGCCAATCAGAGTGAAGGTATGAGAAATAAGAACGAGACAGTGCGAGGAAGCCGGGAAGGGGGGCGGGCGTTCGTGGGAACCCTACAGGGACCCCAGCGGGGCCCCACCACCCAACCACATTCTGAACGGGCCATTTAGTTGGTTATGGGGCGGCGAGAGAAATGTGCTGGGAAGGTCCGCGCTGGTGTGGTGGTAACACTGGCGGACAAAGACGGTCATACTTCTCCGCGGGAATTTGAATTTGGCGCCCGCCCGCGCCGCGCGCGCTCAGTGGACACGGGATTGGTTGGGATGAGCGCATGCGAGATGCGAGGCGAGGCGCCCATTGGCGGGAAACGGAACGGGCGTTACATTCCACCAGATAGCGCCTTATTGTACGAGGCTGTGGTGGCGGCAGACAACCCCGGGGGCTGCCACCCCCCCTATCCTCCCTCTGTGCTCACCAAGTCCTTCCCAGTCAGAAAATAGACATCTATTAGACTTCTAGACCATTGTCCGGCAGCTAACAGAATTGCATTTTGAAGTCAAAATTTTGTTAAATTTGGAATCAAAATGAAGTCTATACACGTTAGACCGTTAGACGTCTGTTATACGTCTAAGTACCCTCCATCTAGACGTCTATTCGATGTATATGTATAGACGTCTATGAATCTATGGATAGTCGTCTACTAGACATCTATTGGACGTCTTTTTTTTGTGTGGGTTCACTTGCGAAAGTCAGTTTAGACACTCAGAGTAGACAAAAAATAAAACCAAGTTTATTTATTTTTTAGAAGAGAGTTTTTTTCCCGTTAGAAAGAACTTTTTTAGGCAGAAATAAGTTTCCTCATTTTAAAAAAAAACTGTTTTGAAACATGATGAAATGTTCGAAAAAAATGGTCCGTTAGTGCGCTGGTGCGGGGATTGGGCAGTTACTTACCTACACCGCCTGACCTGACTTACCTACTGATTACCCCGCGGCTTACCTGCCGGTGTATTGGCGCCGCTCCATCAGAATTTGCTCACGTCCCGCGGTCTACCGGGCGGGCAGCACCGGCCAGCGGGTGCGGTGAATATTATGGCACGGCACGGGGAGAGGGGGAAGGGGATGGGGCATTTTACGTGTTTTATTGCGCGGAAAGGGCCGTGGAATCGGGGGAAACAAATGCTGGCAACTTGAAGGCAGAGTCCGCGAGAGGAAACAGAGAGAGAGAGAGAGAGAGAGAGAGAGAGAGAGAGAGAGAGAGAGAGAGAGAGAGAGAGAGAGAGGGGGGGGGCAGGACCGGGGGACTGGGGGCATGCGCTGATGTCTTCATGAGGCCACTCTACCCAAGGGAGCGAGCAAGCGAGAGAGACAGAGAGGCAGAAAGTGAGAGAGAGGGAGAGAGAGAGAGAGAGAGAGAGAGAGAGAGAGAGAGAGAGAGAGAGAGAGAGAGAGAGAGAGAGAGAGAGAGAGAGAGAGAGAGAGAGAGAGAGAGAGAGAGAGAGAGAGAGAGAGAGAGAGAGAGAGAGAGAGAGAGAGAGAGAGAGCGGAAGCCATCGCATGGAGGGCGGTGGTCGTGTCGATTCACTTGTGCAGCACAAGAAGGCCGGGACTCCCCACTTCAGCCTCCGCTGCTGCCTATAGGCCTCCGGCGTACTCGGGGCGTCTGCTAATAGTGCCCCGTCTGCCTATAAGCCGTACCGGTACCGGATCCGCCCGGTACCGTGATTGCCGCGGCGCGACTGGGGGAGAGGTGGGGGCATCAGTATGCTCGGCTGCCGTCCCCCCCCCCCCCAGACACCCCTCTCATGCATAGTTGATTAAAGGGGCGCCCCTCCCCTGCTGTGCAGCAGACCGCCCCCTTCCTCCTGCCCCCCCCCCAAGGCCAACTTTTCACCTTCCAAGTTTAAAGACAAAGGCCCGGCAGCAAGCGGCGCGGCCAGATTCGCATCCACTGTTTCTTTTCCTCCTCTCTCTCTCTCTCTCTCTCTCTCTCTCTCTCTCTCTCTCTCTCTCTCTCTCTCTCTCTCTCTTCTCCCTCCCTCCCATTTCTCCCCCCCCCCACCCGCCTGCCGTTTCTTTTTCGATACAAATTCCTGCAGCGTCCCGGCCACCGATTTCTGCGGCAGCCATGACGCCGGCTACGTGCGGCCGCAACGCAATAGGCTCCTTTACCGGACACGGAAATTGATAATCCGAACGAGAATGGAAATCACTCGCCACGAGCCACACCATGCCTTTCCGTTTACTGTTAAAAAAGAAAACGTAAACAAAAACAGAGCACCTTGCTCTGTTTCTCTGCTGCTTGCCTACCGAAAACAAACAGCAACCAAATAACTCTTGCGTGGCATTTTGTCGCATTCGCCAATCACCCCCTCGCCCCCCCCCCCCCAAAAAAAAACAGAAGAAAAAAAAAGAAATGGAAACTTGGTGGTCTAACTTTTTTTTATAAAAACCTAAGATTTGACTGAAAATGAAATTTTGCAAATTTTTGTTGATTTTTTTAGAAGTCTGAACTGTGTAGTCGTTCCCTATTCATTTATTTTCTATGAAGACGTTTATCGTTTCTGAGTGTGTGTGTGTGTGTGTGTGTGTGTGTGTGTGTGTCTGTGTGTCTCTGTGTGTGTGTCGGCGCGTACGTCGTACATCTCTCAGGGATATTACGGCAATAACATGACGAGAGGGCGGTGTGCTCCCTCCGGTTCCCTCCGAAGGGTCACTCAGTTATCTCATACACAGAGCAAGTATGAGGCAAAGCGAGCAATCACATCCCCGCCTCTCGCTGCTCCATCCGAGTGCGATGAAGAAAAAATAAAAATGAAGAAAAAAACACGTAGAAAATAACGCAAGATAGAAAACTTGCACAGAAAGTGTGTGTGGGGTGGGGGTGGGAGGGGGGGGGGGCGGGCGCAAGCCCGCACGCCACCTTCCCGCCCGGAATCAGGTGAAAAGGGAAACGGCTCTTCTCAAATATTGTGTTTCCCAGCGTCTCCGGAGCAAAAGCGGAAACGAGGGGAATTGCACGGCACCGGCAGCGCGCGCGGGCGGGCGGGGACAGCGCCAGCCAATCAGAGCCGCGTATCTGCAGCGCTGGGGTGCGTCCAGTTACGGGACAGTTCAGCTGGCGCAGGCCCACGCATTCGCATCAGCACGCTATGCTTCTGATGCCGCGAGTAAATACATAACGAAATGACGCGGGGATAGAGGGGGGGAGGGGGAGAGAGAGAGAGAGAGACAGACAGACAGACAGACAGACAGACAGACAGACAGACAGACAGACAGACAGACAGACAGACAGAGACAGAGACAGAGACAGAGAGACAGAGAGAGAGAGAGAGACGTGCGTGTTCAGTGCGCATCAAAATCTTCCGCGTAAAAATCTTTGTGTTCCTTTCGCGGTTTGGTGTCTCTCGTGCTGTTACGGCTGCAGAGGGCAGAAGACCTCGGCCTGTTGTGAACAGTGAGGCACCAGTGCAGCTCTCCAGAGCGGGAGAGCGAGAGGGGGAATGGGGGGGGGGGTTAGTGCGGGAAAAGCGGGGGGGGGGGGCAGAAGGGCGGCAAATGAGGCAATGAGGTCTGTGTAAATAGGGGTCGGTGAATACGTGTAATACGTGTGCTCACGTGTGTGCCTTGTGGTCGGAGGGGGAGGGGGGGGACCATGTGTACAGCCTGCAGCACCCTGACATCCCCCCCCCCCGCCGCCTGCTCCAAATTGTGAGAGGCGAAAAAACTGAATTAATGCTAATCCTCATCGCATACAAACCGCGGACCGCGGAAGGTTTTTTTTTTTGTATTGTTTTGGTTATTTACTGTTATTTGTTATTAATGCGTTCCCGACAGTTACATTCTTGACATACATTTTTCGCTTAGTTTAGCCTCTCTGTCATTTTTCTTTGCGCACCATGAAAATTGCGCCGCGTATAGTATCGTTCATTGTGAGGCTACAACCCGCCGTTGAATAGCGAACCAAAAAAATATTCCGAAATGGTTGGCACTACCGGTTTGCATCGAGCAGGACTCAGTACTCCGACGGTATTTAATAACAGCAGCCCACAACGCCCGCGTGTGGTTGACCCGCTGACCCAAGCAGGGAGAGGGGGGGGGGGGGGTCTCGTGGGGGACTTCAAGAGGAGGAGGGGGCTTCGTAGGGGACTTCATGCGGGGGGAGTTCGCTTCTCGTTGTCGCATGGATCCCATTTTCTGGTCCACGGCTACGATAGGCCACCCGCCCGCGCCGCGGAGGCCGACGAACACACACACACACACACACACACACACACACACACACACAGGCGCGCGTCCGGGCCTAACTAGCGGCCCAGCATGCTTATTTGGAAGAGGGCGGGAAAGGGAAAAGCAGAGGGAAGGTGGAAGGGCGGGCAATTTCGGTGGTGGCCCGTGCGTATTTCTGCAGGAAAGGGGGAGGGGATTGGCGAGTTGGTGAACGAATGAACCCCCTTCCTTTTCCCCTCCCTCGCCACCTTGCTTTCCGTAAATGCGGCGAATTGCGGAGTCATGTATTCCAAAACCTTAGGCCTACATCGGGTGCCCCTGGTGGCCCGCTGTGTGTGTGTGTGTGTGTGTGTGTGTGTGTGTGTGTGTGTGTGTGACAGAGGGACAGAGAGAGAGAGAGAGATAGTCGGGCGAACCGCGCACGGATCGGTTTGCTTAAAGCGAGGTGCTAATTCGAACCACATGTTTTGGCATTATTGCCGCTCGTGTCCTGGTGAACCTTGGGGGAGTGGGGAGGGGGGGGGGATGGCGTTACACCTAACGGGGGCCAACTAAGCCCTGGCAACAGAGAGAGAGAGAGAGAGAGAGAGAGAGAGAGAGAGAGAAGAGAGAGAGAGAAGAGAGAGAGAGAGAGAGAGAGAGAGAGAGAGTGGGAAAGAGACAGAGACAGAGAGAGAAGGAGGCCATTAAACACTGCACGTTGTGGGTACACTCGAAAACCTTCTAAAATGCTTAAATAATTAATATTATGAACGTTTTTCAAACGCTCTCACATTTTTTGACAGTTTGTAAACGTGTTGTGTTAATGTTGTTCTGTTGCAGCGCTGCTCATTTGCGCCGGCATGGCGATCTACCCAGTGGGCTGGGACAACAGGGAAGTCCGAGAGAGTTGCGGAGCGGAGGCCGAGGCGTATCGGTTAGGTGAGTACGGGGCGGGGGTGGAGGTGGGGGGGGGGGGGGGGGGTGGAGTGGGGGTAGTTCGCGCACCACTAATGCTCCGGCAGCAAGGCACCGCCGGCACCGCCCGCTGCAAACTCCGGGGACAAACTCCGGCTGCGGCTCTCTGTGTGCTCTCTGGACCTGAAACCGATCCCCGATGCCTCCATGACCGGCTCCGGGCGGCCGACTCCGGGGGGCCGTCGGCTCCGGGCCCAGAGACCCGGAGAACCGACCCGCCAGTCTCAGCGAGAGCGGCTTATGCGATCCCAATGCAGACCCTGCACCACCACACATGGCTGCTGACTTCTCCGGCCCGGGCCCCCATCCTCCCTTCCAGAGACCCCTCGAGCTTCACAGAATGCAGTATAAGTAGTAGCAAGTACACTGTCAGGAAAGTTATGGCAAGTCGATATTACTACGACATTTTTTTAAATATATATATTTTTTTTTTTTTTTGCCACGACACCTGAATTTCAGTCAAAACAACATTCAATTTGGCGATCTTGACGCAGAATTAGTCGCTTCTTTGACTAAAATTCAGTTGATATGACATCGTCAAACCAACCTGACAAATGACTTTTCCTTACGGTGACAAGAAGAAAACATTCAAAAAGGAAATCCATTTGTGTACAATTCCAGAAGAGAATTTTTCCCTCGTCCATAAACTTGACAAAATGGCCAGTTCATGGCCGCTTTCACTTGGCCGGGTGTATCTTACCCCGCTTACACCTCTGTTATCAGCCGGCCGTCCGTAAAAACTTACCGCGGTTTGAAACGGTCCCCCTCATTTCACGCAATGATTATCTTTTATCATTTTCTCAACTCAAAGCAGGGAGGTGTGCGCGTGCGCGCGCGGTGATGTTAGTCGTTTTTTTTTTTCTCCTCTCCACCCTTTCTTCCCATCCCTTTTATTTATTTTTCCCTACACTTTATTTTTTGTTCTCTGCTGTCATTTGCCTCTGAAAGGTACTTCCCTCTTTATTATTCTATTCTTACCCTTTCCCACCGCCCTGGCTGCGCCCTGGCTGCGCTCTGGCCGGCCCGTCCCTTTGTTTGAGTTGCAGCTCCTCTCCTCGCCTCGCCTCGCCAACCTTCTTTCACTCTCTTCGTTTTGTTCGTTCTCCGCTATCATGCTGACGGAAGTTTCTCGCCGCGCGGCGCAGGCAGAGCCGGCAGAACCGGCGGGGCCACTCGGCGGGCGGCGGGCCGCAGCAGGCCAGGCCCGACGCTAATGTATTCCAATCCCGACCGGTTTTCATTCCGATCTTTGGGAGGGATGAGAAATTTACGTTGGGTCTTCAAGTGGACACGTGCAGAATGAGAAATTCACGTGGTTCTAAAAGCGGCGGCTTGCGCTCTATCATTTTACAACGCGTGAGTTACTGCAATCCATCACGAGATAGAGAGAGAGAGAGAGAGAGAGAGAGAGAGAGAGAGAGAGAGAGAGAGAGAGAGAGAGAGAGAGAGAGAGAGAGAGACTGCGGGAGAAAGAGAGAAAATCGTAAAAAAAGCCAAGGTTCCCTCAAAATGTCTGTGGCTAAAAGTCTCGCGCAGCAAACAACAGACTTCCTTCCTGATCGCCGCAACCTGACCGCCACTGACCACTTGTCTGTGGCGGTTTCAGTGGTGCGTTCCCTGAGCGGCGCGGCCTTGAATGGAATGGTATTTTCTCTCTCTCTCTCTCTCTCTCTCTCTCTCTCTCTCTCTCTCTCTCTCTCTCTCTCTCACCTGTTCGCACTCACTCTCGCGCTTTCATCTCTCTCCTGCCCCATTCCACCGGATGCACCATCTCTATCTCACTCGCTCTTGCAGGTTGAAGGACGAGGCCGACGGCCCAGTCCTTCGGATCAGCCGACGCCCACCACCGCCGCGCTGACCGCCCTGGCTCCTGCAAGAATATCCCCTCCCCCTCCTCCCTGTTTCCTGTCCCGCCCCTGTGGTCTCGCCACACTTCCAAGCCCCCCCCCCCCCCCCCCCCCCCCATCTCTGCGCACATCCCCTCTGCTTGTGTTTTTATTCTTTGTGTCAAAAGTTTGTTCGGGCCGAGTGAAAAGAACATTGGGGAAGGATCGGGAAGTGATGGGCCAGCCTCCCCTCAATCCCTGCGGGAGAAGGAGAAGGTGGGGGATGAGGAGGAGGGAGAGGAGGAGAGAATTAGTGCGGGCGAGAGAGCTGGGTACACATATCCGGCGGGACGCAGAGGGTCGCGGGTTCGAGCCCCGGCCAGTGTCAACGCCGGAACAACTTTGTCGTTCTGATTGGGCGCAGTTTGTTCCCGTCGTGGCGTGTGCTGCGCTCTCAGTCTTTCAACTTTCTTCTCTGTCTGCCTGTCTGTCTGTCCGTCTGTCCTTCTGTCTGTCTGCCTTTCTGTCCACCTGTCCCTCTTTGCAGTGCACTGACTACTGCTTCCGACGCAGGACAGTAATTTTTAATACCATCCCCCGCTGCCGCCACTACGGCGACTCATCCGGGGGAGAGGAAGGAAGGGGAGGGGAAGGGGGAGAAAGGGAGGGGTGATGGGGGAACGTATTGCGGTTTCGCCAGGAATGTCCCCAGAATTCCGCGCGCGGGCGCACGATCCTGCCAACTCCAGCCGGGAAAGAGAGAGGAAGAGAGAGTGAGGGGGGGGGGGGGGGATGGAGAAAGAGAGAGATAGAGAGAGACGGAGAGGTAGGGCGGAGGGGTGAGGGTAGGGTGGCAAATAGGAGAGGAGAGGGTCAGGAGTAGAAATTGGAGGCACTGCCGCACCTGACGGGACACCGGCAGAGAACGGAGCCGAAAAATAATATATTGCACGCAGTGAACACCGTCTACGTCGGGTTAACATAACCTATCCTGTCCTATCATAACCTGAACAGATACAGCCGCCAAACATGTGTCGGCTACGCCTGCTGCTAGTGCCTCGGAGGAGAGACTCGCACTGGTGTGGTGTCGCCACACGGCGGCGGCTAGCGCCTGTGATCGGGAGGGTAGGCAAGCCCGCACGGCACCGGCGCGCAACAGAACTGCCTACGCCACAGGCGCTCGGCGCTCGGGAGGCCTGGGTCCTGGGTGGTGGCGGCGGCGGTTGGCGGTCTGGGGCGGCGAGGTGGCGGGTGGGCCTCGGGAGAGCCATCCACGGGTCCCAATTAAGGAACCGCACGGGCGGAAACGCGGAAGTGGCCCGCTCTTGGGGTCGGGGGGGGGGGGGGGGGGGGGGGGGGGGGCAGCTCCGACTCTGTACCTGAGGATGTACCTTATGGGTCCCGGCTAATACGCGGCAGCGCCGGTGCGGCGGCGGCGGCAGGGCCCCCAAGTACGTGGCGAAGTAGAGGCTCAAAGTGAAATTGGGCGCAGACGGGGAAAAACAGAGAGAGAGAGAGAGGGGGGGGGCGGGGGGGGGGGGGGGGAATAAGTGGTGCTGTCACTTTGGCACACCGCTTGAAGCTCCTCGGAGCCCCGGGGGAGAGCTTATAATATCTGGTGAGAAGGCAAACGTCCCGCCTTTTTCCACCCTAGCGTGTCCTCTTTCCCCTCGCAGCTCTCTCTCTCTCTCTCTCTCTCTCTCTCTCTCTCTCTCTCTCTCTCTCTCTCTCTCTCTCTCTCTCTCTCTCTCCCTTTCGCGCTGTTCACCTCACGTTGGGGCCCCGGGTGCAACGGAGAGAGAGACACAACACGAGTGGGGCGTGGAGCCAGAGGTTTGGCAGGCATGCCGATGGGCTGGGCTATCTCCTAGAGAGAGAGAGAGAGAGAGAGAGAGAGAGAGAGAGAGAGAGAGAGAGAGAGAGAGGTGAGCGGTGACAAGATCGAACGTCGCCCTACAACCCCTCCGCAGCTCGACACTTCACTTCGGCCTATAGCCTCTCAGGCAACGAGCCAAAACGGGTAAGACACAGGCCGACGCAGACAGACAGACAGGCCGACAGACAGACAAGTAAACAGGCAGACAGACAGACAGGCAGACAGACAGACAGGTAGACAGGCAAACAGGCAGACAGACAGACAGGTAGACAGACAGGCAGACAGGCAGACACAGAGACAGGAACAAGGGGAAAGGTCGGGAAAGATTAAACTTGTCGAGGATTCCCCTTTTCCTCGAGGATACTTATTTCATTACGTTCGGCAAACGGACAACCAAGAACAACAACATGTTGTGATGCGGGCAGATCGGAGACTTGAGCAGTGGCTATGCTGCAATCAAAAGTTTACCCGCCGCCCTTGCCCCTAGCCCCCGTCATATCACCCCTGATTACCTTGCTCGCAGCATGTAACAGGCGCGGATTTGAGGGAGGGGGGCTTACCTTTTGCCCCCCCCCCCCCCGCTCAAGCCGCTCCCAGATCAACAGGCAGACAGACCAAAGAAAATGTAGGCAACCGGGCATAACATTTCCGTCTGTAAGTAGGCAAAAAGCGGGACTTGGTCCCCCGCCCCTCCCCTCTCAAGCCGCTCCCAGATCCGCCACTGGCAAGTAACCCACACGGACCCCGGCCTGTTCTCTCGGAGCTCCTCCGAGCGCTGTACCTGCCTGAGACTGACTCTCCGTAGGACTGCTGGTGGGGCGGGACCTACGGACCCGACATTCCAGCTGGTGGACCCAAATCCCGAAGGCACCGAAGGCCTCAAGACAATGCCTACACTGGTCAGCAGCGGGGGGCGCTGCGGGGAGCGGCAGTGGGGGCGGCTGTGGAGGCAGTGGAGGCAGTAGAGAGTGGCTTGCAACATGCAAAATTGTAATCCCGAGTTGAGCCCCCCCCCGCCGCGCCTCATGCATTAGCAAAGTGCAGTGATTCTCCCGCTATGCGTGCGGGGTCGGATCGCGGAGGGTCGGGGAACGAGGTCACACGAGGTGTCAGCGGCTGAAACCGGCCTGCTTTCGATATGGAGTGGCACTAAGGATCGTCTTTTTCCCCCCTTCCTTTTTTAAAATTTTATTTTTCCTTTTGTTTGTTTGATTTTTTTCATTCATTCACGTTTGTGTGTGTGTGTGTTGCAGGGAGCTGCGAGCTGTCGTGGTCGGCGTACCTGCTGGCGGGCGCGGTGCTGCTGCTGCTGCTCTGCTTCGCGCTCAGCTTCTGCTCCTCCAACGTGCGGCCCAACTCTTCCTTTCGTATCTGAGTGTACAGCGTCGGCATGCTCCCGCGCGCCCTCTAGCGGCGGCCGCGGCGTCACCAGCCACGGCACCAGCAGCGGGCCCAGCGCCAGCGTCTGGATCTCCCTGGACGTGCTCAACTGCCCATTGTGATTTTTTGAAAGAAAAAAACATTTTGGCCCATGGACGGAAACAATCCGCCAATCAGGTGCTGCAGTCTACGTCACGTGACTCACGCGCACGCGTGGGAAATACAGCAAAATTCGAAATTTCAAGATTTCGATTTCGCTGTTTCAAATTTCCGCGCGCGGTCACGTGACCGGAAGTGATCGCCGGACTGGTAATGGACATGCCGGCGGAAGTGTTGTGCCTACTTAGGACGTGTTACGGACAATATAGAACATTAATTATATTATTATTATCATATGGCGCCGTCTATTGTGACTACGCTCTATTTTATTTATTTTTTCATTATTTTTTGTTGTTGTTGTGTTCCACCGAGGAGGTGGAAATGTGACAGTGGCTCATTGTGTTATGAAATTGGTTTCCGAACTGATTTCAGGGTATACGTGTTTGTTCGTTTTCTTTGAGGAAAATTTGCCTCGTAGAAGGTTTATTATCCCGTCCCCGCAGTGTGTGAATGTTGGCCTAACTCTTTCGTTCGTCCTCCTCATTTTGTCGCGTTTTGGAGTAGGGTGTGAATGTTAAAAAAAAAAAGGAATAAAACAGTGGAGGATTGGGGACGGGGGATGTTGACTCATGAAATGTTACTTCATGAAGGATCACGTTTCATTTGTTTCTCTGTAACAAACGATTTTCGGTGTAAATATATTTACTCCTCGTTGCGTTTAATGTTTTGTCAATAGTTTATCGCGTTGACGCTGCGTACTTTATTGGAGGACTCTAGTTTACATGCTGACCACGACTCTGTGCCAAAAACTGATGGCGCTCACTACTCCACTGCCAACTCATCTGCCTTCATGGCACTCAATATGATCCTAAGTTCTCAGCTCACTTTACCAAAATTTGAGAAAAAAAACCGTTTCTTTTGTATTTTTACAAGAATTCTACCCTGTTCATCGCCAAAATAAGGTCTTGTTCCTAAAATGGATGTATGGTTGCATGTAATAAAGAGATATCTTGTGATAGCCTATGCCTTGTACTTTCATTTTCACCTCCTACAACATTCGGCTGGTCGCTTTGTCATTTCGCCGAGAAGGAAAAACGAGACAGGTATGGAGAAAGCTTCCACAACAGGCTCGTCCTTTGAGTATGGGGATTGATGAGGTGTATGCGGAATTGAACAGCATTTTCTTTCAATACATTTTTTTTTGTCAAAAGTAGAGCAACTGGCAACATTCGAACCACAAACCTGTCGGTCACCGACCAGTACGCTAACCCATCCGCCTATCGTACCGCTGCGGCCGTGGCCGGGAGATCCCGGTACTCTAACCGCACTTGAGAAAACAAGTGTTAGACAGAGTACATATGACAAGTGTGTTCAATAGGGAGAACATGACAAGTGTATTACATCCCCATATGTAAGGATAGGTGGGTCCACCGTAGGTGTTTTTTTAGTGAACACTTGAAGCTTGCTCACCGGAGAGACGTCAATGGATGCGCTGCGCGCTGCATAAAACACTTGTTTTCTAGGTGCGCTGTACTCAGAACAGAACATCGAAAAAAAAATTGAATGGCGAGTGCAAGAGTTGTACCCGGGAGTCGGGAGTGCCTTAACCGGTAAGGCCACTGCACTAAGCTACGATGCCACTCATCGGAAGCTTCCGCAGCGATTAAGTGTTCAAAAGCCTTTCCGGAACGCTGCCGCCGCCGCTGCCGGCTGCTGCGCCTACTGCTGCTGTGCGGCTGCTCCTGGCCTTCCTGGCCCTCCTGGCCGCCTCTGTGCCGCCGCCTTGCAGTTTGCTGAGGTCGTCGTCAACTTGGCCGAAACTAAACTTGTGCGCGTCCCGTACAAGGCGGCGGTGTGTCAGGGCGAGGCCCTCGCAGCGCCGCCCCCGCCACCCCCGCCACCCCCGCCACCGCCCGCCACCCGCGCAGCTGGCAACGCGGCTGATTTAATTATTGTGGGCTTGATGGATAAGTGTTTTTAGAAGGCGGAGGAATGTGGGAGGAGGAGAAGGGGGGGGGGGGGTTGTAAACTTTTCTGGAATGGCCCCCCCCCCCCCGGCGCGCGCAGAACAAGAGAGTCCGGTCTTTGTTTCGTGTTTTCGTGATTAGAAGACGATTTATTCTATGCGGGGGGAGAGGGAGAGAGTGTAGAGAGAGAGAGGGGGGGGGGAGGGAGGGGGAGAGAAGGGGGGAACGTATTCGAGTTCGCCTGCGCCTTCTTCCGTCACTCATGACTGTAAAATGGGGGCGAAGTTTCAGAGGCAGCCATACGTAGTCTAGATCATGATGACGTCATAAACAACGCATTGGGGTGGGCGGGGCAACAGGGGCAGGCACGGGCAGGCAGGGGCGTAGGTCGCGGGGGCCGGGGGGGGGGGGGGCTGCACCCCTGTAACCCCCGGCGCCCGCCGACACGCTCACACGGGCCCGACGCGACGTCGGAGCAGCGGAACACAGAAAAGAATAAAAGAAAAAAATGCGGGTGCGAAAAAGAGAAGGGAAAGGGTGCAGCAGCACGGGGGATGCCCCTTACAAGTAAATTATTCCCAGTGCATGGGCATGAATAAAACATGCCGGCGGCACAAAAACAAAGTCACAGTGAGGGTTTTGACAGGCCCGCCTACCCCGGCCAGGCGTGGCCGACCCCGCCCCGCCCCGCCGATGATCGTGGAGATGCTAATAGAGAAGAGAGCCACAACCGGCAACCGGGCCGAAACCAGCTTCTGCTCTTTCGTTTTGTCGTCGCCGGGTCGCGCAGCGCTGCTCATAGGGGGTGGGGTGGGGGTGGGGTGTTATGTGGCACTCATTGGCACTCATTGTCTCCATTCGGGGGCTTAGTCAAGCGTGTTCCCCATCCTATCTGTCGGCCTAGGCGGTTCATTCCCCCCCCCCCCTTCCCCCCTTCTTCTCTTCCGACCCCGAATACCCTCCACTGTTCGATCTCCAAACGTCCTCGGAAAGTTGGCGGTCACGGGGGAGCTGTTCGGATGCCAGCACTGGGGAGCTACGTAGCTGTCATCGTCATCACCACCACCGTCGTCATATCATCATCGAGTGTATCGCTGGCGAGACCGCGGGACCAAGGGCCGTGCACAAGCCGAGAGATACCCCGTGACTGAGCGGAGGAGGGCACTCCCCGAGCACTCCCTCCCCCTTACTCCCCCTCCCTCTCCCTCCGGTGATACTCCGCGATGCTAGGGAGCGGGGGCACGGCGTATCGCCGCCGCGCACGCCTACGCACGCCTACGCACGCCGTGGGGTAGTAGGGTCAGCGTCAGAGGAGGAGGGTCAGGAGCGGGAGGCTAGTCGCGGAGAGCCCTATGAACGTCGTCTGCGGGAGTGGGAGCGGGTCGGCGTCACCAGGCCAGGCGCAGCCACGCCACAGCGCGCAACTCCCAACTCCGCTCCACGCTACCCCTAGCGACGCCTCACGACGCAACGCCACGCCACAGCGAGTCGTGAACAAACATTCATCGGCGCCCGGCCGCAGGGCCATAAATGCATAGACAAGGGCCTTCTAACAGCAGCCGGCCAAAGCACACGAACTGTAGCCTCAGCCTAATGCGCCGCCACTACTTCTGTTCGAACATGCAAGCACCAAACGGGCCCCCTGCGTATGAGGTAGCTGGAGCTGGTTAGGTTAGGTTAGGTTAGGTTAGGTTAGGTTAGGTTAGGTTAGGTTAGGTTAGGTTAGGTTAGGTTAGGTTAGGTTAGGTTAGGTTAGGTTAGGTTAGGTTAGGTTAGGTTAGGTTAGGTTAGGTTAGGTTAGGTAAGGATAGGTTAGGTAAGGTTAGGTTAGGTTAGGTTATTTTAGGTTAATTGAAGGATGGAAGATTAAATGTAAAAAATGTGTTTATATTGAATGAATTGGGAGGGTCGTTTAAATTATATGCAGAAGAATTGGAAATGGGAGTTGGAGATAATGTGTTGTGTGGTATAAGTGTTTGAGTGGAGAATGAGAGTGGAAGTTGAATTGAATTGGAATTAAGTGAGAGGGGTGTGTGAGTGTGAGACTTGAAAAATAGGGGATATTGTGATGGAAGAGGGGAATTGTTTGGAAGTAATGTGTTTATTGTTGGACGTTGGAATGAAGAAGAATAAAAATTTGAAAAAGAAAAGGAAAAGTGCTGAAACCCGGAATTGAACCGGGGACATTTAGATCTTCAGTCTAACGCTCTCCCAACTGAGCTATTTCGGCTCCGTGCTGTGCCCACGCATACCACCGGCTAGCCACACGTCGCACGATATCACACACACACAGCCTCACTCAGCCCGCTTGTGCACCGCACCGCCTCCAACCCGCCACATGCAAGGCCCATTAGCTCAGTTGGTTAGAGCGTCGTGCTAATAACGCGAAGGTCGTGGGTTCGATCCCCCCCCTGGGCCAATTTTTTCACCACTTTTCTACCACTTTTGCACTACTTTTCACCACTTTTCACCAATTCGCACCAATTTGCACCAATTTTCACAACTGCACAACTGCACAAGTGCACCAAGTCACCTAGTCACACTTCCACGCACTTCCAACGCACCTTCGGACGCCCTCCGGACGCCTCGGGCGCAGGCTTCTCTCTGGACGGCTGGGCTACGGCTGGCTGCCCGCTGCCCGCTGCCCCGTCGGCTCTGCCCCGCCGCGTTACGTATGGCCGGCCGCGAACGACGCTCGCCGCAAGATCCTTCGATAGCTCAGTTGGTAGAGCGGTGAACTGTAGGGGGTCAGCGACACACCGTCGCCTTGCGGGCATCCATAGGTCGCTGGTTCAAATCCGGCTCGAAGGAGTCTCTCTTTTTGGTTTATTTTTCGTTTTTCACTTCACCGGCAGTAAAGACAAAACAAACAACTGCTCCTCATTGAACGTTATGAATCGCTGAATATGAATCGTTCAGTTACCTCCTTTGATCAAGGAAGATGCAAAATGTAAGCCTTGAAGTCCATCCAGCAGAGCTCGGGCTCAAAGAGGATACCGGTACTGGGAATCGAACCCAGGCCTCCTGGGTGAAAGCCAGAAATCCTGCCCCTCCTATCTTTTCTTTCAAAAAAATCCTAATCAACCTAAAAAAGACGTCCTCGCATAACCTAACCTAATCACGCCGCACCAACTTCCCCTGCCGGGTATCGAACCGTGGCCCCCGACAGTCCGCGACAAGCGAGTCCCGTTCGCTCGGGTCAGGTCGGCGAAATATACGGCAGCCGAGCTAGCACAAACTCGTGCCCAAGCCATAAACACGTGAACTTTCAGGGAAAAAATATTGACTAAATTAAAATGTTGTCGGCAGCTTTGCAGATTTCCGTCTTTCCTGTGGGGCTTAATAACCACAGTCCATTCCCAAGCTTTGTCATGCTACAAATAGTATCAGAGAATACTATGCAAGGAAAAACTGGTTACGCCCCGACCGGGAGTTGAACCCCCGTTCTGCCGGACCCGGCTTACTATCCAGCCTCCAGGCACGGAACCCACTGAGCCACCGAGACAACTGAGGAGCAGCACGGTGCAGCGGGATGGCATTAGGCTGGCGGCGTCTCGAAACAACAACGCAATATAATTAAATGGGGACGGCTTAGCATTTACTAGATTTGAGTATCGCTAATCCTGATACAATGCCGGAGATCAAAAATATTTTTTCAAGTAATATTCTGGTCTTGATTCAAAAAAAGGCTTTCTCTGGGTGCGCAGTCCGGCTGTCCGCAGTCCGGCAGTCCACGGTCCGCACCGGTGGACCGCCGACCGGACCAATAGACCGCAGTTCAGACCGATAGACCGCGGACCGGTTCATAAGACCGCAGTCCGGCAGCCCGCGATCCGACAGTCCACGGTCAACATCGGTAGACCGTGGACCGAGCCAATAGACCGTGGACGGATCCCTTCGGACTCCTTCGGACCTCTTCGGACCCCTTCGGACGGACCCCTTCGAACTTCTTCAGACAGACTCCTTCGGACTCCTTCAGATGGACCCCTTCGGACTCCTTTAGACGGACTTCTTCGGACTCCATCATACGGACCCCTTCGCACTCCTTCTGACGGACCCCTTCGGGCTCCCTCAGACGGACCCCTTCGAACTCCTTCAGACGAACCCCTTCGGACTCCTTCAGACGGACCCCTTTGGACTCCTTTAGACGGACCGCGGTCCGAAGTATCGGTCCAAAGTATCGGTCCAAAAGCGGTCCGCCGAGGTGGACCGAACCCGCGGTCCAAAGGATCGGTCCGAAAGCGGTCCGCCGGGGTGGACCGAACCCGCGGTCCGAAAGGGGTCCGCCAAAGTGGACCGAAGCCGCGGTCCGAAGTATCGGTCCGAAGGATCGGTCCGAAAGGGGTGGACCGAACCGGCGGTCCGAAAGGGGTCCGCCGAAGTGGACCGAAGCCGCGGTCCGAAGTATCGGTCCGAAGGATCGGTCCGAAAGGGGTCCGCCGGGGTGGACCGAAGCCGCGGTCCGAAAAGGGTCCGCCGAAGTGGACCGTAGCCGCGGTCCGAAGTATCGGTCCGAAGGATCGGTCCGAAAGGGGTCCGCCGGGGTGGACCGAAGCCGCGGTCCGAAAAGGGTCCGCCGAAGTGGACCGTAGCCGCGGTCCGAAGTATCGGTCCGAAGGATCGGTCCGAAAGGGGTCCGCCGGGGTGGACCGAAGCCGCGGTCCGAAGGATCGGTCCGAAGGATCGGTCCGAAAGGGGTGGACCGAACCGGCGGTCCGAAAGGGGTCCGCCGAAGTGGACCGAAGCCGCGGTCCGAAGTATCGGTCCGAAGGATCGGTCCGAAAGGGGTGGACCGAACCGGCGGTCCGAAAGGGGTCCGCCGAAGTGGACCGAAGCCGCGGTCCGAAGTATCGGTCCGAAGGATCGGTCCGAAAGCGGTCCGCCGAGGTGGACCGAAGCCGCGGTCCGAAGGATCGGTCCGAAGGATCGGTCCGAAAGGGGTGGACCGAAGCCGCGGTCCGAAAAGGGTCCGCCGAAGTGGACCAAAGCCGCGGTCCGAAGTATCGGTCCGCAGGATCGGTCCGAAAGGGGTCCGCCGGGGTAAACCAAAGCCGCGGTCCGAAGGATCGGTCCGAAGGATCGGTCCGAAAGGGGTGGACCGAACCGGCGGTCCGAAAGGGGTCCGCCGGGGTGGACCGAAGCCGTGGTCCGCAGGATCGGTCCGAAAGGGGTCCGCCGGGGTAAACCAAAGCCGCGGTCCGAAGGATCGGTCCGACGCGGTCCGAAGTATCGGTCCGAAGGATCGGGGGTCCGCCGAGGTGGACCGAAGCCGCGGTCCGAAAGGATCGGTCCGAAAGGGGTCCGCCGGGGTGGACCGAAGCCCGCGGTCCGAAGTATCGGTCCGAAGGATCGGTCCGAAAGGGGTCCGCCGGGGTGGACCGAAGCCGCGGTCCGAAGTATCGGTCCGAAAGCGGTCCGCCGGGGTGGACTGAAGCCGCGGTCCGAAAGGGCGGTCCGCCGAAGTGGACCGCCGCGGTCCGAAGTATCGGTCCGAAGGATCGGTCCGAAAGGGTCCGCCGACCGAAGCCGCGGTCCGGGGAGGATCGGTCCGAAAGCGGTCCGTCTGAAGGCGGTCCGAATCGGGCCCATGATCATCTAGGGTCGGTCCGAAGGGGTCCGAGGAGTTCGTCTGAGGGGATTTCAGAAGGGGTCCGTCTAAAGGAGTCCGAAGGGTCGAGTTGGTATGATGGAGTCCGAAGAAGTCCGTCTAAAGGAGTCCGAAGGGGTCCATCTGAAGGAGTCCGAAGTTCCGTAGGTTAGGTTAGGTTAGGTTAGGTTAGGTTGGGGTTAGGTTAGGTTAGTTAGTTGGTTAGGTTGAAGTTAGGTTGGGTTTAAGGTTGGGTTAGGTTAGGTTAGGGTTAGGGTTAGGTTAGTTAGGTTACCGGTTAGGTTACTAGGATTAGGTTAGGTTAGGTTAGGTTAGATTTGGATAAGGAGAGTGCAATATGTTAGTCTAGGTAAGTTTAAGTTAGGTTTGTTTAGGTTAGGTTTGTTTAAGTAAGGGTTATTTAGGGAAAAGACAATAACGGGGCGAGATAGGGAGGTGCGGCACATGAATTTGGTGTTTTTGGACGAAGACGATGGTGAAAGTTTGGAAGTCGTACGAATTCATTTTAAGAAAAAAGTAGAAAACAGAGTTTGCGAGTGTGTGGGACGGACAAACGTGACAGATTAAAGTGAAGGAGAGTCAGGATGACGAAGATTTAATGATAGGGGGCATCGGAAGAGTGCAGACAAATTTAAAATCATGTGGACATGTGAATTAAGAATTAAATTGAACGCAAGGATCATGTTGAGAATCACAGGGTCAAAAGACATGGATTTGATAGGAAATTTGCAATACACGACATGATTAGGTCGGGATTATCATAGGATGTGTTAATTTAGGTAGTCGTGACAGAGTGAATAAAAGATTGATGATCGGGGACAGTCCTGGGTAATCACATAGGGATTATCATGAGACATGTGATGGATATATTTTAATTTTTAAAGGGTCATTAAGTCGTGACTGCATAAAGATAAGTTGGCATTAGGACAACATTTGTTGGAGATAACCAAGATGGCAGCATGTATCAGAGGTCACAGTTAGGACATTGATCTGGGGAGAAGTCACATAATGAGTGACGGTGTGGAACACAAGATGAAAACAGATTACGATAATTGAATTTTAATGCATGATGAGTAGGTTAGGTTATTATAGGATGTGTTAGTTGAGTAGTTGTGACACCGTTCAGCAGATTGATGATCAGAGGACGGTCACGGGGAAAGTTGACTGGGGATGATGACAAGAAGGGGATGACAAGAGATATCACAGGGATTATATAACAGGAAGAAAACCCTAGGCATTCGCTTGACATGAGAATGACAAAGGACAAAGTACAAGTTATTTTATTGATGCGAAAAGCTCTTCTGAAGAGAGCTTGAGTTAGGTTAGGTTTCATAGTATAAAAAGAAACCAGAGTGTCGTCACGAGGGCAAAGACATCGTGGATTACGATGAGGAATTTTAATCGACATGATTGGGTTGGTTATGAAGGGTCGTGTCGCGAATTTAGATGAATCTTGATACTTAATTTGAATAAGATTGATTGAGGATGTGTTGCAACAAAGGATTGCAAATAGGTGAATTTTAATGCATGATGAGTAAGTTGGGATTATTATAGGATGTGCTCATTTAGAGTCTGATGAACATGAAGAAGACCAAGAGATTTCATTTCGAGAGGTACATTTTTGGAAGAAGAGAGAAGTATTATGCAAATGTTAGACAAGATAATTTCAACTTACAGAGAAGAGTCACGCGATAGGTAGAAAATATTTTATGCGACAAGATTATTAGGTTTGGTTATTGAAGGATAGGTTCATTGAGGTAGTTATGGCATGGAGAATAAAGAGTGGTGATGATGATGATGATGAAGGGGACAGTCACATTGGAAAGACAGACATAAGGATAATCATCATCACGAGTCATGTGATGGATTTTTCGAAGAAAGATCAAAAATGGGGGGGGGGGAATAGTTTTTGAGAATTAACATTAAGGTGGAGAGACGACGAATTAGAATGCGACAATATTATTAGGTTTGGTAATTTAATGATGTGTTGATAAAGCTTTAAAAAAAATAATCACAAGGAGGACAGATGCAAGTAGTATTTCATATGGCATGGGGAATGACAACAAGTGATCGGTCGCTTCTAGGACTGAGAGTTGCTGTCAAAATCGCGAGTCACTTCTAGCACTGAAGGGAGAGGAGGAGTCACTTGTATCATTGAGGGGATCATCTACTATCTACTATCATACGCGGGAGTCGCTTTCTGTCATGCTATCACTGGGAGTAAGCCGTTCTGTCAAGGGCGAGAGTCGCTGTCAAGGGGCGAGAGTGTCGCTGCTATCACTGAGAGTAGCTGCTGTCGAAATCGGGAGGCAGTTGCGGCATGTCAAGAGCGAGAGTCGGTTGTAACATTCAGAGTATCTATCATAAGTAAGAGTCGCTTCTATCACTGAGATTATCTGGTATCTGTCAAAATCGAGAGTCAGTTGCAGCACTGAGAGCGGCGGCTGTCAACAGCGCGAGTGGTTGTCAAGAGCGATTGTGTCGCTGCTATCACTGAGAGAAGCTGCTGTCAAAATCGAGAGGCAGTTGTATCATTGAGGGTATCTGCCACTGCGAAGCGGGAGTCGCTTCTATCACTGCGGGTGGCTGTCAAAATCGAGAGTCGCTTCTAACACTGAGATTATCTTGCAACACTGAGAGCGGCTATCATAAGTAAGTGAGTTGTGTTGCTATCAGTCAGACGCTGCTAAATACTGCGGGTAGGCTGTCAAAATTGAGAGTCAGTTGCAGCACTTGTGCTGTGCTGTGCTGTGCTGTGCCAGGCTGTGCTGCGCTGTGCCAGGCCAGGCTGTGCTGTGCTGTGCTGTGCTGTGCTGTGCTGTGCTGTGCTGTGCTGTGTGCCAGGCCAGGCCAGCTTGTGCTGTGCCAGTGCCAGGCCAGGCCAGCCAGGCTGTGCTGTGCCAGCTGCCAGTGCTGTGCCAGGCCAGGCCAGGCCAGGCCAGGCTGTGCTGGGCCAGGCCAGGCCAGGCCAGGTGCCAGGCCAGTGCTGTGCCAGGCCAGGCTGTGCTGTGCTGTGCTGTGCTGTGCTGCGCTGGCCAGGCTGCTGTGCCAGGCCAGGCCAGGCTGTGCTGTG